>JAYKKI010000079.1:5890000-6472500 GCA_039881145.1 Druceiella hillmani | reverse complement strand
AAAGTTTACCAAAACGACTAATAGATGGCGTTGGCAATACCATATCGTAATATATCAATAAACATAAAGTTTACTAAAAACGCTAATAGATGGTGTTGGTATGTATCATACCATATCGTAAAATATCAATAAACGTAAAGTTTACTAAAACGCTAATAGATGGCGTTGGCAGTATCAATATCGTAATATTCACCAAGTCGGTTTTTTAATCTACAATATTCAGTTAAAAAGTATCCTATATGTTGCTTAACAGTATACATTATTACAATATCAAATGTCACCAAAATCAGTCCAGTGGATTTCGCGTGATCGAAGAACAAGTTGACAGACAAAAATTCTAAAAATACGTTTTCGAGATTTTGCTTTCATTCTACATACTAAATGAATCGCTCTATTTAAAATGTTTTCCGTTTATAGAATTCACTCTGTTACAGTTTTATTATATGTGAAGATTAAACTTCATAATCGTTTGCAAGGTGAAAATCGTTTGCAATGTTCCCATTTCTAAATAAGACTATGTAAACATCTGAAACAAATCCAAAAAAAAAAGTTTCGATTAGCACTATAAAATGAAATTCGGATAATCTAACTTCATTTCTTTCGCTACCAAAAAAACTCTTAAGCACGCACGAATAATGAAGATAGACGTTACTGTTCGACTGAGCCTGCTAGCATATATAAGATATTTAATACGAATTACCGAAATATCTTTTGCAATATTTAATTTAAAATGAACCTGTGAAGTACGATTAGAACTCGCACTAAGAGAATTCCGTACACATTTCGGGACTTCTAAACATGTAAGCGTATATAGTATTTCTATGAACTATTTGCAAATTATAATTTATTGCAACGTATTATAAACTATATCTTCCACAGGCTAATAGATGGCGTTGGCAGTATCAATATCGTAATATTCACCAAGTTATATAAGCATATTTAAAAAATTATATATCCGTCAGATTTTACTAAACCTGTTTTTTCATGATCTTCGGACGGTAGATTTTGGAAATTAAAAAATCGGTTTTGACGGGCGGACGGACAGGGACATGGGTTATCTTACAAAAATCCGTTTTCCCTTTTGAAGTACAGAACCCTAAAAACAAATTCAGAAAAATAAATCCAGATGTCGGTGTACTAGAATCCTTATTTAGCTACCATAGACATTTATGACATTACCATAGACATTTATGGGCTCGTATGAGCACGATATTACCATCGACATTTATGGGCTCGTATGAGCACAACATTAGAATTTTGTAAAATCTTTACTTATAATTTAATAAATTGTGAAATTGCTACAGAACCCCACTTTATGCGTGGTATGACACGCACTTCAACGGTTTTATTCTAGTCTCAAACTCGATACTGATACTCATGCTGTTACTATAGGTACACTTACAGTATGGGTCTTAAAATTGCTCTTTTTTAATATAACACTATCGTATCAGGTCTTTACTTAAATTTTTACTATGACTACTAACCCCTATAAATAATTATATAATAAGTAATAATAATAGAAGATATTATGTTTATAACTGTTTATAAGTAATAACAATAGAAGGTATATTCCCTGCCTTTTCCACAAAACCTCGATCAATTGGCTCAATGACCACATTATGAGTCTTAAAATTGTTCTTTTAACAGCTTCAATCATCATGTGAGGACTTCATTCACATCCTTACTACAACTACTAACCCTTATAAATAATTATATAATAAGTAACAACAACAGAAGACATATTTCCTGCCTTTTCCACAAAACCTAGATCAATTGGCTCAGTGACCACATTATGAGTCTTAAAATTGTTCTTTTAATGACTTCAATTATCATGTGAGGGCCTCATTCACTTACTTACTACGACTATTAACCCTTATAAATATTTATATAATAAGTAATAACAATAGAAGACATATTCCCTGCCTTTCCACAAAGCCTCAATCAATTGGCTCAATGACCATATTACGCCTTAAAATTGTTCTTTTAATAACTTCAATCATCATGTGAGGGCTTCATTCACATTCTTACTACGACTACTAACTCTTATAAATAATTGTATAATAAGTAATATTAATAGAAAATATCGTGTTTAAAAGTAATAACAACAGAAGACAAATACCCTGTCTTTTTCACAAAGCCCAGATCAATTGGCTCAATGGCCACATTATGAGTCTTAATATTGCTCTTTTCATAATTTACATAATCACGTTAGAGCCTCATTCAAATCCTTATTACGACTACTACCACTCATAAATAATTGTCACGGAAAATATTAACTTTAATAATAAAGAGGCTTCGCTCTAACCGCGTGGTAGAAACCGCAGGCAATTATCGTGACCTTTATTCATTATTAAGACTGAATTAATACGTAAATGAACGGCGTAATTTGAGCATTCCGTCGTATGACGCGAGCGTATGACTCTAGTAATGTTTGTTGGAAAACTGTTGAATATTACATTAGTTCCCGTAATACAGAGGGCACCGTTCTAGTGGGAGGGGGTGTGTGAAAGTAATTGGAGTAATACGTCGAAGGTCAAGGAGTCAATTGACATTATTCTATCGAAAATGTCTGGTTCCAATCAAGGCTGTCCGCCGGTTCGGGGTTGTTGATAAGTAGTACTGCTTCGAATTATACTCAAATTGTGGGTAGTTTGAACCTTGGCACTATTACAAAGTAATTTCGAATTTCTATCAACACAAACTCTATTCAATTCCAAAGCTTTGTTTGGTTTATACATTATTCTACATTGTAATTTCTATTAGTCCAATCGTTCTAGTTTTTTAACTTTGAAAGAAATGCGAGAAGTAAATGTAACAGCAAAAAATTGGACTCGGTTTTTTGATGGAAATTTAATGTACTTCACTAAATATACATCTATATTAAAAGAGTGAGAAAAATGGATAATTTTTGGTAATCTGGATAATATTTGATATTTAGCGTCTAATAGTTTTTTTTTGTTTTTTCTAATCTAAAAATTAAAAGAAAAACAGGAAAAAAGTTAAAAACTTGTTTTCTCAGAAACTGGTCCAATGATATTTAATTTTTTTCTACTGTATTAGTATTTTACGTGATCAATACAAGAGCTATGCCGTCAGCAAAAGCTCTTTAAAAATTCTTAAAAATTGTCTACATATTTTTGTCATAAAAAAATTTTAATTCGTTTATTACACCGAATTCCAGTACCCGTAGAAATACCAACCCACGAAATTTATCAGAAAATTATTTTCGTACAAAAAGCGAGAAAAGTTTTTCTTTCCCGAAAGCTTCGCCTATCTTGATAATTTTTACATTGTATCTGATATTATCTGCAGGCAGGATTTTACGTCATTATTTTTTCGATATTTCTTATAAAATTACAAATATTAGCATTTCATAATCACATTTTTTCACAAACAATTGTTATATTAAAATGCCAGCAAACAAATTCAAACGCATACTCTTAGAATATATTTTGTCTAAGAAAAGGAGATAATATGAAAAGTATGCAGGTGGTATGCGGTGGGGCTTATCATGAAAATCGGTGACCATAATTATGATAATCGGTGACAATTTAGAGTGGAAGAGACCATAATTATAAAAATCCATTACTATTTAAAGTGGAAGAGACCATAATTATCAAAATAGGTGACGATATTATCGAAATCGGTGACCATAATTATGAAAATCGGTGACGATTATTACGAAAATCGATGACCATAATTATGAACATCGGTGATGGTTTAGAGTGGAAGAAAAGGGTACCACAATTATGAAAATCAGTGCCGATTTTGAGTTGAAGAAACGTTGCCTTCCGGAAGAGGATGTTATGGTAAAATTTTAGGCAGATAGCTCTATGAACCGAGAATCTCGCTTCGCACATTTCTTGACAACGTCCTTCACTACCCTCTTAATAAAATCAACTGATGCTTTGCGAAGTGCCAAGGAAGCACAGTAAACGTGATACTTTTCCTATTATCCCTAACGTATAATATATTTAACGTATTCTTCGATATTTTGTTTAGCAAAAAATCTCAAAGACGAAACATTGGAGATGAGTCCTTACTCTGATAATAATAAATTAATAAGAACCAAACTCCTGCTTTTTCATCTGATAACATCTATCTATATATTTAGAACTAGAAGATGCTTAAATATTATGTCATGGACCCTTAAACCGAAATCGTGTTTCCACAAACAAGTATTTCCGAACAATTAGTGAATCGAACCGGAAATTGATTTTTACTGATCAGATGCGGGCATCTTCTGAAAAACAAAAGAAAATGCTTGTTCTTCTTACTGTTGATGGTCGAAGGGCCAATTTTATGGTTAAAATAAGTATTACATATATTGCGACACCAGGCAGCGTCGTAAAGCGGTTTCAATAGCTTTAAGACGCTGGGTTGGTTGGCTATTGTTAGGGTTAAAGTATTACGTTCAGTTGGAAAAAGTTGAGATTTCAAATGAATTGTATGTTTATTAATGTTAGAGAGATGAGATTATTACAAATGAAAAATGTAACAATTGGTACAATTTTCAAAACTTTTCAATATACATAAATATCACTTTTGAGTGATGTCATTCCAGTTGATAAAGAATTAATACAAATCAAATAAATATGAATAAAAGCATATGTATAAACATATATATATATATATACACACACACACACACACACACATATATATATATATATATATATATATATATATATATATATATACTTTCACTATCATATTAGATGCGTTTATTTACCCTCTTTACCTATTTCATACAATCCAAGACAATTGTACTTAAGGTGTTAACTCCAGTCGCGAGTCGGAGCTGACACGCACAATTATTTTTTATTTTCTTACATTTATATATCTAACTAATGCGATAAAATCTCATTAATTAATCATAAATAATAATTAGACAAAACTCAATGGAAAACATACTCATCAACAGCGTCTTTGATCATTATTTGATTAAAAAAGGTTAATAGTTAAAAATTGGTTGTCTGTCAAGTATTAAATTGAATTATTATCACTGAATTATTATTATTTTTTATAATACAAAGAAGGAGTTAATTGAAAATTACAATTTTTTCAAATTAACATTAATTTACACTCGTTAATTCAAATATTTTCTTACTTAAATTATACAGATTAATTACAAGTAACAATGTGCTATTAACAATTTATTTATAACTTATATACATGTGTTATATTTAAGATCTTCCAATCTGCGTTATTCTGTTAAGGATAGGATGATGATAGGATCGTCCTATCCTTAGTGATAGAGAGGCACGATCGGCCCAAGCGTCGGAATTTATTTCTCTTCTCACGCACTTGAAACACTCCCCTTGATTTCGTACTTGATAGAAAAAGTACGAAATCAAGGGGAGTGTTTCAAGTGCGCCAGAAGAGAGATAAATTCCGACGCTTGGACCGATCGTGCCTCTCTATCACTTGTTCCGCGCTCTCGCTTGCACGCTCAGGCTCAGGCGGAACGTGACACTTTTTCATGCGTGCAGCCGGTGTTAATCAATTTATAAGACGTTATCACGTCAATAAAAATAGCAGGGAGCAGAAAGAAGAAGATCCGCTCAAGACGGTGGCCGAAAACACCCACCGAGTACAAAAAAATTAGTGTTTGAAGAAAATTGTTTATAAAACAATTTCACTAGTCATTGCGAAAATCAATAAGTTTCTATTTTGATAATTAACCAATCGATAGACGAAAAGAATCCCCGAAATCGGTGAAGAATTGTGATCTATCGCATATCTTCATAAGTACATACATGCATACGTATATATGTGCACACTTACATACGTGCACACATACATACTTACGTACAAAGTTACATACGTGTATACGTACATACGTATACACGTGCATACATACATACGTGTATACGTACATACGTGTATACGTGCATACGTATATACGCGCACATGCGTTTATACGAAATATTATCGTTTATACATATAGTATGTGCACACGTACATAAGTTCATATGTACAAATGAAGAGACCAAAGGACGGATACACATGCCATTTTTCAAAGGCAAGTTTAGATCGTAGTAAATATTTAAAAAAAGAATGTTATATTTTTTTTGAAGAAAAAGGTTCTTTCCAAAAAGCAATATTACAAATTGACCACTTGTAAAATTACCCGAGTTATAAATACTTCCATCATCAAAACTCGACGCTGAAACTCGTGCTATTTAATAATGAAGGACGCACCCACGCCGCGGGGTGTACAATAAAACGTAGTACTATCTCTTGATCGAACTAACTCATTAACTTAGAAGGTTGTATTTGTTCAAATTACTTGGTACTCTTCATTGGAACACTTTATGAATGAAATTGAAATAAACTCAAAATGAAAAATAACAAGTGTTGGATCGTTAGTTTCGATGAAGTTGTTATTGTAAAGTTTCATTTTATTTTTTTTTTATTAATTTTAATTACATTTAGTTGTTGTTATTTTTATTTTTAAGGGCAATGAATTTGCTTATCAGTAATTACAGTTTCAAACGACAGAAATATAGAATATCTTCTCTCAACATATAAGCTAGCTTTCGCCCCAACTTTATCCGCGTGACAATTTTAATAAGGGACGCAATAGATATCTGCACCCGCATCCGCGAATATGAACGCACTATAGAGTTTTGGAGATCGTCATGCTCGTTTGCATCCTGCACTTTGCAACTCAATAAATCCTATAAGTTAATTGTTTTGAGGACTCCTCTAAACGCTTTGGCCGTCACCAACGACGCGATTATCTTTCCAGATCACTTTATCGACAAGAGTTACGGTAGGAACATGGAATTAGACGTCACTAAGTTGATTTTCTTTTTGTTAGTTTTTAGGGTTCCGTCCCTCAAATTGAAAGAAGCGGAACTCTTCTAGGATCACTTGGTTGTCAGCCTGTCCATCCGTCTGTCTGTCAAAGCCCGTCAAAGTATTTTTATAAACGTGTTGTGCGCGAGAGGCCATACATACTATGTACCGTTAAATGTCCATAATATCTAAATTCCATGGAACCCTCGTAGTGTGAGTTCTACTCGTGCTTAACAGGTTTTTTTTCTAATTTTTTGATCTTTTCATGCATATTGAACGTTTTATTACAATTTTAAGCGACAAGGAAGACAAAAGCTTCACAATTAATCCAGCTAATGTAGTGTTTTTTATATTGTGTGACAGTACTTTTCACCTCGTTCTGTCAATATTTTAATTAGAAACTATTCTTGGAAAAGGTTTCAAAAATAGTTTTTTATATAAACATTTTAAAGATGATTTTTTATGGAGAAAGGGTGTTAGCATATTATTATTGGTTTAATAGCATATGACACAAATATTTTTTTTGGTTTTTTAGTCAAAACTATTTCAAAAACAAATATAATTACGGATTAATAAAATAAAATAAAAAAGTATAAAAGACTTGAAAACTCCGACTGTAAAAATTAAAGAAACTAAAATTAACTTTTGAATGCTAAGTTGGCGATGTGGAGGACAATGGTGAAATTAACTTTTTTTCTCGATTTTCTTGGGATTTATTAGGGAATGCTAATTAATAAATTACGGTCGAAAATCAAATTGTTTACTTTTAATATTTCCGAATAGCTTAAAATCAAGATCAAGAGAATGCTGCTTGACGATATTCAATCATTGTTTTTATTAAATATCGTATTTAATTACATAACATATTATATATTTGTGAAATCGGTCCAACAAGACCTTTAGTTTGATACCCATCTTCATTCATCACGGCCTTTTAAAATTTTTGTTTTTCCCGTTTTGGACACAGCTTCCTTGCCAAAGCTTTTTATGTTGCTTAGGTCGAGATAATAAAAGCAATATTTTTAAATATTATAATTTAAACAATACGCATCCTTAAATGTTTAAAAATACATACATAACTATGTACGGAACCTTCACGCAGCGAGTTCTACTCGGTTTATTCTTTTACCTTTATTGCAATCTGTATAAGTCGTTTTCAAAATTCACGTTAATATTTACAAAAAACTTTTCTTTTTATTTTAAACGACACAAAAAGTATAATTCATTCGTGCTGTCAAAAACATTAATTTAATTTAAACTAAGTAATTCCCAATGGTAAAGAATCAAGTCCACATGACTTAATGAAACTTTAGACGGCGACTAAGACAAATTTCAGACGTGAAACAAAGAGGGCGCAATAAAATCCCTCGACCGAACGAGCTTTACAACACAGTCGCTTATTAAAAAGCGCAAAGTGTTTACGAAATGTACTCATTAACAACAGGGCCGTAGCGCCTCCAAACAAAACGGCTGTCAAATTGTGAATAATTACTGAAGCCGAGCGAAACGATTTCTACGGCCATTTTCTAAAACAAAAAGAAAGTTAACGTTACATTGCCGCGTGGAAACGTGACCTTTATAAATATGCATGGTGTTTGGCGCGTGTTGCCGTGACAATGAGAACGCCGTTTTTTTCAACTAGATTCTTCTGCTATCTTCGTAAATCT
Source organism: Druceiella hillmani (assembly GCA_039881145.1). Classification (NCBI taxonomy): domain Eukaryota; kingdom Metazoa; phylum Arthropoda; class Insecta; order Lepidoptera; family Hepialidae; genus Druceiella; species Druceiella hillmani. The sequence goes on along the minus strand of JAYKKI010000079.1, from coordinate 6,464,029 downwards.
GATAGCGCGGAGAAGCTAATCGTAGTGGGAAATGTGGAAAATAAACACACTGGAGTCAGTGTACCGACAAGAAAAGTCGGCAAATTTAATGAACCTACCCAGTCTAGCCTGTAAACTGCTTTTCGTAGTTATTTGACGACAGAATGCAATAGAAATAGATTATATAATATTCTATGTAGGCTGGTTAGATTTTCAATAATACCGAATCCATCAGGAAGAAGAAGATATATATAAAATGGCAGTCTAACTTAATGATACTCTTAGAATGTGTCAGGGTAATTTCATGGGGGCCATGGGTTATATCAAATATACCTTCACGACCATAAACTAAAGGTATACATTTGTGTGCCAGACTCAATCTGTATTTTTGGTGCCCACGTTATTATTCGCATTACGTTAGTCAGTAGATGCCATAGATTAGATGTCACAGAGGTCATATATTATATACTAGTGTCCAAATGAGGGCAGCAAAGTCCATATATTGTAGGGTCCTAGTGTCAAAGGACAAAAATTACACTTTTACAAAGAAAAAAGTAAAAATTCGCCCTGAAAATTTTTATTTAAATCGTCAGTCAGACAAACGAGAAATCTTGTATGTTTTATTATAAGTTAGCTTATTTTAAGAATGCAAACTATACCATTACGTTAGTCAATAGGTAATCATAGATTATACTAGTGTTCAAAGGAGGCCGGAAAAGTCTTGTAGTGTAGCATCCAAGTGTCACAAGAATAAAGATTACACTTTTAAAAAGAGAAAACGAAAAAATGAGCCCTGAAAAGTTTTATTTAAATCGTCACTAAGATCAACGAGAAATCTTGTACGTTTTATGAAAAGATAGCTTATTTTTAGAATGCAAACTATACCATGACGTTAGTCAGTAGTTAATTATAGATTCTACTAGTGTTCAAAGGAGGCCGTAAAAGCCCATGTAATGTAGGGCCCAAGTGTCACAAGAATAAAGATTACACTTTTAAAAAGAGAAAATGAAAGAATGAGCCCTGAAAAGTTTTATTTATATCATCACTGAGATCAACGAGAAAACTTGTATGTTTTATGAAAAGATAGCTTATTTTTAGAATGCAAACTATACCATTACGTTAGTCAGTAGGTAATCATAGATTCTACTAGAGTTCAAAGAGGCCGGTAAAAGTCTATGTAGTGAGCCAAGGGGCACAAGAATAAAATTACACTTTTAAAAAGAAATAAAAAATAAGCCCTGGAAAGTTTTATTTAAATTATATAAAAAATAGCTTATTTTCGATAATAGTTTGTGAATGCTATTTCTACGGAGCTGTTTGAACCAGTAAGATCAAACATAGTGTAAATTATGTCATGTTGTATCCTCTATCCATAGATATAAAATATTAGCCATGTAACTGGCAGGTTCGGCAGGATCGTCAACAAAAAAGCCACGTAAAACTCAAAAAGAGCGAAAAAGAAATTTATTTTGACAACATCGTACGAATGTATCGACATTCGTTTGGTCAGTTAACGGTTTATTTTTAATTTATTTAAGCAATGACTAATCAGTACAAAAAAGCAATCGGTATTAATTAATTTTTGTAAACGTTCTTAAAAGTTAATGTATATTTAGTTATATTTTAATGTTATTTATATTTCTTATTACCAATTTTATTATATTATAAATATAAAATACGCTCCTTTTTGAAGAAAGATTTTTTGTTTTGTATTATGATTACAAATATTAGTTTATTTTTTGCTCCTCCTAATTTTTAATCACTGAATTGTTTGCTTTTTTATATAATAAAAATACCAAAAATTGCATTATATTTCTGTAACGTCCAACTCATTTTCGGTACTCTCCTTTGGTAAGGTTCGGTTTATTCTTTAAAAATCTATTCATTAATAAACATAAAAAAGCTATTGCGTTTATAAGTCATCATTAACTACACAAAACCACTCGTAATGTCATTCATTAGTTAAACAAAACTTTATAAATTCACCATTAGTTAAACGAAAGCACTGTTACATTCATAATTCATCATTAGCTAGGATGCATTATCGGCTTTCCAAAATATTGATGGGTTTCTGCAAAAGAGACTTTGCCCCGGTGACGTGATACGGTCAGCCCTTGCTACTACTCGTATCTTCCTCGATTGACACGACACACACCACAAGCTTTATTTCTCAGACACTGTCAAAAATAAAGTTATTACTGCGATCGGTACCGAAAATATCCCATATTTCATAAATGTACACATAACATAACTTATTAAAATTTTTGTTGAAAGTTTATTTTAAGTTATTCTACCTTAATTTTTTCCGAATTATACACACGTTAGTTGAAAGGTTAAGGAATACTTTTTAATACTTAGAAGCGCATATCTCGCCAATTATTGAGTTAAAAAAGAGTTATTTTGGAACCTCTATATCATTTTTTAAGACCTATCAAACGACGCCCCACATATAATAATTAATTTATAAAAAAAAGCCCTAAACCAACAGCTTGCGTAGTATGGAAAAGTTAATTGGTTGATAACATAAGAAAATCGTGTCTCGTAATATTAGAAATATTGTTTACAATGAAACCAGACCAACGAAAATAGACCCGGCGCTACATAATTAAAATACGATTTTTAAAAAGCTAGTATTTTTAAATATAAAAAACCAAATAATTCTACCCTTGATGATCAGGAAAGTGCAAGAAATAAAATTCAATTTATAACCATAAAACAGAACAAAAAGATATCTTCATAAACACGTATATAGTTACAATTTTAATACAACAAATGCATAACTTTCTAGAAGCAATTTAAAAAGATAATCAATATAAATCGCATTTTAATTGTGTAGCCATAGCCTAGAGGAATTAAAAATAATCTGTCAAATGACAATGACATTCGTTCCATCTTTTTTTAAATAACTTCAAAAAAAGAAGGTTCTCTGTTTCCCCCATATTTATATACGTGGGTATGCTCGCGATTTTCTCATTAACCACTGAACAGATTTTGATGGTTCTTTTACTAATAGCATCTTTATATTTAAGGGAAGATTTAAGTTTGTAAAAAAATATTAAGGCTCTTACATTAATAGTTATGGTTAAAGAAGTAGTGAAAGGTGCACGATTGAATTTTTAGTGCGCTTCTTAGCAGATGGTTATTTGAAGTCGATTGATTTTTTTTGTTAAAAAGTGTTAAATATATTTCATGTTTTAAATTTTTATATTTTATTGCTTTTTATTCCTGTCCTTTTATTTTTTTATTTATATTACATAGCGTTGGGAGAATTCCGTAAAAATATAATTTACAAGTAATTACGAAAAATAACCTGACTTTCCAAAAAATATGAAAGATTTCTCATTTTTCGGTTGACGATTTAATTAACATTATTGAGGAGCTTATTTTTTTCATTTTCTCTATATAAAAGTTTCTGGACGCATTGATCGCTTCACCTAAATTATTATATTCGTTCTTATTATTCAGTGTTATGGTTCAATCGATAACTGAAATAAGTATTATTACTGAAGAAATTAAATCATAATCGATCATAAAAAGAGTTCAATAAAAAATTATTTGCCTCTCTCGTCGTTTTCCGAAAATGTGGTACTAATACTTCCAATCAATATTAATGAAAGACGTGTGTACTGCCTACGTGTTTCTTTCATTGACCTGATGTACTTGAACTATTTACCTAACATTTTTTTATAAAACTTTTGACGTGATATGTCTCGTAAATACTATTGCGTTAATAATATCAGCCTATGTCACATAGATTATCAATAGATTCAGCCGCAGTTCTCAACTCTCAGTGAAAATATATCACACTGCGCTGGACTTACAACCCTAAAGGTAATGTTGGATTGATGACAATATTTTATCGATATTGGAGAAAAAAACAATCCCCAACAAAATCCGGGCGGAATCCGCTCAAAGCTCCTAAAATAAGATAGCAACACAAGCCAGCATTAGGCAGCGGGGAAATGACCTACATTTCCACTAAAATTACCTCCAGCCATATATACAGAAGCTAAGGTCTAGAAATAGGTATTGATTGTACTCTGAAAGGAACTCTGTACATGCTGTTCGGTATAACGTACAATTAGATCAACGCGTATATAATTTTCGGTCAATTCGCTCAACATCAAACAAAGGGAACCAGCCAGTTTGGCAGTTTCTTTTCATTTCCCTGAGACTTTGGCCACCTGTGTAATGACAGCATTGTTATAAGTTCCCACGCAATTAAAGTCTCTACTTTAAAAAAATAAATTGATAGCAAAACAATATACTTTTATCGAAGTACAAATATTTAATAAAATTTGAAGACATGTATTATGTGTATTATCTCTAAAAAACTAGTAAAGTTCCTTTTTAATTTTCCGAGATTTATAATAAAATCTTTCAGTAAAATACCCAGATAATTTTGATGTGTTTTGTTGAGAGATATGAAAACACAGAAATTTTATTTATAAAATGCCAGGAAAAAAGTGCCATGTTACTAATACTTGAATATAACTTAAAAATTTGTACCATCTATTACTTAGCGGTGGATTCAGATATCTGATTAGCCATTGTGCACCTGATTTATCACCTTTCTTTATTACAAATAAAGGTGGAGTCAGAAAAATAAAATAGAAGAACATCGTTTCACTTGCTGGGAGTTTGAACTTTATTTTAATTTGTAAATCCCTAACAAATTTGTATATCTTCTGTCAGTTTACTTGTTTACCTAAGATACGCTAAACAAAAACAAAAAATGGAACGTATGAAATATAAAATATATTGGATAAATATTTTAGGAAGAAATTTATTTGTTAAGCTATCATTTAGAACTTTAAATGAAGACATGAGAGAAAAAATGAAGTTAATTATTACTACTGCAAAAATCAATATTTTTTTGGAAATTAAATATCATTTTGTAATTTCGATTCAAAATTGTTCGTAAAACGTAAAGTGCACATCTCCATCTTTTTAATGATTATTAAATAAACAATTGTAAAAAGTTAAAAATAAAAAACTTAAAAAAAGTGGTGATAAAAAGGCAGGAGGATCCGCAAAAAATGGAGGCCAAGAACAGTTGAAAAAACCTGTCAAGCAAATGTAGAAGTCGCATTACTGGGGTTCCGTGCGCATTTAGGCACTTATAAACATTTAAGGGTGCATAGTATACCTATTAAACTAAAAATATAAGTTTTCCACAACGTAAATATATTGCCTACTACATTTTTCGCAGGCGCTAAAATATCGTAACTGTAAGATAATCGCTTCAATTTTCCACAACCTTTGAGTAGGCTTCTAGAAATATTATTTTTTCCATTATTTTAGTTTGGCTAGTTTCGGAAATAAGTGAGAGGGCCAAGCTTTATATATGAGTGCAAGTATACATCTTGTGATCGTTACTTGAAATAAAGATCGCAATAATGTATGACGAGGGATAATAAAATAACGTACGTATGCAAATATGAAAAAAATACAAGCTTAAAGAATTAAACCGGATAATTTATAGGATTAAGCGGTGATTGTCTTCTTCAACACGACAAAAATTATGACTTTATGTATTTAATACATCGTAGTATATGTACTACGACGTTTTTTCTCGTAAAAATTGGAAATATTACGATTTATACTCAAGAAAAATACGTGTAACGTGGATCAATTATAACAAGAACCACTTCTTGCAGTAATGGGTCTTAAAACCATGTACCTAAAGAAAGGTTATAATACATACAGTCATAATCGTAGTTTTATTCAATACTGGTATAAAAAGCCTAAAATTATGAAAAAATATTTTTGGGACCCTTATGGCTTTTCACTTTCTAACAATACTCCACAGTATATATGGAATGGAAAAAAGAATAGGGGGAAATTAATTTTCCTCCACCCCACCCTCGCTAAAATTTTAATTTCAATATTTAAATGTTAGCTATTGAGATATATGCGGGTTAATATGTTTTATTACAATGCTAAATTTTGAGTTGAGAAAAAATCGGCTGTGACAAACAGACGGATAGATACGGGAATGATCTTATAAGGGTTTTCTTTTTTGTTTTGAGGTACAGAACCCTCTGGGGTCCTAAAATCCCTTTGAGGTACGGTATGGTTTCTACAAAAAAAGAGTTTTTGGAGAAACTTCTTTATAACAATTAAACGATTTGACAAATCATTGCAAAACATACTCTTCTATTCCGATAGTAAACTAATCGACAGAAATCGGTCTATTGCAACCTGTAGCGTATCCTCTTACGTACACACGTACGTACTAACAGACTGAGACATAAGTCATTTTTCAAAGGCAAATTTAGATCATAAGAAATCATTTAAAAAATCAAATTTTAAACCTCCTCTTTCCAAAAAGCTTTATTTCTATCATCAAAACTCGAGCCTGGCGCGCTATTCAAAAGCCCATATAGGCGGAGTGGTTATCTCTCTTAATTAAATATCAATATAACCTTAATAAAGGCCACCCCGCGAAACCAGACTTTTTTAAGAGTAATTTTTTATGAAATATACGTAAATTCAAACAATGTCCAACATCCCGGAACACGGCGAATAATGCCTATCAATATTATATAAAAATCAATCAGTGGTTGTAAAATAATGTGATCATGTAAAGAGAAACGACTAATTAGGATATAAGACGATAAAATATGGCAAGCCCTCGCGCCATTCGTCTATTATCGAGTTCGATGATTGTAATTTTGATGTACATTAACATATAGTTTTTCTTACCACCACAGAATTCTGTTACTACAGCGGTGAGAAACATTTGGATTAATTTCAATATTCCCAACGGTACGGGAGGCCAACCATCTAGGGCTGCCTTTTTTTAAATAACAAAGTATAAATAAACATTTGATCAAGATAAAAAGGTATTAACGAAGAAACCTTATTCATTCTAACGTTATTTATAAATCAAAAACAATATAATTGACATAGTCCATTCCAATTCTTCTATAGTCTGTCTATTAAATTTGTCTACATTAGGTTACTTTCGTAAATATCAGTTTATTCATTTATGGTATGTTCTATTTCACTAAAAATTCGACCAATTTCGGAAAGTAGTTGAAAAATTACATTCATAAATGAATGTATGTAAATAAAGTATTGTAACGTGTTGCGCTCATAAAGTATAAAGTAAGTTTGTCTAAAATAACGTACAATACTTTATTTTAATGTGCATGTGAAAACCTACCTGCATCCCACGAATAAATTCTCTGAAAGAATTATGGGAATGTGTAAAACCGTGAACCTGATCTTTATGCTTATCCGCAATCTAAATATGTTAATTTTGATAGCCGATTTGAACTACATATCACTTTATGACGATGAAATTATTATATTTATAGTCGCAGGAGGTCGAAAACGAACGAATATAATCCAAACAAAAATAAAAAAGAAAATACTAACGATATAAACCTCAACACATAAACAGCTCACGACAGGCCGCGCTTTTTAAAATGAAGCACCTCTTGGATATCCGTAGCAAAATTTAACTGGAAAAATTCAACCGTGAATGGATTTCTTCACTTTCCCAAAATATTTAATGAACAAAATTCAAACACTTATAATTTTTAAATATTCCTTTATAACGGTAACAACGGCAAATAAGTTTGAGTGTAGAAAGAGCTAGAAAAAAAATGTCGTTTTTGAAATAACCGTTAAACAGCCTTTTAAAATTGCATTATGGTGATTAGATGACATTAAACAGAAAATTATATTTTTCACTTACATACGGAATCCCAAAAAACTCACACTCATTGTGGCTTTTAAGCGTTTCGTGATAACACAAATTTCGAATAATCTAACGTAACGAGAGCGTCAATCACATCATTTTAACCTCAGACCATTGTACCAAATAATTATGACACTTTGGACAATGTTACGAAATGTTATACCACTACCATAATCTACTCTTGACATCGATACGGCCATAGACAAACGAGGCCGTGAAATACGAGTGAAGACAAAAAACTAACCAGAGATAATCGCGCATATCTCGCCAAATTCCTCGGCTGCTTTAGCGTTCGTCGCGTCGAGAGCTACACGACATCACTACTGCACGATTTCGTCGACTCGGGTGACCACACCAACTGTAGAATTGTCCACAGTGTTTATATAAAAACAATAAAATGATGTTATGAACACAATAAAATTCACAGTGTTCATTATATGAACGTTAAGAAATAGAATGAAATTAACGAATCAACGAAATAATTTTTATAAAACAAACCGCGATTTCTTTCTGCGTTTCCATGTGATCATTTCTCCAACCGACAGTCCCCGACGTTGCTTAACTTTGATGATAGAACAAAAATAGAATAATATCAATTATATTAACATTTTAACCAACACGAAGTTTTGCTGCAGCTTTTAATCACAAACTCGTAAGTATATCCATCATATAAAATATCACAAACTCGTAAATATATCCATCATATAAAATACCACAAACTCGTAAGTATATTCATCATATAAAATATCACAAATTCGTAAGTATATCCTTCATGTAAAATATCAGAAACTCGTAAGTATATCCATAATATAAAATATCACAAACTCGTAAGTATATCCATCACATAAAATATCACAAACTCGTAAGTATATCCATCACATAAAATGAACCCTTTTCTGGTTATGGAATTTTATTACACAGCATTTGGTTCATACTTGAAAAGGCTTGCCGATGTCATACTCACTGCGAAGAAAAACATTCATAAAAGGTAGTGCCTACAATTGGATCCAAACACCGACAGTAAAGAAGCCCGGTGATAAGTCATTGTTGATCAGGCCCACTTGAAATATGAACGGACCACTATGATAAATTAGATGTTAAGATTACAAAATATATTTTAAATATCCTTGTTGGAATGAAAATAATATTTAACAATATAATCACAGAGTATAAGTGCAAATGGAACAAGATTTTGACAAAGCGTTAATCGACGGGTCATTAAATGACGGTTCTCAATATTTTTTGGTCTGGTTACCCAGATTTTTGGCCACATTTATAAGAAATTACGATTGAAATAAATATTATTTATTAGACAAATAATATTAGTTTTCATAATAAAAGTAGTCCTATTTCGGTAATGGTGTAACAAAGAATCAAATATTTCTTAATTAAAGATAAATTTGATTTGTTACTGGCAATCCTGGGATGTAAAGTAAATGTTTTTCGATGTATTTGCAATGCTAAGTTATTTTATGAAGTATCAGTTTTTTTAAAAATTATTTTTCTAATATTTTCAGAATCCTATTTGTCTCAGAAAAGCCTCAACCGTCAATAAGACAACAAATGAACACTTTTGGTGTACAAATTAATTCTGTCCTCTCTGCTATAAAGAGTGGACCTAGTTTCCGCGGCGTTCTTTTTTCGAGAACAATAACTATTCAAAATTCTTGATTATTTAAAATATTATCTTCTATACCAACGACTGCGAGCCGTGTACCGGTGCGGAATATTCCCAAACGTGTGGTGTCGCTCAGCCGACGTTGGCGTGACAGCGCGCCAATTGCGGGGGCCATTAGCTCGTTACGCGGCCGCAACCTCCGGCTCGCGAAACACACGGGACTCGTTGTCTGCACACACGGATCTACCTTCCACGGGAACTTTGCCGAAATCACATTAATTCACTTTTATTTCCGCTTCAAAAACGAGTGAAAATGATGCGGGAAATTTTACTGAGTCCTGGTAAACATTTTCAAGTTATAAAATGGTGCATGGCCTTCACGTACGTTGGACGTGAAACTTCTTTATATTCTATTAATATTCTGAAGAAAAAAGAAAATACTAATATAATTATGTAATAAAAGATCCATTCTGTTATTCGCTGGTACACTAAGTGTTTGACAGATGTGGGGGAAGCTTAATCCACATCTCATTCTGCTTCCCTACTGATGTATGTCACTTTTTGTTACCTCCTTATTTCTCAACATACTGAGTTTTAACACCGTTACAAAAAAGCAAATGTGAATAGTGTACACTCACAGAAAACTGTTTTTTTTGTTCCTTTTTGAATATGTTGTTAGATGGCCTAATATACATATAAACTGTATAAGCCTACAGAAATATTTTTAAATTATGTAAATTAGTTTCTCAAGCAAATTAATTAAAACATTTATAACAAAAGACGCTCAAGTGATTTGTCATCAAGATCGTTACAAAAATCTTATATGTCAACCTCACTCGCTTGTGCTGTTGATAACACGCTATAATCTTTCGAGTCAGTCAGTCACAACGAATGCAAAAATTTTATTTAGTAAATTCGATTACGGCCGTCGGTACACGTTTTGCAATTTACACAAATGCTGTAATTATATAAATTTTTTTTCTTTTAATTCATTCGAATAAAAACTTAATTTAAATTTTTTTATTAAAAATAATTTTATTAGTACTTTGCAGTTAGAGGCTTAATTTTTCACAAGTCAGTGGGATCGCAGACCTTAATGTTTGATATTAATTCTACTTGTCACCTTTAAACGCCGAAATTTTACTCGGGTCTCAATGGACAAACAGACGAACGACAGAATTATCATAAAATGCTTCCATTCTTTCATTCTGAGATACGTAACCCTAAAAACAAATAAATATTTCAAAATTGGTCAATTATTCTTCGTAGTTTATTTGTAGATTGCCGGTCTTTAATGAATAGACTTTTTATCTATACTAATTATATGTGTATAATTATAATAGTTCCATTACAATAATCTACACATATGATAATATTGGAACGGAGTAAATTCTGCACATGGAAAATATTTTAAAAAGGGTCATTGATTAAATGTATAGAATGATAGTAGAAACCGGAAAACCTGTTTTTTTTAGAATTTTTGTCTATCTGCCTGTTATATTGTGCGTCAATAACGCAAAATTCACTGGACGGATTTTAATGAAATTTGGTATAGTAATAGTTTATAATCAAGAACAACGTATGAGAGAATTTTATATATATTTTTTTCTTATTTCGAATTTTACGTGAGCGAAATCGTGAGGCACTAGCTGTGTAAATAATTTCCTTGGAAATATTAGCAAGCAATCAAGTTTATGGTGTTACCTCGGTTTAAGCGCAGTAAATATAATACAATGCTTCACGCAACGCGGTTTTCCAGCAATAAACTATTGTGAAACTGGGACATATGTATATTACATAACTGTGTAAATGAATAACTCGCAGTTCATTGACATAATGTGAATATGCCACGTACTTTGCTAAATACGTGATGCAGTCGAACTGGACAAACCAGTATTGGAAACTGAACAATAATTTTATGCGCTTACCGACAAAAACATATATTCAACGATATTTGTTAACTGACAACAACATATATTCAACGATATTTGTTAACTGACAACAACATATATTCAACGATATTTGTTAACTGAGAAAAACAAATATTCAACGATATTTGTTAACTGACAACAACATATATTCAACGATATTTGTTAACTGAATATACATTAGTCGGTAAACACATTTATCTAATCAATGATACATTTAAATTTAATGAAAAACATGTAAAAAAATCTGGCGAATTCCGAGACTGATTTCGCTCAATAAGTATTCTTCATAATTTTAATCAATATTTTATTAGGTACTAAAGAAACGTTGTCAAAACTATTAAGTTAATTACACTTAATACAAATGATTCAGCATCCGCGTAAATTGAATTATATCCTCAATAATCAATATTAATGCAGATTATAGAGTCTTTAAATTTTTGTTTTATTAACAAAATGTATACATAAATATTTGGTTCTAACAATGGGGTATTTGACTATATTTTTTTTATTACTAAAATAGAATAAGTAATAACGTTAAAAACCTAGGTAGTAATAACATTAAAAACCTAAAATATCGTATCTAGAACTTTTCATTACAAAGTTACAACGACTTAAAAACTGACGAACTAAGATTCCCGCGAAAACACCTCATACAAAATACAACTGGCTTATGACGTCACTGGTCAGTTATTAAGCCTTCATTATAAAGGAGTTTTTTAAATATTTTTAGTATCTCGTTAAGGATTGAGTTTAAATTATGTATTGCATATAATAATTTTCTTATTTGTTGTGTGGAAACTAAATTCATAACAACTTTTTCAATTTATTGAACAAAAAAATTTACACCTTTTCCTGTTTAGAAGTTTCGATTAATTATTTGTTATATGCATTATTTTTTTCATCATAAGGTTTTTTTGAGCCTATTCTACATTTTAATACATTTTTACAAAAAATATCGACATCAGTCAAATACCCTATTTGACCATTTCATGACAAGTCTTACTTTAAGGCGGCAGATGGAGGACCTAAGGACTAATATTTTCCAGCATATTCATTTATTAATCGATAATTTTTAAATTTGATGCTAGCGGTATCTTGTGACTTCATCCGCATAAAATTCAGAAAGACGCAAATATGTATTCTTCTGTTAGACACAAATAATTAGTATTGCTTAAATCCTATGCGAGTCGACTTGCGCTCCCCCCCCCCTCCCCCACCCTCATTTCCCCTGCCCGCTTATATGCGTTCCTACAACCCGCGGCTGCCATCAACTATTTGTTTAATTATGTATGTAACCTTTTCATTATCAGACTTTTATTGGAAACATTTGCGATGTCATGGTGAAAAAAATTAGATCGGTCCCATATAGTCTCAGTAAATAGTTCCAATAGTTTTAGAGTTAAATAAATTCTTAAAGACAGATCGATAGATAGACAGATAATTTTATAACATTAGATTCGTGCTGATATTAAAAAATTGTCCAACATTGCGCTGGAACACGCAAACGGAAAAATATTTCTAATATGATAATTCGAAAATCACAGGAGACACTTCAATTTTATTTATCTGTATGATTATTATAAGTATCTAACGCTTGTTCTAATACTCGTATATCATTGGTGTATCTTTATCAGAGACGATATATGAATCACATATCCAGTAGTCAAAATGTTCTAGTGCTGACAGAACCCACTTTGAGATCCAATTAACTCGAGAAGATTTTAAGGTGGTTATTAAGATAGATTATAACGAAGCAATCAAGAGCTTCAGTCAAGACGTTGAATAAAAAGTTGAACATGGTAAAAAATGGGCATTCAAACATTTATATTGAGTTGAATTGAAAAAAAAATCGCTATAGTATTTCGCTAAATTTTAGGTACGCTTCCAATAAGACTGCTCTTATTATAACTTTACCTTTAGCAGATACGGAGATAGGAGGAGAAGAAGGAGATATGTTTTTGTAAATATTTTAAGCTATTCCCCTAGAATTATCTTATATCAAATTCTGAAAAAAATGTAGCATTGCACTCTCAATAACAATCCCTTTCAAATTAATAGGCAATAGGAAGAAATGTTTATTTGATAAATCAAACTTGCCCCTTCTTCACTCGTATAAGAGTTTCGTTCTTTTCTTTAAGGGTCAAGACTCTAAAAAAAACAAAATGCTCCAACATTTCAATGTGCTTGATAGACAGTAAATTGAAGAAAGCCTTAAAAGATCGTAATATGCTATCAGCTAAAAGCACAGATGCAAAAGAACACTTTCAAAAACGATGCGAACATCCCGCTACCAGTTTGTTTACGTGAAACGGAATCTGCGAACGTCAACAGTCGCACGTTTGACGTGAGCGCGTGCGCAGCAGCGCCTTCCTGGAACCGCTAAACGTGTCGCTGCCACCAAATTGCCGATAATAAGTTTTTATGAAACACAGGTTCCATCCGCCTGCTGTACTGATCGCCGCTGCGATTCGTCGAGGGACCCAATGTGACGTGCACTTTTGCAACAAAGACAAAGTGTTCGATTGACTGGTGGCATTGTGAATGTTTTCTTTTATGAACTGATGTCACGTAAAAGTTAAGCAGCTCTAAAGGCAACCTAAACTCTAACAACTAGATACTTGGCTATTTCCTGGGCAGTAGAAACTTGACAGGAATACACGTATACTATTTGCTTAACGTTGCACTGCTCTTAGCATAACTTCATCATCGAACACTTTGAAAGGACAAGTAAATATGATCGATACGATCATTTTGAGGAATTTTGCAGTTTCATTTTGAGGAATTTTGCAGTTTCTAAAAAATTCAGTAGTTCTTAGATGTAAATTTTTAAATCGATCGCTGATGTGCATTTCTGATTTCTAAATTTATGTAAAATTAGTATATAATTGAAAAATCAAATAAAATTCGAACCAGCAAACTCATCCTTTCACGGTTCACATTTTCATGGCAAATATTTCAACTTACATTTTATCTAATTGTCTTTATTTCTGACATGTAAGTTTTAATTTCACTCGAGTTTACTATATAGTTACGTTTCATGCTTACTGAGTTAAAAAATTAGTAGTCAGCGATAAACCAGGCAACACTACATTTTAATAATATACTAAAATGCAACAAAACGTGAAGTCGTCAAGTTATGATGGTGGAACCATTTATTTTCAGCAAAGACCTGCATGAGAGCACTAATCACCAATAAAGATCTGTAGACACATTCGAGTAGACTATTCAAGCGGCTTTGTAACAAAATAACATTATACAGTTAAGGATAATAAGTAATTTATCCATATAATGAGGTAATATCCACCTGTATTCTTTATATAGGAGGCGGATAATAGACTAGTCACCTTTTACGGAGCAGACATAAGAGTTCACTACCCCCGTAATCACTGCTGTGATCTTTAACGTATATCTGTCGTAAAATAGAGAAGCTTAAAATGACTTTGTTACTATCATTAGTAAAAGACCGTTAATCAATTACAAAATAATTTCGCGAACGGTTTCTTATCTTATCGCACTTGGAACTGTTTGTCTATGGTGGAAGCATCATGGAGAAACCAGAGAGGGGGACAATATTTAATCCAATCAATCTTAACGTGAATAGCATCTCTAGATTGTCACTGAGTAGACACGTTTCTCGAGGTCTCCGGACAAAATTGCGACAAGCATTCACTTCGAGAAGAATCAATTGCGGATTTAATTTTTGAATGTCATTGACATTGAATTGTTTACTGAATAAGCGGGGAAACTGCTTTCAGTAGCATCACTTGACCATTGTACCAATATTCATCTTATCATTCATCTTTGTCCATTGCAGATGATTCGTTAAAGATATTGTCGGTCGTTATTTAGTTTCAATGACTTGCAACAATTGTGATAAAGTGTTGTGACTATATTTTTTTAATCTAAGCAGAGATTGTATTATTGATCGAGGAGAAATCTGCAAGAATCAATTCAAACACAATTTAAATAGGTAAGCATTTAAGTGAAAGAATTTAACCTATTAAAATGTTAATAAATGGCTTTTAAACGAAAATCGTCCTAGATTAGAGATAAAATCAAGGGATAAGAACTTTATATAAACGCAAAAAAAGACGTAGTAGCAATGAATTTAAAAGAAACATTTTAGGTAAATTTCATGGAGATACACCCAAAAAACCGTACGCAACTCAGTACACGTGGCGGAAGTAAAACTTCTTTAGCAATCCATATTTCGATTTGTAAATATGTATATAGTAAGAGGTAAAACGGCAGTAGGGCAGATAGAACATATACAAAGTGTAAGTCCATAGATTGTACTAAATTCGTATAAGAAGATTTTAATATTATACATTCAGAAAACTAATATAATATTAACTAATAAAATACTAAACAAATTTATATAGACAATAATCAATTAAAAAATAGCTGTCTTCCCAGTCCCAGACTACGGCTAAATGCGGCTGATGAAAGTCAGGATGTATTGCTCCGCTATTGGATGTATTTACGACAACTAGGTATATGTGCGGGTTCATCGCGGATTTGGACATAAATTAAATTCACATTAGTTTTATAACGAATGAAGTACACTCAAAATTAATAATAAATCAATCATAAATATATAAATAAATCGACAAAATTTTGACAGTTTACTTTTGAGACACTTAATTTACAAAATGGTGGATAGCAGTAGTGAGCGTCATTTTTGTTTGTTTTCGCCTGTACTTTGTACTTTTTGTTTTATTCTGCCGTGTTCATCTATCTCTCTCGATTATAATTAGCTAAGTACCAATTTTTCGTCCTTCTTGCGATAGATATGTTACACTCAGGCGTTACAATAAAACCTGACATGAAAACGTTGCACTATATCTGACCATGACGTTTTACTCTCATGTCGCCTAAAGAAGTTTCACTTCAAAAAGTATGTTATTACTTTTTTACTTATTTCGTAATGAAACATACCAAAACATGTTACATCATTTTGGGAGATATTTGTTTGAGGAATGGTACATTTTATGCTATATTTTAAGTCTAGTAATTAGCGAAAACAACGAAAATCAATTAATTAATTAATGATTACTTTCACAATTAAATGAAACTACGTAGTATTATTTCTACTTTCTTTAAGTTCTTTACCACGACCTAGGTTTCGTTGTATTACAACTATTAGCAAAGATTGTAATACAACGAAACCTAGGTTGTGGTAAAGAACTTAAAGAAAGTGGAAATAATACTACGTCACGTAGTTTCATTTAATTGTGAATAATGAATTTCTACAAAATTAACGCCAAATATATTCAATCAATTATGATTACTTTGTTTTGTGCTACGTAGATAATTATGCTTTTTATTACAACATCGTTCAGTAACATTGTCCACACCAGCAATATTTTGAAAAAATTATACTAGAAATTAGCTAGAATGTGTTAAGTTCATTTCTCCCGTAGACTGTCCCGTAGCCCGTAGTTCGTAAGCTCGTATATCGAGCAAAATTTAACTTTTACGTCTAGTTGCTGCCATCGGTGTTTTCAATTATATATCAATATCTCTAAACTTGATGCCAAATGATCAGGCAAACTATTTTTAACCATATTTTTAAAATTAAAAGTAAGAAATATGACATAGTAATGAATACCTTTTTTAAAATAGGCATTTCCAACAACGCAAATTAATTTAATTTAAGTTTGCTCTATGAATGTAAGAATAGTCTGGATTGAACCAACCGAAACAAGAAATTACATCAGCTATGCATGAAAACGTTAATTAAGCTGCCAATCACCGCAATGATGGTTTAATTTATATTCATGTCGGGAACGACGTAATAATGGGTTAGCATAAGTTGTTAGCGTTACCTACCATCGGAAGGTGTTATTAACTATATAGATCAAACCTGAATATTTCCATAGAACATTAAAACTCACTTTGTGCGATTAACCAATGAAGGTATAAAATGTAATTTGGTTTACGCGAGTAAGAAGAATTAAAATTAATTTTGGTGTTTGAAGGTTTTCCTGAAAAAGAGAGTATTATATCAAAGAAATTTTGCTGATTAGTAGTATGACATTCCATTTTTTTTCTGAGGAAGTATTATAGATAAGAAAGGGTTATGGACATCACTTTAAACTTTATGATTTCTTTTTCATCATAATATTCCTGTCCAGATACTATGGCAATTGAAACCGCAAGGTCCCTTAGTTTGACCATCTAACTTTATCAGTGAATATCCTAAGGATAATTAATATGAATGGAGTCACATGGCCAATGAAAATACTGTCTGTTTCAGATAAAATTACGTAATGTTCTTCGTTTCGCCATATTCAGTATTGTTTAGCTCCTTTTTGATCATGGTTAGGTTTTATCCATTTTTCCATTGAAATAAAATCCAGGCATAGGTTCATTGTAATCTTCAAATGGGATCTTTTCTTTGCTCTTCCTCGTCAAACTTTGGTATGATTTACCATATAGCTTTTATTACCTTAAATCATACTTCTCATATCTTGCAATACTTCAGCGGCTGTTATGGCAGAAGATCTAATGAAGACATCAGCAGTGCTGCAACAGGAATGAAAATTCATGCACACATGTGGCTTTTTTATCGAAGCTGAAATGTAAACTTCCGACTACGCTGTCCCTCAGCTAGAATCCTCTTCTACAGCTTAAAAACAAGAGGGTTTTTGGAGATCTTCTGCGATTCTGGACATTTTTCCTTTCCAATCTGTCTTTTCTTTTCCAATTTTAAAATTCTTTAGTCAACCTGTCCAATCGGTATTTTCCCTGCCGGGCGTTGATTCAATAAGAAATATATTTCCACTGTAGATTTTTGCTTATGCATCTACAAATATCCGAGATACTTTTAGTCTCTACAATTTACTGATTCTTTCTTGATAAACTTTATTGGTTTGCGCTCGGTTACAAGCTTTCATCAGGTTCTATGTTTGTTGTGGTAAGTCCTAATAATCTGTAGTATTCATTTCGAGTCAATGCAGAGTTTGTTCCAAATTTTCATGACTTCAGTGGCAATTGAGTATGATAGTAATTTAACGGTGGCTTTTTCTGATTTTCTTATCTGGTTTCCGTTCTTACTGCACCGGAAGATAACATACACATTTGATGAAATTATAGAAAGTTGATAGTTAAGATAACGGTATATTTTCTGATGTATCACATGCGGAGTAAATTATCTTACGTCCTGTTTTAGTATGAGACATTTTCACAGTAGACAATAAGAATACATTTTTATAATTCTTTATTTTATATAACATATTTTACTTGACGGTACTCATAAGGTATAATATGTCAGAACTCACCAAATATTATAATTAATAAAATTGAATTTAAAAAGTATTTTCAAAAGCATAATAAATTAACATAAATTGGCTAAAGGGACCAAGTGACACGACCTCTGGAAACTCTTTCGTCTGACTGACTGAATAAACATTGAACTTACGCATCCTTAAATAATTGGATGTATACAAGAAAATAAAAAAAATAATTGATATATTAATCGCTCATGTAAACACGAAGTATTAACATCAAACATAATATATATATATATATATATATATATATATATATATATATATATATATATATATATATATTTAGATATATATATTTAGATATATATATATATATATATATATATATTTCTTTTTCTTTTTTTTTTAAACTACCACACCAGGGCGCCTATAAACAAAAAGTTAAATAAAAAATATTTTCTCGTTTATCAAATAATAATCCATAAGGCGATATTTTTATGTATTTCATCAGGGCAATTGAAAAAAAAAACATTTGTTTCCTATAATGTACAGAAACTATTTTATTACATATACAAATTTAAAGCACGGCAGCCAGCTCGAGTGACCTAACGCGGCGTTGGATGTAACCAGTGGGTTACGAAGATTATGAACCGAATCAGATGGTACATTGAACCGAGCGAGGTGAGCGAGGAGGTGGTAGCAACCGATGCAGCGCGGCGGCCACAGACGCTACGATTAGTTTCTTCTCCCACACGCGACGTAAAAATACTCATGACGTAGTGGTGCGATGTGATACAAATAATACTCCCGGAGATGGCATAGTACAAAAACTTTTCTTTTTCGTATATTTGTGTATATTTATATGCATATAAATTCATTGTTGTGAGTTAGGTAATAAACTAATAATGCGTAAGAGACGTTGTGAATAATTAACTAAATTGGAATTTTCGATTTTTTGATTCCTAAAATATCGCAACTGCTATTAGTACGAGAATTATTATATCAAAAAATCGAAAGTGATACAATAGAAACAGTACTGCTACTTTTAACGTAGAAATACGCCGTTACGGCATCCCTTTTAATAAAATTTGTTAAGTTATAAGCCAATGGCCTTGATTATCTACAAATCGTCTTCCTTTTTGCATTAGAAAAAGTGCAAACAATATCAAATTAATATGTTTCTTCTTTATAAAATCTTACAAATTTGAATAAACTCCTTAATGCTACTGTACTTTAGAAAGCGAAGAGTTATAGCTTATTTTAATTTTTATAATATTAAAATCTTCTTATACGAATTTAGTACAATCTGTGAACTTAACTCGGTATGTTCTCTATCTTTCTTGCTGCCGTTTTACCCCTTACTGTATACATATTTACAAATTGAGATATGGATCGCCAAAGAAGTTTTACTTCTGCCACGTATACTGAGTTTACGGTTTTTTGGGTGTATCTCCATGAAATTCACCTAAAATGTTTCTTTTAAATCCATTGCTACAACGTCTTTATTTACATTTATATAAGTTCTTATCTCTCGATTTGATCTCTAATCTTAGGCGATTTTCGTTTATAAGCCGTTTATTATTAACATTTCAACATATGTATGTATATATATATATATATATATATATATATATATATATATATATATATATATATATATATATATATATATATATATATATTAATATATGTCGTGAATTTGGTTATACAAGCCGTCTAATGACATATTTTTTTATTAAAATACGGTTATAAGTTTCCAAAATATAAGTATCTTGTTATACGGAGTTAAGATATTATGTTTAAAAAAACTAATAAATCGCTGATTTGGATTTTAATTCAAAGCTCATTGATGTATTTTATTCATTAAATATTATACTTACACTACAAGACTCGCTAAGTTGATCGCAGTTAGGCGAAAAGAATAGTGTAGAGAAGTACTTCGATTCGCTTTGTGCAACCTCGACTCGCCTCGGGCCACATCCGATCGCTGTCGGTTTTTTGCGCCCGAGTCAAAGGACTTCGGGAGATTAGCGTACAGGAGATTCACGGCGACTGAGTCCCTCTCTAGGTTGCAAGAATGGTGTAGTCACGTACTTCAGACTGCGATCAACTTCGACGAACACTTCGTCAAGGTAATTTCGCGAGTAGTGGAGAGGGCGTTTTATGATTAGGATGAACTCGGTAAATTCATGCTCGCGACGGTGGTATGTCTGCGACTGACTTGGGGGCTCTATGGCTTTGAAAATTTACTGATTGCTATCTCAGAGTAATATGAATATTGTGCTATACTGTTATGCGATTCCCGTTTGATTGTAGCTTTATAATGTTAACGTTGTAGTGTATCGGCAAATGCCAAATGTTCCATTATGAATAAACCTATTACATTAGCTAGCATGCTGTATATTCAGTTCTAACCGGGCAGGAAACTGTCTGTAGACAAGTACAACGCCATACACTTGGACTCCATCTATAACACGGGAATAGACTCGAACTTGTACCATTCTAATGAATACTTATTTATTTAGTTATTTTTTGTCAAAGAGATAAACGTTAAACAACGTGAGTAAACAAGGAAAAATATTTTGGGTTGACATCTGAACCGAGTTTAATAAAAATCGATCAAGTGCGAATCTAACTAGCGCGTCAGCCGTTCTTTACCTCGTTTGCAAGGTACATTTAATTTAATTATCAAAAGTCATTAGTAATATGGATTTACTAGCTAAATGAACGTTTAATAATACATATCATTACTTAAGAGTCACTGAATAAAAACATATCAAGATATACTCTATTAATTTAATTTTATATATCATATAGCTCTATTTAGTTCTGGCGAGCAGTAATGCAGTTAAAAACAGCGCTTGTGTTCTATTTTAACAAGCTCAAAATAAATACAGTAATGACTCACTAGTACAATCTGCAATCTCGAAGTAATATTATGTCTATAGCGCCGATATATAATTATGCCCAGTCCGTCTCTTTCCAACGTATCACGCCATCCGACACACGTCGATCACGCCATGCGCGCATCCACGCACTTATATGGAGGTCGAGCCAGATGAAAGCAGGCGCGAGGGAGGTCAAGCCGGTGAAAGCGAAATCCATGGAACGTGATGCGCGCCGGAGAGCGCTAGCCAGGCTGCCGGACGGCCGGTGCATATTTAGTAACGGTTGGCGGTGCATATTTAACGGATTGTGGAGCACATTTACTGGTCTGTGATGCATATTTATGTGCTAACTATACATATTGATCAGGTTTTGCGATAATCGTGGCGAAAGTCCGTCATTTATGAGAAAAGTAGACGGTCGTTTTAATACTTTAAATTGGATGTTTGCAATCGGCGTTGCCTGCGGTTTTGCTCGCATTTACATCTCTCAATTACAGGGGAAGCGATATAATGAAGGGCTGCAGATATTTTTGAAGTAAAACTTCTTTACGCACGCTTGACTTGGGGAGTAAGCTGGTGAATGCGTGACGAGAGCGTTACGAAAAGTGTGATCGGGCGAGGCGAACGGAAGTTGAGAGGGAGATATAAGTTAGTGAAGACACATATATTGAGAAAAGTTGAGAAAAGTCACATATATTCCAAGAATTGTTTAAAAGATAGTTGCTCATTTTTTTGAGGTACAGTGTCCCAAACAGTCGCCAGAGTTTCATTAAACTTATTCAGAATTCCTCGTATTCTATTGACGTAATGACCGTCAAAATTAAACCGTTAAAAGTATAGATACGTTATTATACGTTATTATTATATTATATATTATAATGCCATTTTACTCGCATGGGTTATTGTTACAAAGATACGTTATTAATGTCATTTTACTCGCATGGGTTATTGTTACAAAGATACGTTATTAATGTCATTTTACTCGCATGGGTTATTGTTACAAAGATACGTTATTAATGCCATTTTACTCGCATGGGTTATTGTTACAAAGATACGTTATTAATGCCATTTTACTCGCATGGGTTATTGTTACAAAGATACGTTATTAATGCCATTTTACTCGCATGGGTTATTGTTACAAAGATACGTTATTAATGCCATTTTACTCGCATGGGTTATTGTTATAAAGATACGTTATTAATGCCATTTTACTCGCATGGGTTATTGTTACAAAGATACGTTATTAATGTCATTTTACTGGGCTACTGTTACAATTATAGATACGTCACTGTTGGATCTGACTTCACACACTCAACAAGTTGTGACCTAAGACAATTAACTAAATTGTTTTACATGTTCTAAAACTCTTAGTATCATTATGTAATACTTAAAACTTACTTCATTTATTAACATGTAATTCTACTGGATGTGAGTTCCCTAATCAAATCGGGACTGGAAACGAATTTATATATTTTCTGGTTTAATTTGTTTGTTTTACGTATTAAAAAACTATTTATCAGTGCAAAAAAACATCTTATAGCCACTATAACACAAAATGTGTTATCGAAAAATAGTGCCGTGTTAAATAGTATGTTATTACTTAATTTATAACAAAAACGAGATGTTAAATTTATCACACAAAACGTATTAAAAATTAAATTTTCCAGTATGCGAATTTTATATTTCAAAGGAACACGCGTATCAGAGGGAAAAGTGCAAGATATAACATAAAAAAAGTTACAAATAGAAAATCGTGGTTGGTTACGAAAATTATGTGTTCTTTATATTGTTACCGTGTTTTTCACCAAATTTGGATGTTAAATAAAAATTTAACTTTTTAATATTAAAATTAATAAATCCCGAGCGCCACAACAAAATGACTCACTAAAATGGTTACGCAGTAAAAATATGTATAATCACGCAAAACTGTTTAATCAAAATCTTACAGAACAAAAAAAAATTCAAGGACAAAATGCGACGCCCGTTTTTTACTGTACGCGCCTGGCTTTTATAGTTTTTGGCTACGAACCAGCCAGTGACCTTCAAGTTTACGGAAAAATATTCCGTTTTTTAATAAAAAGCCATAGGTAAATATGCACTATAACAAAAAACCTTCAAATGTATCCGGTCCAAATCAAATTAGTTTTCCTCAAGTTTTCATGGAATATAAGTTTAAATTTAGTCATGTTATATGTCGAGAAAAGCAGTTTTCTGAATATATATGATATATCGTTATGTAAGTTCCGCCAAACACTATGAAGAAAAAAGTTTGAAGGCAAGCGAAAACTCCGTTCAGTTTTGACAAGTTTTTGAAAGCGCATAGAGAGTATATATAGACGTACGTACCTATAATTCGTGCTATGTCAAAGAAATTGTTCACTCACAAACTTTACTCTGGTTTGTGCTTATCAATCCTTCCTTCCACATAAAGTAGTTTTTCTCAAATTTTCATGAAATGTAAGTTTAAATTTTATCATCTTATATCTCGAGAACAGCAGTTTTCTGAATCCATATGATATATCGTTATGTAAGTTCCGCCAAACACTATGAAACAAAAAAATCTAAAGTCAAGCGAAAACTCCGTTCAGTTTTAGTAAGTTTTTGGAAGCACACAAAGAGTATATATACACGTACGTACCTATAGACTATATGTTTACTCACAAAGTTTACACACACGCACGCACGCACGCACGCACGTACGCACGCACACAAGCACGCACGCACGCACGCACACACACACACACACACAAATATATATATATATATATATATATATATATATATATATATATATATATATATATATATATACACGTTTATACGTACATATAAGTACGTACTTATAGACTATATGTTCACTCACAAAGTTTACTTTGGTTTGTGCTTATCGATCCTTCCTTCCACCTATCCAAAGTGCAGGATGGACTTTGGATATGTGGACGCTTGAGAAACACGTTACGTGGATCACTTATCAACGAAGCCGAAGAAAGGTCACAAAGTAGTTAAGCTAAGTCAATCATAAATGTTTATTGCAAAGTTCCTTGACAAATTAACAACATAACACCTGACTAATAAATCTTCGCCGTTAAATTACAAACTTTTTACCGAAAACCGTATCTAAATCGATCAAACGGTTTTGGTGAAAAATGGAAGGATTCGTTTGTTACAAAATATTGCAGCGCCCCTAGGCGAGCTAACACCATAACACCTATCTAAGAACTATCGCCGATTAGCCCAAATATTTTGCAGAAAACCATGTCTAAATCGGTAAAACCATATCGGAGGTAAATGGGAACATTCCCTTGCAACAAAATGTTGCAGCGCCCACTGATGAGCTAACACCATAACACCTATCTGAGAACCATCGCCGATTAGTCCCAAATGTTTTGCAGAAAACCGTGTCTAAATGGGTGAAATCGTTTTGAAGATAAATGGGAACATTGGATTACACACACGAACAAACGAACAAACAAGCAAACAACCTCTCACCCCAAACTCATATACCTCCTCCGTTCCGTCGTGGGTAAATAACATGATTTACTGAGTTTTTGTGTAAATATATTTATTTGACTCTGAAGCTAGTGTTAAATAAATTTATCGATAATTTTTAATTGGGTTTAGTATTGTTGAATGCAATTTTATACCGATAGAAATTTAGGCATTACTATTTTTAGAGATTGGTTTTAAAAATCTGAATAAATTAATAATATTACACCTTAACATCCATGTTATATTAAAAATTGCTACACTTTAAATTAATATGCATCCAACAGGCATTTCCTCGATTTTTTTTCTTTTTAATGACACCAATGTTTGAAAGACAGAAAATATTTTTTTTAATCTCAATGTTATTTAATAATATAATTTACAACCACTTTGAAATAAAGTTAACACTAAAAACAGGTCATGCAACTGAAACGACGTGTTTTTTATTGTTTACCTTTATTCCAAAGTATTTAATTATTTATTTTGATTTTGTTTACATATTATGGAGGTCATATGGCATATTGGTTGTATTTATGAACATTGGCTCGGTACAAATTTTATCTTCACTTCCTAATATCCGTGTCTCATAGATCGTTTATTGTATCTTGACCTATCGTTGGCGGTACTTTGATACCCTTTTACTGTTAAATAAATTGTAAAATTTCGAAATGCTCTACCACTATCTGATCATTTTTTCAAGAATGAAAAAAACACGACGAGAGTTTAATTAAATTTTTTCGAGTTATTTTTTAAATTAGTAAAAAATATAAAAATTGTAATATACAGTTAAACACTAAATATGTTCCAATAACTAATAATTAGCAAAATTATTTGGTGTTAATATGAATTTAAACAAAAATCGAATTAGCGCATTTCGAAACTATATGAGTCAATTCATAAATTGAACTAAAAAAAAGGATGGCTTTAAGTGGCGATAACTTTTTTCCCACAAAGATTTGGAACTTCCCATCGTAATAAAAGTTTTAGTACATGAAAATACCTATCTTATGATATATCGCTTGACGTTATTGGCCATGTACATCCTCCTTTCCCATATATTTGTTATCAAACCGACAGCATCTTATGGCTTAACACTATAGAGTAGATATAGTGCTTATAGGTATGCTAAACGTATATACAAAAGTTATCGATATCCTTGTCGATATGCCGAACACCCCTAAACTTACACTATAGTAAAATTACACACACAAAAATAATTCGATTTAGGTGACGCGTAACTTGAAAGTGGATGGTTTTTATAATAAGTCTATGGAATATCCATGATGAAAATAGGTTCAACTTTCAAATAATTAAACAGGCACTGAGTAAACTTCTGATAGGTTTTCTTTTAAAATAACAAGTAACTATTACCTTTATTACTGCTATGCTTTTAACGATTGTCTTCGGGAGTGAAGAAATAAAAAGCAAACCTCTTATATTTAGAAAATTAGTTGAAACATTTTCTAATAGCAGAAAGAGAAAGCTGAACTCTGAATACGTTGAAAAATATATTTTTTCGTAAGTGCTCAACCGATATTCCTACGTATTCCATTAATTGCCAATTACATATATGACTTCCGAAAACGAAACAGCGATTATCATTACGCAATTACCATAGACTACGACGAAACGTTTTGAACTTTCGTCTCTGACCATTAAGCAACATACATTTAGGCTCATCGTCCATTTTAAAGTGAAAGTCCATATTGCGTTACAAAAAAAATTAAATACGTGTTGAACCAAGCAATCGTTGCATAATTATTTTAAAACAGGGAATCTAATAAAAACCGTAATGGACAAAGGAGATCGTCGAAAACGGATCTGGCGTTACAGAAATAAAATATTATTTTTAGAACATAAAAACCAAATAGCAGTTAACAATCAGGAAGAGGCAAAAAAAATAAAATACAATTTCACAATTAAATGAAACTACGTGATTTAGTATTATTTCTACTTTCTTTAAGTTCTTTACCACGACCTGCGTTTCGTTGTATTACATCTTCAGGTGGGCTATTCGCAAAGATGTTGTAATACAACGAAACCTAGGTCGTGGTAAAGAACTTAAAGAAAGTAGAAATAATACTACATCACGTAGCTTCATTTAATTGTGAATAATGAATTTCTACAAAATTAACGTCAAATATATTCAAAATACAATTTTGCAGCAATAATACAAAAGAAAAAATTATATCTTCATAAACGAGAATATATTACGTTTTTAATATGTCAAGTATTATTAACAAGGAATAAAAAGAGTATAAATCTAACGAAAACATAATCAATCACTTTTAGAAATGATTATAAAAAAATAATAAATATATATTTTTTTTTAATTTGTAGACATTGCCTACATTAATTCAATTGATATTGACATTCTTTCTGTTTTTTTGTCAAAATTAATGTCTTTTTCGACCTTTTCGAGTTTAACGTGCTTTTTTTCTATGATCCTATCAGACTTAATAGTATTGTGGATGAGTATGTTACGTATGTATGTGGAGAATATAAGGAAACACAATCTTCACTTTTTTTCACCTTGCTGTTACCAAGAGTTCCTTAGAAATAACATTTACAAACTATTTTAAAAAATAACCTGTCATTTGAAAAAAATAAATTTCTCATTTGTCTGATTGACGATTTAAATAAAACTTGTTTTTCATTTTCCCTATTTAAAAGTGATATTTTTATTCTTGCTACACTTGGACTTGTCGATTTCTGCAGATATATAAATGTATAGTTATTTATATTTATCTATTTATTTATTTTCGTAATGAAATCCTTGTCCAAATTACAGTTTCATGCCAATGCGTTTATCAAATTTTGAAAAAAATAAATCTATATGCAAATCGAATAACTATACAAATACAAATATTAAAATGCAATGAATACAAACCTAATTAAAAATAGAGAAAAAATTGGCCTGTCATGTTGTGAGCTACTCAAATATTCAAAAAAGAAAAAAGTGTATTGACAATAATTGTTTTATTTTATACTCGTAAACCTAGAAAACGCTGCTGGCTGTAAAAATTTAAAAAGAGCCTGTTTATTTAGAAAGTGAAAAAAAAAGATAATTTTTAATAAAAGAAAATGAATACTAATAACAAATACAATGAAAGACGCGCTAATGGAAAGATAAATAGTAAACCAATATCGATGGAAGCATGAACAGCTGATGGCGTGCTAACACTATAGGTTAACAACCGAAGGTGAAGCTAGATTTAATTGCGCGAAAGTGAGAGCGCCTCACGATATTTATTGTTAATATCCTTTTTTATATGAAGTTGCCGATTTTAGTTCTGGCCATTTTATATTACATTCACCTTTGGTTTGACGTTGAATTCCAAATTCGAATATATTTTGTTTATAAGCACTCGCATTCCATTTTCGAAATCAGTCACTCCTTTGTCTTTCCATGTATTGTTTCTATTCACGTTTGTAATTATTATGTATAAGTCAACGCATTGACAATTCGTGCCATGTTTACGCAGCAAACATCGCAAAACAAATCACTGATATAACTATGTTGCAAATATTTCATAAAACAGTTTTATTATGTATTTTTAACGGCGGTTTTATAGATAAAAAACTAATAAGTATGAGCTCAATCCTGACAGGATATTGAGATGAGTGATGCTCGCTTATCGACTAATTCAATCCCAACGAGGCAATTTCCGACGAATAGAGGTCGAGTGGTAATTGTAAAGCACCGAACCGTTTTACATCAAGATTACTGACGTGCTGATTTAAATGGGACAGCACCGTGTATATTTATTTACCTATTTATAAAGTATACAAATCTATTCAATACACTTAAGGAGGGAGGTGCGTTCCAGTATGTTTAAAAGGATAACTCTTCGGCTAATTAATTTTACCCACCACGACTTACGGACGTGAGACTTGGACTTGGGGCTAATAAACTGCAAGTAGCGCAGAGAGCGATGGAGAGGCCGATTTTTGGTAAATACAAAAATTGACTGCTACATTAAGACACCGGGTGACCAACATTGAAATCAGGAAGCAAACTTGAGTAACTGATTTTACCAGCCATTTTACCAGATTTGTTTAGTAGTGAGTCGCTACTGTCAAAAAGCAATGGGCAGGTCATGTATGTTACAGACAAGATGGACGACAGTAAACTGCTGGATTGACAGCTAAGGACTGAAAACCGAAAGTGTGGAAGAAAATTTAAGTGGACAGCTTAAAACAGAAGCGAATAGCGTGCAAATGAAGAGGCCCTAATGCAACAATGGATTGTATCAGGCTGATAATGGAAAATGAAACTTTAATGTAACTATACAAATTAATGAATTATACACATATGGAAATGATACAGGATCAATAATTTCCAGTCAACCACGAAGCCGGGGTGCGAAAAAATAAGTTATATAGTAGATCTGTAAAAGATCTCGTAAAGCTAAGTAAATAAGTACAAAATCCAAACTAGTAACCAACAAATTACAAACATATCTGCATAAAAATCGGAAAAGAAAATTAAATTTAAAAAGTAGAGAATTATACATATTAATATGAATTAAAAATGGAAAAATAAAGGTATAAGAAGGTAGAAGGGATAGGTGTTAGAAAATGTAAGAGATAAAAAGGCTTCTGCTTTGCCCGGGAAAAAATGGACCATAACTGCATTTTGTTCCATTCATTTTTTTATACAATCATTATTTACGCTTAATGATTTTCCAAAAACTTTAAATAGGGTTTCTTTGTTTCTATGTGAGAGTCTAAGTACAAGTTTCCTTTTCTTTAAATATAATTATTTTGAATTCTCAAACAAATGATTGCATTGATTTCTATCAGAATATAGATTTTCATTCAAGCAATGTAGTAACCGATTTAATGAAACCCGAAGGGGAGAAGTTCATTAATGTCCGTTTATTTTATTTATCAAAACACCGTAATACTAAACTGATAAATCAACTCTTAATAAATATGTGTGGTTAACTAGCCTGGTCAACTTAAGTGGTACTCCAAGATGATTCATATAAATAATCTTCCTCTAGACAATGATGTGCCGTTTTATAGTCAATGTACAGTTGACAGATTGGACTATTGTAATAATGTCACTTTTCTAAATGTTGACGGATTGAGGCACGGTAACCTAAAAATATTCTGATTTATATTAGCGCGTAAGCATTATTATTTCCTTAAAATTCAACTTTTAGCCTTATCTCAAAACTTTTATTTTAAGCCTTGTCTGCGAGTTAACGAACATCGATACAATTCTGATATCCAAATAGTTCTATCTTATCGTTTCTAGTACTCGCGGGATTGTAAAAAAAATCACTTTTAACTTATGAACTAGCTTTAGCGTAAAATATATTTATGATTTCGTTACGTTTGGTCGTTTCATCATAATACGTTTTGAATAATTTCTTGATCCACATTTTTGTTAAGCTTTTTTTTCTTAAAACGTTTAAGTTGCACACGTTTAATAAAATATATTCTCAGCCAAAAATATCATATATTTTATTACCATATCTGTATCTAAATACTCCTTTATGTGTTTTATGTAGCGAAACAAAAGAAGCTCCCTCGCGCCATTACTCGTAACAAAATAGCACTGATCAAATACTCGAGAAAGGTCAACGGACCTTTTGCTTTCCCGAAAACAATTTCCATCACAATAGGGTATTTGGCTATATTTTTTATTACTAAAATAGAAAAAGTAATAACATTAAAAACGGTTAAAATAAATATGTCCTACCTAGCACTTTTCATTACAAAGTTATAATGACTTTAAAACTGACGAACTGTGAATTGAATTGTGAATTGTGTGATTGAAATGTGAACTGAATTCATTATAAGAGAGTTTATTATATTTCTTTAGTATCTCGTTAAATATTGCATTTAATTTATATATTGCGTGTTGTAATTTTTTCGTTTTTTATGTGGAAACTAAATTCATAATAACTTTTTCTATTTAATAAAAAAAATTGACCCTTTCTTATTTAGAAGTTTCGATTAATTGTTTATTATATGCATTATTATTTGCACCCCAAGGTTTTTTAAGCAACCTTGGGGTGAAAAAAATAATGCATATAATAATAAATACCTAATCGCTTCCCTTCTCATGGCCATATTGATTATGTCACAGTGTCGCCGTCCGCTAGCAGCCGCGTCAGGTTTTTAATATTAACGCCCTGCGCCGAGCGCCCTCCCGCCTTTAACCAGCGGTCCCTCAAATATTCAACGAGCGGTCGATGCCTGTCGGTGAGGCAATTTTAATTAGTCACGTACGTACACAGATACTCGCTCCGTAACTTGGTATTTTATCGAAATGTAGGTATCAGGGTTGAGATGATTAATTATCTAATATTTAATTAGTAAATTATAATGAGTACATTTACTTGCGTAAATTACATTCGATTAAATGATTTATTGTATAAATTTAATGTTTTGCTCTATTCTCTACATGTTTATCTTTTATTACCGCACTAAATTCGTTAAAAGGTCTCTCTCCGGCATTCGTCTCTCTGTCTGACTGTTAGTCATTAATTCCAAAAGTCTGAACAATATAAATAAAAATTGTTATCAAGTATTAGCTAGTTAAGGTATTACAAATAAAATAAAATTCTATTGATCGAAGCAATTAATCAATAAAATTTTGTTTTATTAGTGAATAATAATATATTAATCAATTTATCAATAGAAATTTGTTTTATTAGTGAATAATAATATATTAATCAATTTATCAATAGAATTTTGTTTTATTATTGAATAATAATATATTAATCAATTTATCAATAGAATTTTGTTTTATTATTGAATAATAATATATTAATCAATTTATAAATAGAAATTTGTTTTATTATTGAATAATAATATATTAATCAATTTATCAATAGAATTTTGTTTTATTATTGAATAATAATATATTAATCAATTTATCAATAGAAATTTGTTTTATTAGTGAATAATAATATATTAATCAATTTATCAATAGAATTTTGTTTTATTATTGAATAATAATATATTAATCAATTTATCAATAGAATTTTGTTTTATTATTGAATAATAATATATTAATCAATTTATAAATAGAAATTTGTTTTATTATTGAATAATAATATATTAATCAATTTATCAATAGAATTTTGTTTTATTATTGAATAATAATATATTAATCAATTTATCAATAGAAATTTGTTTTATTAGTGAATAATAATATATTAATCAATTTATCAATAGAAATTTGTTTTATTAGTGAATAATAATATATTAATCAATTTATCAATAGAATTTTGTTTTATTATTGAATAATAATATATTAATCAATTTATCAATAGAAATTTGTTTTATTAGTGAATAATAATATATTAATCAATTTATCAATAGAATTTTGTTTTATTATTGAATAATAATATATTAATCAATTTATCAATAGAAATTTGTTTTATTAGTGAATAATAATATATTAATCAATTTATCAATAGAATTTTGTTTTATTATTGAATAATAATATATTAATCAATTTATCAATAGAATTTTGTTTTATTATTGAATAATAATATATTAATCAATTTATCAATAGAAATTTGTTTTATTAGTGAATAATAATATATTAATCAATTTATCAATAGAAATTTGTTTTATTAGTGAATAATAATATATTAATCAATTTATCAATAGAATTTTGTTTTATTATTGAATAATAATATATTAATCAATTTATCAATAGAAATTTGTTTTATTAGTGAATAATAATATATTAATCAATTTATCAATAGAAATTTGTTTTATTAGTGAATAATAATATATTAATCAATTTATCAATAGAATTTTGTTTTATTATTGAATAATAATATATTAATCAATTTATCAATAGAAATTTGTTTTATTAGTGAATAATAATATATTAATCAATTTATCAATAGAATTTTGTTTTATTATTGAATAATAATATATTAATCAATTTATCAATAGAAATTTGTTTTATTAGTGAATAATAATATATTAATCAATTTATCAATAGAATTTTGTTTTATTATTGAATAATAATATATTAATCAATTTATCAATAGAATTTTGTTTTATTATTGAATAATAATATATTAATCAATTTATCAATAGAAATTTGTTTTATTAGTGAATAATAATATATTAATCAATTTATCAATAGAATTTTGTTTTATTATTGAATAATAATATATTAATCAATTTATCAATAGAAATTTGTTTTATTAGTGAATAATAATATATTAATCAATTTATCAATAGAATTTTGTTTTATTATTGAATAATAATATATTAATAATAATAATAGTGATGAAAACGATAACAAACAGTGAAAAATTCGTACCCCGCTCTCGTACAACAAAAATTTATTACCAGAAAAAAGCTGAAGCTCATCTGAATGTTCAAAAATTATTATTTAAAAATTTACTGCAGGAAATTCTAAAAAAATTCAAAATTTTACCGTTCCGTTTTTATTAAACAATTAAATATAAATTACAATAAAGTTTTTATTATTTTTCACACGGCTTAAATTTTTGCATAAGAAACTAAATAAAAAAATATCTAAATAATTTTTCTCGATAATTTATAATTATATAAATTTATTTACTGAGAACGACAAAGTTTTACTTGTAGAGAGCGCTCATGGAATGAGATCAGACTCACATTTATATCATACAATTTATAGCTTTTCGACAGCTTAAAAATATATTTAGAACATTAGTTATTATTTTAAAAAGACAAATTAATTAACTTCTTAAAATAGTGTAATACAGCATTCTATTTATGATAAATGTAAAATAATAAAATAAATAATTGTGTAATTAAACAAAATCAAAAGAATCGAGTGTAATCACAGAGTCAATGAACACAGCACTTCGATTAAAATACCAACAGCCATGCGTTACGAAATTGAAGTATTAATTACCGTAGTATCATAAATATCGTAAAGTATCAATTACCGCAGAATATTTAAGTATCAATTACCGCAGTATCGTATATACTCGTATCGTATAGTATTAATTACCGCAGAATATTTAAGTATCAATTACCGCAATATCGTATATACTCGTATCGTATAGTATTAATTACCGCAGAATATTTAAGTATCAATTACCGCAGTATCGTATATATCGTATAGTATTAATTACCGCAGAATATTTAAGTATCAATTACAGCAGTATCGTATATACTCGTATCATATAGTATTAATTACCGCAGAATATTTAAGCTTCAATTACCGCAGTATCGTATATATCGTATAGTATTAATTACCGCAGAATATTTAAGTATCAATTACAGCAGTATCGTATATACTCGTATCATATAGTATTAATTACCGCAGAATATTTAAGCTTCAATTACCGCAGTATCGTATATATCGTATAGTATTAATTACCACAGAATATTTAAGTATCAATTACCGCAGTATCTGCACTATTTATCATACCCCTCTGAGTGAACCCAAGGGAATTTTTAACACAAGGGGGTTCAACTTGCACTACCAAGTATGAAGATTTAAACATGTAATATAACAAAAACATATAAAACTTTTCTAGCCCAAAAAAACCGTTAGAATCACGAGTGTTTATGAAAAATATATTTCCGATGTCAACGTCCACTCAGTTCTAAAGAATAGGCATGCCGTCGAGATTACGGAGAGAGTGAACATTTCGATATCAATCCGTCCAGACATCGTGACGACTAATTTCACTTTTGAGAGCTGCAGAAATAAACTTTCTCCAATTCCAAAAATACGTAAATCAACGACGAAATGCAATAATCATCGCATCACTAAATCGACTCAAATTTCAATAAAGGCGTCGCGTCTGCTTATTTCCGCTTATTTAGAATATTGAGCGAATTAGGGATGGGACACAATCACTACGCATTTCAATCGACGTTAAATACTAAAATTGCATTTAAATATCTTATCGCAAGAATAAAAGGGTGATATATCTATTTTTTCTAATTTACTTAAAATATATACACACGTATGGTACGACGAAAATCAATATATTTTACCACAATTATTTATCAATATATTTAATACTAGCTGTACCTACGACTTCGTTCGCGCGTAATCACAATTTTTTTTTGTTTTTTTCTTTTTTTTCTCTTACATGTTGCTCCTGGATATATAAAATTACCATACCAAATTTCATCAAAATCTGTCTAGCATGTTTTGCTTTTTCTGGCTTCAGTTTTTCTGGCTTCCATTTTAATTCTATACGCTAAATAAATTCCCTTTTTTAAATATTTTCAATGTACAGAATTCACTATGTTACAATTTTATTTTATGTATAGATATGAAATTAATATAATTCGCAAAACTACATTGTTTTAACTTCTTAATTCGACGAAATTCATTACAGTTGCATTAAAATTACGAATTAAATGGATAAATTTGTGTATTTTTATTTTGTGTATTAAAATAATAAACAGCCAATAATAATAGTCTAGGAAATATGTTGCTTTTACACATTAGCATTCTGACAAAGATCAGAATAATCAGATGATGAATACTTTACACATTAGACTAAAAGCAACTCAAATTCTTCGCATAGAAATGGGTTTGTAAATAAGCATTCGTGTCATAAAACTATTTACATAAACAAAAAGAATTAGAACAAAAACAAGGATAGTAGAGAAAGTAGATTATTTAAAACACATTAACGTACTAAAATCTCCATGTGTTTATCCGCTGAAATTCCGCGTGTTTATCCGCTGAATCGATATGTATTCATCCTCTGAATATTCCAGTATTTTCTATTTAACGGGTCGTGGTCGAAATCATATTTTTCCCCAATGAGGTAACCACAACAGGATATTTGTATTCGTGTTGTGTCATTCATAAATCAGAAACGCCTTCTTTTCCTGTATTTACCCGAAAGAACCTTGAAGATGCAATATAGCATGACAATATTAGCGGATGTGGCTTTTAAATTCATATAAATTAAATGCGGCAACCTCGGTACCGAAATGTTTAACGATCTGGGGAAAAGTTAGTTTTTAAATTGATATTAATATTACTAAAACTTTTGTAGGTGATTCATCACGTCCATCCATCGAGCTGTTGAAAATTATATATATATATATATATATATATATATATATATATATATATATATATATATATATATATATATCTTCACGTGACCTTCGATTATCAACCTTCATTTCTATCGCTTATTAAAAGAATTCAAAACAGAAGTTTTCGGTCACACATAGTTTCTGATCAAACGGTTGAGGTATTTGAACATGGAACATTATGTTTTTTTCTAGAAATTATCCGCATATAAGAATATATTGGGGAAGATAAACAATATTTGCCATTAAATTTAAAGGGCTTTACTGAGAGTAGTTACGAAGAGGCCAAGATTGTGCTCGGCATCCAGTAACTCGTTGCAGAGTACTCAGTGCTCGACGTTCAGCAAGTATGCTCATACACTGACACCATACTTACGATGACGAACCCCAACTATAAAATAACTGGTCAGCCGATATATATTTCAGGACCTTGATAGGTAGATAATTAAATATGAACAGAAACATTGCATTGAACGCACAAAATGAAAGAATGTCAAAATCTTTTTCCCAGGAAAGACCAGAGACGCCCAATTGAACTTAATTTCATATGCGACCCTATAGTTCTGTACCATAAAAATTCAAATTTCTAACTCAATTCAATAAAATGTTATGCAAATAACACGTATTTTGACACTGATACACAAACTCACTCATAAAATTCTATAAGGTACTTCACAGTATCACGGTAGATACATAATTTTTTTAATAAATTTAATATAAATTATTAAGGATAGAAAGTTCCGAGAGCCATTTACGTTGGATCTCGGGGGTGCGTCCATTGTCGATATACTTGCTTATTAGATTTTGAACGCTACTGATGCAATTTCGCCAAAATTCTTATCATTAATTATATATCTCAATACTATATAGAAAATTATAGTTAGCGAAAAGGATTACTATTATAAATTGCATAACAATTTTCAACAAATAATTGAACTAAATGAGAAAATACTCAACAATCTTCTAAATATTAAAAAGATAATTACAAAAGACATTATAAGGTTTCGTTTCAATTAATCCCTTTTAAGCACTAACGTTAAAAACACAACCTCAAACCAGATTTTTTTAGGTGTAACCTTTTATATTTTTTAACTGCTACCAGCATTTCAAAATTTTCTTTTCCATCGATATATATGTATAGAGAATTTCCTCCAAGGAAATGACAACTTTCGAATACAAAATTGATTGGCGTCAATTTCAGCATGCAATGGCCAAAGGTTTTCGAGAAATCGACGCACAAACGGAGCACCAATTGCGAAACAATGCGCGCAAAGGGTGCAAAACAGAAAAGAAACGGTGCGCCGACGACGGTAAGATTGCGCGATGAAAAGAAAATTCAGTACGGTCTCACGGTTCCGCATAGCGCCATTTTAATTATTTATAATGAAAAATAGACGTCAAAAACGGGATCGGATAAAGTGATAGGTAAAAATTTAATTTCAGTTATTTTTTTTAAGTAAATCTGTACAAGTTTTTCGCAAGCGTCTAACGAAAGTACCAGAAATGTAAGTTTCTATTAAAAATATTTTCAAAAAATCATTATCGTAACATTTCGAGCAGATTTAGATATATTTACTTATATGTAAAAGTCAAACAGACAAAAATTCAATTTTACATGAGACCACTTTTTTGGCATACTATATGAATGAAACCATAAAAATTGTAGAAATACATTGCATTTGTGGAAATACATAATTTCAAACACGATGTATGTAATTTCAAACACGATGTATGTAATTTCAAACACGATGTATGTAATTTCAAACACGATGTATGTAATTTCAAACACGACGTATGTAATTTCAAACACGATGTATGTAATTTCATACACGATGTATGTAATTTCAAACACGATATATGTAATTTCAAACACGATGTATGTAATTTCAAACACGATGTATGTAATTTCTGACACGATGTATGTAATTTCAAACACGATGTATGTAATTTCAAACACGATGTATATAATTTCAAACACGATGTATGTAATTTCAAACACTATATATGTAATTTCAAACACGATGTATGCAATTTCAAACACACCGCGTTGTTTGCTACTAGTGCCGACAAAAACAACTGCACGCCGTCGCCGTCGGCATTGTTGCGTAATATAAACATCGCAACTGATGTTTACATTTTGTTTATATTAGAATGCTATTTAATTTGTTTGAAGAAACTTTTTTTTTATTCTTGGCGTAATTGTTTATTGTATTTATTTAAGGTATTTACTATTTTAAGGTATTTATCACAACTAGTACTGATTTTCCATTTAAAATCGATCGGTCAAATCTACACGTTATAATGCAAAATCTGGCTGTCTGTCTTTTTCCCTGTTCGTTTGTAATTTCACTTTTATTAAATTATTATTTCACCATCATATAGGAAGTTTATCCTGGAAAGTTTTTTGTATAAACCACGAGTTTAAGCCCTCACGTTACGGAGTTATGTTAATATTTCCGAGTCATAACACAGAACGTGATGGCGTGGCGCGTCAAAGACGACAGCACTGGAGCATGGAAGGAGATGGCACGAGACATTCTGTCACAGAAGTATCGATGATTAAAATGAGTTCCATGATGGACAGCACTTATCTTTGTGAAAGTGGGTATTCAGCTATGAATTTTATAACATCTTAATATAGGTTTTCCCTGTCAGATAAGTCACCTATTCACACGCTTCGTCTGGCGGCAACTAACGTTGTTGTTAATATTGATATGTAAATATAAGGTTAATGAATGAAGAAACAATATCGCATGAATATTTTTTTTTTTGAAAATGTATGGTGTCTCTTTCTGCTGCCCACCAGTCTATATCCATAACGTCTCTGAACTGGACAGATCAGGTTTGAAACACAATAATCAAAATAAGGCTGTAGAAAAACGTACAAGTTTTGAATTAAATTAGTATATTATTTTTACCTGTTATAACATATAACGCGAGCATCGATCCTCAGTTGCGAAATATGTGAACGTCACAACTTTCACGCGAGCAAAGCCGCGGGAAAATCTAGAGAATTACTTTTTTGACAAATTACACGTCCATTACGGTCAAGCGAACAAAGCATACGTTCATGAGATCTTGTCGTAACGATTAATGGGTCGTTCTCACGCATGCAATCAATTATTACACGGCCGGTGCTCATCACGTATTTATCGAACTGGAGCAAGGATTTCGAAGATTCCGATCGCAACGCTCGTTGACCCGAATGAGCCTTAACTACGTCCGAGATCTGTGCTGATGATTAGGCTCCTGCGTTTATGTGAATTGCTGAAGCTATGAGCGTTTTTAAGGACGTCGTTATAACAAAGTTACTGAAACTGAAGCTATGTAATTAAGAACATTGAATTAAGCTGAAAATGTTAACTTTCAGATTGGGATAAAAATGTCTACTTTTAGGAGGCGAAGACCAATGCACAACTGAGAATGACAGGTGTATATTTGCACGAGAAGACGACTTATAAAACTAAATATGCAATCATGATCTGATAAAAATGTCGATAATATAACGCGCTACTAATTCCGACGGCAATGGATTATATGTATTATCAATTTAACTGATGAATCATTTAAACCATTACAACACTTTGAAAAAAGGTAACCCGACATTGTTCAGCACTTTCCAATGTAATAAATGGTCCCAATTTTTATTAAAAATTTTCTTTACCGATACAAACAAAAAAATTGAAATGTTAATAACTAAATGGTATAAAATACCAGGTAAAAAACGTAAGCAAGTCCTATAACCCTTTGGCCATAGATAGTAGCGAAATCTCATATAGAAAGTTATTAGCAAATAATATTGGAATGAGTCGTACAATTTTAGGATTCTGCAACTCAAAATAAAAAGGAACCCTTCTAAGGTTACTCACGTGTTCGTCTGTCCATCTGTCATAAGAGTTTTTTCTCAGGAACCGCTTGACATAGAAACTTCAAATTAACATAGTAATAAGACATATTAACCTATATGTACGTCAGCAGCTAATACTCAAAAATATTTTTTTATAATTTTAGGTAGCATAACTCTGGAGCTATATTAAAAAATATGTTCCCCCCCAAATCGAGACGACTATAATTATGAAAAAAACTAAGAAACACCTAAAATTATGAAAAAGTGGGATTTTTAAAAGCCTATCGAAAGTTGTAGGAAAACTATAGAAATGATTCTATATGTCATAAATTTTGAAACGTGCATCATGTTTTTACACCTGTGATATATATATATATATATATATGTATATATATATATATATATATATATGTATATATATATATATATATATATATATATATATATACATTGTAAAAAATTAATTTCTTTAAATAGGTTAATAGAAATACTATGTACCCTTGAATTTTATAAGTGCCTAAAAGTATACAGAACCCTCGTAGTGCAGATTATATTTTACATTTCCTTATTAAGAAGCATAAAACAATTTTAAAAAATGAAAATATCGATGTTAGTAACAATTTATTTTGGTATTTTGGTTCTTTCTAAACATTTATCTCGTGTATACAAAAAATTTAAAGAATTTGTAATTTATTTATTATACAATATTAACTAATTCTGAATTTACTAATCAAAATTATTTTATCCGAAGTTTAAAATTTGTTACAAAGTACTAAACCAATAGTGATGTTAAACGTAACTCACAAAGGAGCAGTGAATGCACGTCCAGACAAAACGAGTAATG
Organism: Druceiella hillmani; assembly: GCA_039881145.1. Lineage (NCBI taxonomy): Eukaryota > Metazoa > Arthropoda > Insecta > Lepidoptera > Hepialidae > Druceiella > Druceiella hillmani. The sequence continues at coordinate 6,423,438 of JAYKKI010000079.1, read as the reverse complement.
AGTGCGTGACCACACATTTTCTTTTACCAATATTATGCTTATAACAACTCAAACTTTCTACCAAACAGAAATATAATTGGATTCACTACCATTATTTTGCGTTACACCGTGGAAACTGAGCATTATTCGAAACCAATACTGTCGTTATGTTCCGCGTGAGTACAAGGCATTGTCTTTTTGTCTCTGACTACGTTCTTGCTCGTTGAGGCGTGTCAAGCATTCGCGTTTTTGTAGGTAAAATTAACATATAAATATGCGTGCAGTTATTACATCGGACAATAACGTAGAAATATAAACAACAATGACGAATGAAACGCGCGAAGTTTTGAACAAAATTAGACAGAATGGCAGCAGGCTTTCATTAGAAAAGAACTGTAGCCACATTATAATGCCTTTTAATTCGTTGAATTGTTCCGTAACTTACAAAGTAACTGAACATATTAATTTAGTTTTGAGTGACATTAAGCTCTTACGTACATAATGTTTGCAGTTAATAAAATAAACGTAGTCACGGCTAGCAAAAAAAAAAAATTATAAGCCAAACTCTCATGCTGGAAATTACCTTTATGCCTTTATCTATCAACATCAAAAACTGCAATGTCATCTCTTAGCGTTTCGTATAAGTGAACAACAAAACAGCATATTTACGAAAACGATTATTTTGACCAATTTCTTCAAAAGTTTCAAAACGATAACACAGTCACATTCTATTGAAACGGTTCGAAATAAAAAAAAATTAACACCTAGGCATGTGTTGCATAAAGATGCTCGACCTGCCTAGCTGCCAAACTTTTGGTCTAAAGACGGTATTGGTTTCGAACAATGTTCAGTTCCCAATAAAAATTAGACACCTAGGCGTATGTTGCATAAAGATGCCCCACCTGTCTAGCAGCCAAACTTTTGGTCTAAAGACGGTATTGGTTTCGAACAATGCTCAGTTTCCAATAAAGATTGGACACCTAGGCGTATGTTGCATAAAGATGCCCCACCTGCCTAGCTGTCAAACTTTTGGTATAAATAGTTATTTTAAGAAATCTCTAAGATGATAGACATGAAACTTACATGGAAATAGCATAAACGAGCTTATTAAATATAAAATATTTTAACGCGAATACATCTTTCACTTAATTTTTGAAATACAGAAAGCTCAGATGCTTTTTTCTAAATTAACATATGATGATTTTCTGAGATACCTCGACTCTGAAAAAAAAAGTGCTTTCCCCGTTATATTATGATTTACGACAATTTTAATGTAACAAAAGAAGAGAACAGTATTAATAAGCGTGTCTAAAGCTAGACGGCGAAACGGCAAAATTGGGACGTCTGTTGTCACGAGCCGTAAAATGGGTGTAGACGACCACTATTTAGGGGCTACAACCAATTTCATTTAATAACACCTAACTATTTATTATAAATGAAAAAAATAAATTATAGCTACTGAAATCGATTTATATTGTGAATGCCACAATTGAATGGTCATAGAAAAACGAAATAAATTGAAGGACAACAAATGTAAGTTATTAGTGATAATTAATTAGAAAATTTGAGACCAAATATGATAAACATTACGTGTAGGGTGAACATTTAATGTTATTACCAAAATTAAATAGTCAATAATTCAATCAAAACCGACGAAAGCCCATATACTGTTGGGTCCAGGTATTATAAGAATAACAGTGATACTTTGCATAAAAAAAAAATAAAAAATAAGCCCCTTAAAAGTTTACTTGAATCATCAAGCACACAAATGAAAAATCTAAATAAAAATCAGTTTATTTTTCATAAAAAGTTGGAAATGCAATTTCTACCGTACTTTGAACTAGCAAAATGGAAAAGTCACTTATTTCATTGACATTCCCGTGCCGTTGAATCATACACAGGTGTGACCTAATCCATGAAACTTGCACACGTCACAATGTTGTAGATAAAACCCGTGTTAAATTCGTAAAGAGTGAAACAAACATTCATTTTGACAACCAAAGAACGAGTGTCAATGTCAGTTAACAGTTTATTTTTAATTAATGTAGGCCGTGGCTACACATTAAAAGGTATTTTTTTATATTTTAAAATCGTTTTTAAAATGTGATTTTATACTTCAAGAAACTTCTATTACCATTTCTATTTTTTGTTAACAATTCTCAACGTATTAAAAATACAATATACACGCATTTATGTAGATAACTAGTTTTCTGGTTTAACAATTTGAATTTTATATAAATATTCAAATTGAATTTTATATCCCTGAATGGTTTAGTTTATTATATTACAAACAAAATGTGAGCTGCAATGGGATACCTGATAGATGTGAAACATCTATTTTTTGTTGTATCTCACATTTCAAATTAATACACGCGTTTTTCACACGCAACGTATTTGATTAAACTGTCCGGTATATTCCATTAAACTGTCTTAAAACGTTTCTCACGCAACGTTTTAAGACAGTTTAGTGGAATATACCGATATAAATGAGTAAAATTGTAAATGTTAGTAAATAACAATGCTGATACACCCGCGTGTGTGTAGTATAATAGAGATGGTAGCGTTAAGTCGGAAAGAGTCGATAAGACGCAAAGCCGATATAGAGACGATATATCTGAAATTTATTAATATATCTGAAGTTATTAGAATTGCGATAACGATATATCTAAAATTTAAGGCCATCTCTTACTAAGATGTGACGTTGCTACGTGCGAAGACATCGCCTTTATGGAAGACAGCGTAGAAGGCGATCAGCCATTACTAGATTGCTTCAACATATAACCTCAAATTTAACATAGTTCAGTATGACTGACGAGTATCCAAGACGGCAACGATACAATTTCGTAGACTTTTTCGTTGGATGCAAAAAGTTTAAGCAGCCATTAAAATATTCGTTTATCCCTGTACAGAGAGTAACAAAAACGTGTCTTTTACTCATACAGGTGATTCTGTGCAATAAATAGAGTACATTTGAAGGGTATTTCCATAAATAGAGTATATTTGAAGGTGTTTTGCAAAAAAAATTATATTTTTTTCATTGGAATCGCAAATTTGACATTGGTTTTCTTCAGAAACTTTTCAGAATTGTCACAAATTTGCTTATCATGTCCTACTAAATTTGACGCACAGAACATTTGAATAATAGACAAGTTTTTTACACCTGTACATACATACACACAGTCTAACATAGTATCTATTATTCATACAGGTGAGTCCGTGCACCAAACTGTGTATATTTGAATCATGTATCTGTAAAAAAGGTAAAAGTTTTTTTGCTAAAATCGTAACTTTGAAAGTGATTTTTTCAGAAACAGTAGTGAACATTTACAACCATTTCTGAAAAAATCAATGTTTACAGTTCATTGACATTTCCTAATTAGTTTCATGTCCAGAATCATCTTTAAAATAATAGATAGGTATACTCTTTATTACAGCCTGTATACCCATGAATGACATCGCATTGATATAATTTAATAGACAATCACGTACATTGTGACAATCCCAAAAACATGTTTCAATCACCGACGAATCCAAAATCGACGGTTATCTTCCTTATGAAAGTACCCTTACGTCATCACAACATTCTCTTGAACTGCCCAGAATGACGCGCAATCAACATACACCATGCAAATTCAAAATGTGGATCAAAGAAAGTCGACATTACAGTCGAATTTATCCATATTGTTTTCTAAAACAACTTTCCAGACGGAAGTCGGCGGTCGTCTTTTCGTGAACGCGTTTAGCGTCCGCTAATTATATACATTACAGCCGCTAAAGTGAGCTATTTCTGCTGAGTGGCAACACTGAGTCTAGTGTTCGAACCGCTGCGCCCGCGCCGTGTCCGGCGGCGAGCCATATCCGGCGTTCGCGAGAGCGAAACTCGCTCCCCGCGAGCAAGTTCAGTCTAAATGGCTACAATGAAACGAGACAAGCTATTAAGTAGACACTCCTACATAACGAGGTCCTGCTTTACTGTCTTTATTTATAATTATTATTAGAAATTTAAAATTAACAACTTCATTTAAAATTCGAATAAACATTTAATTTTTTTTTCTATTTATTTCAATAATTGTCTTTTAGGTACCTCATTATGTAAAAAATATTAAATGGGCATTAATAAAAACCCACTAATTATAATTTAAAATTTCAATTTTAAATCTCATATTGAGAATTCTAAAAGTCGTGTAGTTATTCAACATAGAATATGTATATTCATAGACTTTATATTTTTTTTATATATCTTTAATATAGAAACGTCTTTCTCTCTATTAGTATATTACACGTATAAATGCTCGCAAGAGACATACAAATGCGTAAAAAGACAATAACCCCTTAAGCGTCTATGTTACTTATAAGTAGCACCGCGTGCATCACGGCGCTCTCGCCATGTTCGGAAAAAAAATGTATAACTCCGAAAGTATTGATTTTATTGTAATGCTTATTTTTTTGGAAAAAGAAAAGAATAGTAGTTATAAAATATTTTAAGTATTTCCACCATACTTACATTGTACTGAATGTAAACACGAAAAAAAAATGTTTAAAAAAAGTTCCTGGTTTCTATAACAAAAGGTCTATAAAGCAAAAACTTTCACAAAATGTAATTTTTGTTTTTAACATAAAAAGTATATACATTAACTTAAAAAGAACACATTTATTAAGAAAAAATTGTGTTATTGTCCATTTTTGATGAGCCAATTTAGTTCTGTCCGTGAAATATTACAATGAAAAGCAAACGAACCGAAGGAGCTACTGTATACAAATGCAATGCTAAAAAATAATGAAATTACATTCATGACAACTTTGAGTTTTTTATGTAATTAGGGATGAAAAAGAAATAATGCCGTTATATACATGAAATACTTTAAATTAATACTTGAAATAATTTAAATACTTATTTTAAATTTTCAAATGCAACAGCCCAGAAAAAAACAGAAAAATAAAAGTTTTAAAATTACGTGTTTTACTTATGTACAATTCGAAATACACCCAAAGTATTATATAGCGCTCTAAACTAGCATAAAATGACATTTTCTAAACTAGCTTAAAATTCCATTCTCAAAAATAATAAAATAGTTGATAAATAAAGAATAGAAAAAAATAACAAATCTAAAACGGGTGAAATTCCATTGAAAACGACAGATAATTTTTGCTTATGTCGAATATACAGAAATAATGAGTATTACTGTTTCAAATAATAAAAAAATTATGTTTCTATCTTCACAATGAAACTGTTTATTCAATAATATTGCTAATATTTTTTGCAAATAATAGTGACATTTTCGCACCATTGTCATATATTATGTCAGTTTAAAAAAAAGCGAGTGTGCTTTAGACCTAGACCTAGAGAAGATAAACTTCATTCACAAAATATGAACTTTAAAATGAATTTACAATTGTATTCATTTTAAACGTAGAATATTTAATGTATTATTTACAAAATAATCAATAAAATCACCGTTCACGTAACGCTAGCAAACTCGCATATATATATATATATATATATTTATATATATATATATATATATATATATATATATATATATATATATATATATATATATTTCGTGCACTGGCTATGAGAGGAAGAGAGAATGAATATGTGCGCGCGCACTGCTCTCTCTTGTCCGTACAGTAATATACGAAATGTAACTCTCTCTCTCTCTTTCTGTCTTCACTAACTAACTATATCTCCCTCCCAACTTCCGGTCGCCTCGCCCAATCACACTTTTCGTAACGCTCTCGTCACTCATTCACCAGCTTACTCCCCAAGTCAAGCGTGCGTAAAGAAGTTTTACTGCAAGAAATTATACCAAAAATTTATTGATAAATACAAAATAGATATTACATCAATAGTAACTACGCATCAAGTAATACATATACACTTACATTACACAAACCCAACATTTTCAAACAAACATAGCGGCAAGAATAACTATACGTTACAGATGATCGTATTATCGTTTGATTCGTTATTTCATTCTAGTTCTTATGATACATAAATATCTATAAACATATTTCATTTTAACCTGACTACTTACGCTTGTCGCCGAAAGCGTAGCCGTCACATTTATGTAACAGGGACGCCCTAGGGTTTAAATCATATACCAAAAAGAAACATTGGGTATATTATCATTGCTGGTTTATTAGTTTCATGAATGCTACCAATTGAAGCAGGGCGGCCAGGTAACAAACGTGCTGAGATAAACATAATAAACATGCAAAACTTAGAACGCTGCTGACTCAACGTGTTATTTTGTAATCCACACTGACGTCATGAGGGCTGAGCTAAAACTCCTCTCCCGACTCGTCCAAGCACAACAGAGACAAACTACGAGTTCATTGATAAAGACAAAGTGCTTTTCAATCTTCGGTGACAAACAAACTACTGTACTGTCGACCTGCGCCCGACACGTGGGGTGTCATTGGTAAAACAAGACCATGTCTTATGTAATGAATCACGTATTAACCCTTCGGGTGACCGTGCGCTCTTCTTTCAGCCGTAGCCTATTTACGATCAAACGGGAAAATATCCTCTTTAATTATAATAATTATAATTAAAGAGGATAAATTTAATTATAATTAATTATAAGAATTTAATATCCTTTTAATTGTTGATATTTATTTAGTATTTAATGCGACACTTGTAAATACGGTGGACTTATGCAACATCAATCTCTTTCAGTCAACCATAACATAATGCAATTAATTAGTTCCGAGGTAGACTGCAGAATATCGTGTTACTAAAATTTTTACAAAAATATTCTTTTTAAATAAAATTCAAACAAAAATTATTAGCGACAGTCGGGAGGGAAAAGCAAAAAGAAAGCGGCATAAAGGAAAACAAAATGTGAACAGGAGGAATGTGGCGCGTATTAAATCAGGATAGGTACAATTTTTTTCAGAAGGCTTTCGACTTTGTGAATTTACGATGCTATATACCAATGAATTCCATAATTTAGTGGCGTATACAGTAAAGGAATGTTCATAAAAGAACGAATTAGTAGCACGCGTAGATTTTTACAGCTTGAACAGAGGTCATGGGTAAATAGGTCCATAAATCTTGCAACGAGTTAAGATGGTCTTAATGGATTATTTGAAATATTATAAACTAATGAAAAAATATGAAGACTGCGCCAATCACTAATCGCTGTACCCATTTGAGTCGTGATATTCAGAAGAAACGTGATCACGTTTTGTGAGGCCAAATATTCAACAAACACGTACAATAATTAGTGTTGACTATAGACAAAGGATCCATGAGCATATCTTACCAAGTTTTTATGAGTAATAAATTTATCTTCTGCTTATATTAATTTGATCGCACTAAATTAAAAATTGTAGAAAGTAAAATAAAATTTATCATCTCCAAAATAAGGCATAACAATATTTATACAGCTTTAAGTATCTATGCCTATTATATTAAATAAATATAAAGTTAATATTTAATGTAACCGTTATGTATTACTACCAACCCGCCCCGACTTCGCACGTGTGCAATGTTGGTACTAATGTGGTGTAATTGTGGAGCGATTAATAATATTACTATCATTCACGCGCCGCCGCCGTTCGTGCACGGCATCGGCATCGCGAATACTGATTTTTGGTAATTTTAAATCTGTGATTTCTTCTAAAATATTAATGATAATGATTTGTTGTAAAGAGAAAATTTTGTCTACATTAAATGCCTAACGAAATCAACTTATTTAATTAAATAAAGATTAATATAAAATTGATCAAAATAACTTCGAAAATATAACCCACAAAAAAAATTAATAAAAATGGTCGCTGTGGGTTATCCGTAGGCTATAGATATATGCCATCGCGGATTTCTTTGTAGATATTTTTAAAATCCACAATTCCATAGTACAACATCTTGATCTATCTCGTAAAGTTTAGTCAGTGTTAGGAATGAAAGCGCCCAAAATTTACTTATTTACGAAATATTGACTTTTTTATATTCCCTGTAAATATAACATGCATGTGTTATACCTATAAACCTTCCGGAAGAAATTACCTGAATGATAGTTAAAACCGCATCAAAATCCGTTGCGTAGTTTAAAAGATCTAAGCTTACAGAGGAACCAACAGATGCGGGAAGCGACTCTGTTTTATACTATTTAAGGATTTATCTGTTAACCATCTTGGGCCACAGCTTATTTCACGTATATTTTTGACCTGAAAACGTCTATTCGCTCGCTAAGTACAATCAATGATCGCCGCTCGAACTTTCTCATGTTACGAAACACCGTCAGATTTCAGTAGCTAATAACTTTAATGATAAATGCGTTGACTATGGATGAGCCTACAACTAATGAGCAATGAAACGAAAAGAGATGAAAAGAGCATGTTTGTGCTGACTACTTCAGGTGCACGCGAGTGATTTTTGCAAATTAGCGTTGTGTAAAGTTATAAATTAGTGTAACGTGGAAATGCATTTAGCTAGGATGTTGATTTGGAATGTAATTTTGAATAACTAGACTAAAAAAGACTGGGACTCAAAGTGAGACAATAAAAATTAGTTGTTGAAATATAAGTAAAAATCGCTATAACAAAAAAAATAAAAGACGATTGATATGAATTTTAACTATGCCCGGAATTGTATAAAATGCAAATAAGAGGAAAACTCGCATCAAAAGGAATACAAGAAACCCAAAAAGTTAAATACATAATATTTTTTGCATGACACTCAAACTAACAGACAGAGAGACAAACATGCTAAAAAATTCCTTTTGATTTCAAAGATATCTAAATAACAAAATTTCGAAAATATTTTTAATTAACAGACACACCTCTATTATAGTTTTCTCATAATATATCTATTTCTTAATCATGAGATATATTTATTTCTTAACTGCGCTACGTGCTAAGGTACCTTTGAAACAGCAAACTAACAAAAATTAAAAAGTATATATTCAAAAAATTTTTGCGTAAACGTAGACAGGATTTCAGAGAAAAAAATTAAATCTTGCCAGTTAACCCTCTTAAAATTATTTTTCTTTCTTAGATAATAGAGAAGGGGGAGGAATAAAAGAGTAAAAACTAAGAATTACGAACAGCATAAATATTAATATTCTCTTAAAATATATATCACAGATGTATTATTAGCAACAGGGTATTGCTATTAAATAGCAAATTTGGAAATTGAAAAATTATGCAAAGTTTTACATGGAAATGACCCGAGCTGACAAATCTTTTAATCTACCGTTCAGACAATTTGAGTTTTTATTTAAGATATTTTATCTTTCCGTATTCCGTACTTTTCTCTAAACACCGGAAACATTGCGTCGTCAAAAACTGATTAGAAACTGAAAGTTTGAATATTACTCGTTTCTTATTATGTGGTACCATATTTTGCCTGGTTTATATCTAATTCCATAGACAAGACGTTGTGGCCACAAGTGTTTCTGGAATACTGAACAAGCCACACTCACTAATAACGTTATACGCAAGACAACTTACGTTCATATAAAACGAACAAAAAATATGGCTCCAATTAAGGCAACGTGTGAACTGTTATGAAAAATGTTGAGAGTCACGTGTAAAAAAAAATTTTGTATTGAAAATGAGACAATATCTTACTTTTAACTTATAGGTTATTATACTAACAGCATGTCTATTTAATATAACGTCATTAATCGACATTATGTAGCAAACATTCACAAATGTTGACATTTAATAGATAACTATGGAATTATTTTATATACTCATTTTTTCTTGCGCCAAAATTGATTCAAATTATAGTTTTTTATTCCCCGGTTTCGTACGGGTAGTTCAAGATTCACGAAAAACCCTGCGTATAACTAATCTTAGGAAAAACATCGTCATAACTATTCGTTAACTACGGTATGAAAGGGAAATTTTATCTCATTAAATTGCGGAAGATTTCTGTAAAATTTAATTTGATTAAGACAGTTTTATAGAATGAGCTCTAGGAAACTGCGTTGAAAATTAATTTTTTTAAACATTAAAAGATTTTATGTAATAAATACACATGTGCTCTCGCGGACATTAGTGTAAATTTTTCCAAATAACAAAAAAATTTTCCAATTTTAATTTGACCCAGAGTTTCTTAAATTGTAATTTAAATATTCCCAACAAATATTCTTGAGGCGATTCAATTTTCAATATACTATATTTCGTACGATAATTAACCAGGAAAAAAGAGTGAAACCTTTAGGTTGGAAAAATTTCAAGACAAACTGTCCTAAAAGTGCATAATTTAAAAACATGAACAAATAATGTTTACGAGGGGGGCTGGAATAAGCGAAATTAAGCCGTAACGAAAAGAGAAACACATCAGTAATGGGCGGGGCGAGTTGTGTAGTTTTCATTATACTATCAGTCGTAATAGAGCACATATTTGCTTCAGATAGGTATATATGATGCATCAGAAAATATGTATCAGATTTAATGATACCTATATATTTTCCGTTAATAAGATTTTCTTATTTTTATTACAAAATATTCCCCTTTTTCCCTTCAAAATATAAAGAAGTTTCACGTCTGTGGTAGTGACGCATCCCTTTTTTCTTTATTTTTAGAATACCGTTTTTTTTTATGAAATACGGTATCCTTATAAGACCACGCACGTGTCCGTCTGTCCTTCCGGTTTTTTTTTCATAAACCACTTGATATAGAAACTTGAAATTGTACATATAATAAAACATGTCATCCCACACATACTTCAAGGGTATCTTTTGAAATGACTAATTTTAATGGTCTTAATAATATTTTTCATAATTTTAGGTGGCGTATCTTCGGATATATACCAAAAAATGTGCAAACAATATTTTCTCCCCATCCCTGCAATCTTATTTCCATAAATTTCTAAACTCTTAAACCTTAAATTATGAAAAAATAGAATTTTTAGAAGTCTGTTGAAACGTTGTAGGAAAACTATAGTTTTCCTACGCGAGTACTCAAAACTAGAATCACCGTTGTAACGGTGATTCTAGTTTTGAGTATTCGCGATAATACACATGTATATTTTGAGATACTCGCGATAATACACATATATGTTTTGTGATACTCGTGATAATACACATATATGTTTTGAGATACACGCGATAATACACATATATGTTTTGAGATACTCGCGATAATACACATATATGTTTTGAGATACTCACGATAATACACATATATGTTTTGAGATACTCGCGATAATACACATATATGTTTTGAGATACTCGCGATAATACACATATATGACTTGAGATACTCGCGATAATACACATATATGATTTGAGATACTCACGATAATACACAAATAAAATGATTTCACTTCAAATTAGGTACGGATTACCCAATCGCAGTTGACCGGTTGTATATTTATTTATTATGCGCCAATTAAAAAGAAGATACTCACCAATTGGCGGGCACGTAAGAAGATTAAGTATTGCCATTATAAGCCAAGAGTCTAGTTACGTGCTTCAGCATATATCATATTCATATATATATGTATATATATATATATATATATATATATATATATATATATATATATATATATATATATATATATATCTACACAATATTGAATTACTAATATTTTTAAAATGCAAACATTAATTCATGTATGTTTGACAATTGTAGCTTGTTTTCTAATTAAATTTTGGTTTTAATATCAGGTAAGCATATAGATAGGTTGTATAATAGTAGGTAAGTATATAGATGGATGGTGTAATATCAAATAAATATAAGGTAGGTATATAGATAGACGATTGAAAAGCAGACAGATATATAGATGGATGATTTAATAGCAGATAAATATATATAGATGATATAAATATAAGATATGTATATAGATAGACGGTTCAAAAGCAAATAGGTATATAGACGGATAGTGTAGAACCAGATAAATATATATAGACGGTATAAATATAAAATAGGCAGTTTAAAAGCAGGTAGATAAATAGATGGATGATATAATATCAGGTAGGTACACATAGATAGGTATAGATGTAGATAGATAGCCATGTCCCAATTTTTTCAATGGAAGTGGTAAAGTAATCCTATTTTATAGACACCTTACTTCAAATGGTCACCTTAGCCGCAGCGTCTTCTAACCTCATTACCAATTCCCTCACGCACCGTACGCCGTATTGTCTTCGTACGAGAACGCCCTCCTAACAATATCTGCGCACTCGGCCACTCACTACATTATGCATGACATGAATCCCTAAGATTGTCGCAGAACCGCGAGCCGGTTCAAGAAACACGCTCAACAGGTAAATGGTGCGTTCGTAAATTGCGCGCGGCCTGATGAACGGCATCAGACCTCGACGAGCGTGATGCCGGTACCGAGGTCAAGGATGTAAAGTGTGACATTGCAAAAAAATGTATATTTTACGATGTTAAGATGCACAAACGAACGCGACAAAACTTCTTAATATAACACGCAACGCCGGTATGTTTTAATCACACTTAATACAAGAACACATACAAATCCCATATTAAATATATTTTTAGTAACAATAAAAAATAAAAAACATTTTTTTTTTAAATAATTCCAACATTAAAATGTGTTTTTATAAAAACTATTTCGCGAGAATCATTAGACTATCGTAAACTAATAAGACTCGTCAACTAAATTACTTAGATAATAGTTGAGTATCTATGACGGGTAAAATTTAGTTGACGCGTATCTTACATAGCTATTAAGATGAGATCAATATTTAATTTAAGTTAAATTCAAATACAAAATAAATTAATGCGATCATCTTTTCTTTGGCAACTTAACTAAGAGTACCATCTTGCAAATAGCCATTCCCTTAATATTGCTCTTTATTTTTTATTAATTTACACATTTGTCGATTTAAGAAATGTTAATACAATAAATCGGGAAGCCACAGTGACTTTCACGGTCAGCAGCGACAGTGATAATTTTATCACTTCGCTCTACGCAATATAAATAATTCGAAATACAAATAATTCTTGTGTCACTTTTTCTTTATTTCGGGCTTATACAAATAAAACGATCGAGAGCAAACAGACGATCATCTTTTCCGCTCCCCGCTAATATCACCTCCCCTGTTAGCTGACGACCCGGTAGTAATATAAATTAAAATCGATGGCGTCATCAATAAGCCCTTCGTGCACTGATGAGACGGTCGTACCTCTGTCTTTAAAACTCTTGAAAATCTCGAATCAAGGCCAACTTCATATTCATTGGGTCTACGGCTTTATCATATAAGTACAATGTTCATTTTATTAAATAAATCTTTCCACATCGGTAAAATTTATTTTGGTTATTAAAAAAATGTTCTAGCAATGTTGCTATCGTTCGGTATTTCTCAAGGCATAACATTAGGACCGGCAACATCTATATGACTTGAAACAACTATACTTTGAAAGCGCCATAGTTACCTTTGCTGGCGATACTACCCTACTATTGTATAATAAAACACAGCAAAATTTGACTATTAAAACTAATAAGTTACTACGCAAAGTCAAAACTTGGTTAGACTACCCATTAACCCAAGTAAGTCCAATTCAACTTTGATAAACAACAGCAAACTACTGACAAAATAATAACGATTCATGACTAATAAAGATACACAGTGACTACTGATGATAAGCAGTGTGACTACTGACGATGTACAGTGTGTAATGCAAACCACTAGAAAGTAAACGCAACGTCAAATATTTAGGTGTGTATGTTGACTGTTTTAGGCGGTGAAATGTTCATGCTGACAAACTTGCCACAAAACTTAGATGACTCATATACATTTTCATTATAAGGACTATATGGTACAGAGTAGCACAATCAATTATGACCCACGGACTCGCTTCGGAAGCAGCTGGCAAGAAGAAAATTGATTCTCCCTTCAAAACCAAAAAAGCTTTCATAAGAGTGATTAATAAAAAAAACCATATCTATATACCATTGACTTATTACTTAAGGGCTTCCCAGTACTTGACATTCACAAATTGTTTATCATGTCCATGCTTATTCACTTTCACTAAAATAAAGGCGATCGTCGTTATTTCAAATTAAGTCGCTTTATTACACCTACAGGACTCAAAGGCATCACCGTGGTATATGCTGTTGACCACTACCGGGAGTACCTTCAGGGATAAAAATCATACGTTTCTTTTTACAAAAATATATAAGGTATCCGCTTCTGATCTCCCAGAAATAAATCATACAACAGATGTGGAATCTAAAATATTGTTTACCCTCTAGCTCCTTGACGAACCCAGATTGGATACATAGTTTTGTGTCATCACCATTTGCATAGGGTATTACTTGGTATCATGTTTTACTTGTTGATTTTTACTTTAAATTTTACTACAAAATGTCATAGCTAGTATAGATTTTCTAATAGTAATAAAGAGGGCGACGCTTAATAGGATCTGTTATAATAAATGCGGGCACCCTGGAACAGGCCTTAGGGCTAGTTGGTCAGCAATATCGAGACGAATAGCTCTTGACCTGTTACCAGCTTCACATAATAAATGCATAAGTATTCATTAACAAATTATAAAACATTAGTATTCCTTTGCGACTTGGTTCTCTCAAAATTTGTATGACATGGTACTTCCACTCCAGTACCCCAGATACCGCGCCTGCTGCCAACGCCACAGCCCAGTTGACCACGCAGTGATTTATTTTTATATATTCAAAAACACAGTCGCTCCTTTAGAACTAATTACTCAAACGACATGCAGTTAAGACAATTATTTAGAGACATACATAAAATACAGATTCTGTGTATTAAGTTTACTTTGATAAAGACTTTAAAATGGTCAAGTTTACGACTAACTTCCGAGTTAAGTTTATTACATATTGAATATATTTGGCGTTAATTTTGTAGAAATTCATTATTCACAATTAAATGAAACTACGTGATGTAGTATTATTTCGACTTTCTTTAAGTTCTTTACCACGACCTAGGGTTCGTTGTATTACAACATCTTCAGGTGGGCTATTAGCAAGTTAGTTTCGGTTTATTACAACATATTATTATATATTTTTATCACAAATACAAATTTTATATATAACAGACTTTCCATAAAATATAAACACATAGGATAAAGCATTTTCTTGTAGATCTCGTTAAAACATAATTTGTTCTTACATTATTTTGTTATATCTCTTACGGTTTATCCAGCGTAAGCCAAAGAAGCATTCAATTAGGTTGTTTTTCTCCAGTTCGAGTTACAAATGTTACTATACCTTACGGACCTTTGAGAATACAATATTGCCTACGTTCATATGAAATAATATAGTTTTCTAACCGTGATTCTGAATTTTTGCAATCGGTCCAATTGTTTATGAGTCCTTATATATAAACAAATAAAAAAATAAACTTGCAGTCTCTTTTATATATAGAATTAGTGTAGAAACATAGCAACAATGTATTATAGTACTATAACAACAGCGAAGTAGCGACAGGCGCGGAGGCAGCGCATTAGCTACTCAGTCGCCGAGTGGGCTGAGTAACCGACAATATTGTGACGTGAGCGACATTGGACCGGCCGCTTTGCGAACATTATATTACTATTCTACACATAGGAGTTGAATCGTTAATCGAATCAAATTATTTTAAATGTGATTTTTATCTTCTAGGCCTTAAAACAAGCGGATCTTATTTGCCGCAGGTACCTTAGATTGGAAGTTTTGCTCCTCAGGCATTAAAACATTGAAAATAATATTTTTGCGATAACTTTTAAAAACACAGATGTAGAAATTTGTATCGCCAAACGTTCAGTCGAGTTTCTGTGCCATGTTTTACTCAACCAGAGAGCACGCAATGTGCATTCGTCGTGTCGCTTCGTACACGCTTAGGTTTCGCTTCCGCTCCTGCACCGCTTAAGTCGCGCGTTTGATATGAGCGAAAGTTAAGCAATTCAAATTTTAAATAATTTGGTAATCGATAATCACCTTCATTTTTTAAATCAGATATATTGTTGCAAACACTGACGTAGCACCGAAATTATTTGGTTTAATGCAAACTTATATATATATATATATATATATATATATATATATATATATATATATATATATATATATATATATAAGGTAAAAGCCAGATAGTTGCCCCACTTTTTAAAAAAGATCTATTACTCAGAAATAAATTATCTATTTACAAAATGCTCAGTGTATATTAAAGCATTGGTCTTCAGTCTTTCATTATACCCTACTTTTTAAACACAATTTCTACAGTTTTTGTGTCGAGAATCTGAAATACTGTCGAGAATCGGATAGTTGCCTACTGTGGCGGATAGTAGCCTTACCTTAAAAAATATTTGGCGTATACTTGCCCCATGCGGGGATAGATGACTCACTGTCAATACAATTGCTTCATTTTTTTGGATTAAAATAACTTTATGTAAGTTCAATCAGACTTTATTCATAATTGAGACCATTTTAATAAGTACTAATCTAAACACTAGTCAACGTTGTAATATATTATAAACATTTTAAAGTGTAACGTATTTAAAAATAGAAGAGCCTCTAAATTTTAAGACTATTATTATTCTTAACAATAATGAACAATATAGTAATCAACTTTGGTGTATATATATATTATTTTAATATATCGGCGGATATCACCGGAAAAAATAAAAGGTGATTCATACGTTTCAAAGCCAGAGCCTTCAATTTTCCATGTCTCATGCAATATTTTTCAATGATGTACAAGTTTCATGCAGCCACATTCGACATTTATCACATGCAATTCAGTCTGACCTAAATTTTGTAAAATCGTAATTCATTAGAATGTTTTGATCTAACGCCATAATCATCAATTGAAACGTCTTCATCCGATTTTTCGTTTTTTGAATTAGTGATTACATTTTTTGTCTTTTCAGTGTCTCTTAAAGTCGACTTTTCTTCCTTACTCCTTTTGATTTTTAATGATTTGGTAAGTTTCCCTTTAGATTTTTTTGTATTTGTAACATTTTCTTCATTTGCACTGCCAGAATTGTAAATTTTTATTTGTCACTTTCTTAAAGCTCTTCCTTCGTTTAGTTTAATAAAATTTGTGTCTTGGAATTCCGTTTCACCGCTGGATATGTCGACATTCTTTTTTATTTCTTTCCGTTGTCCTCTTTTCTTCATAGTTTTCGCCTTGCTACTAGCTAGTTTATTTTGTGCTCCCTTAAAACCCTTTTTTTTTGTTGTCCCAATTTTAGATTCTGTTGTATTTTTTGTCTTTCTTATTTTTTCTTCTTTATTCAATTTTTTTGTTGGAATTTAAAACTTCTGCAGATCGTTTAGCCCTTTTAGTTATGCCCAGTTGTATTTTGGATGTGAGAGATGACCGATAAAAATTTTGATGGTATTTCTTTTCTAATATTCTGTTGCTGTGATTTATTAGTTTCTTAGATATTGGAGCTGGTAATTATAGTTCAGTACCATCACGGATGTAATTTTCAATGTCAATATCTATTTGGACTAAACAGTCTTGAGAAAGATGAAGACAAAGGCTTGAAGATGGCCTAGGTGGCGTTTGGTGTTGGTGCACGCTAATCTTCTCGGTTACTGGTTCGTCTTCATCAGCAACGCCTAGAGGAGGCACTTGGTCCCGTTTATTTTGTGGAAGATATTGCTTAGACTCAGATTCTCAGAAGCGTTCACCTAACGCAGCCTGCGTTAGGTGAAGAAAGAGAAACGCCTGGTATTTGATAGCCTGGAGAAATTCACGTTCTTGTGCAAGCTCACTCAACGGAATATATGTTATAGAAAATTCAGCGTTGGAAAAAGCATTTGAGTAGCTGACCTGAATTGTACCGATTCAGTTTTTTTTGGTGATTGGTGCATATGAAATGGCTTGTATCTGCATTGTAAAATTTTTTGAAAGCCCCGAATACTAATCTGTCTAATGGTCGCAAAGCAGATGTGGTATGACTAGGCAAACATAGCAATATCACATTGCAAACATAGCAATATCACATTGAGTAGCTGACCTGAATTGTACCGATTCAGTTTTTTTTGGTGATTGGTGCATATGAAATGGCTTGTATCTGCATTGTAAAATTTTTTGAAAGCCCCGAATACTAATCTGTCTAATGGTCGCAAAGCAGATGTGGTATGACTAGGCAAACATAGCAATATCACATCATTGTCCCGAGAAGCTTCCAATATATTGGTAGAACTTGAATGAGAGAAGTGACTGACTAGAATTAGCAACACCTTTCCTTGCGGCTTGTGGGAGATGAAATGTTCAGTCAACCATTTGTAAAAAAGTTTGAGGAAATATATGGCGATTTCTTTTCCATATAAACTTTGGAACCAAGCGGAAGTCCTTTTTTGGACTCTGGTATTTTTTAATCGCCTCCTTTATAATGAGAATTAGTGGGAGTAAAAACGTACACACTTCTTAGCCAGCACTTTGCCAGGTTTATTATTGAGCTGAACATTTTCTATTAAGGCAGTTGTGAGTATAGCAAAAAGTTTAGTAACTTCTTCTCTGTTGAGACCCTTCGCTCTTTCAAGGGATAAACCCTTAGTTCGTCTTAAAGTTATCGCAGGATTTCTTTCAAGACAGCTTTTTAACCATTGCGTTCCAACCATTTGGGTCTCGTTGTTAAAGTTGTGCTTCAACTGCACTTCTCAGCAAACTGGTAATTGACGAATTGCTCTTCTTTCTGGAGAAAATCCTGCTCCTCCCAGCTTTAATATGTGAGCCACAAGATTTCATTTTCAAAGTCTAGGTTAGGATATTTTCCTTGAGTTATCAGTTGTAGGTTATTCTTTTTGTAACGTCTTCTTAAGGTTTGAGGGGATATACCATACATGTAGGAAGCCTCGTTGAAGCATTTTCTTAAACTCTTCGAACGCTAGTAATATACTAGTTTCAGCCCAACTAATGTAATGAGGGACCACGCCTGTTTTTTGCTGATATTTGCGAGGCATTTCGGCCACCTACAACATACGTAATATCGTTAAAGAAATCTAGTAAGGGCAACTATCCCCTTAGGGCAACTATCCACAAAAATAAATGGGGTGACTATCCTTTTCGATACGGATAGTTGCCTTTTTTATTTGAAAAATAAGTAAAAGCTATTTTACAATAAATCGTTATGGACCATGTACTTTAAACTCTAGTGCGTCTAAAGAAACAAAAAGGTGAGTGAATCTACAACCATTTAAAAAATACTCAAAATACAATACTTACCAAAATAATTTCGACCTTCTTTCTCTCTCTCTCTCTTTATATATATATATATATATATATATATATATATAACGATATATATATATATATACACATATCGATGGTGACAAAAAAGCAGTCTCCCCCAATAAACTATAATATAAAAAGAATTATTGTGAAGACTGCAAAAGGTTTTGGTTAGACTTTAAGCATGAATAATTTCGGATTCAAAAAACCGTTCATGTACAAGTTTTAAATTCCTTACCATATCTATATAATAAAGTTTGTATTATTTTAAAGTTTGTCTTAATTACTCAAAATTAATAAGAAAAACAATTATCATCCGATAAATAACAAAAATCTCTATGTAAATAAATTAATTTGATAATATACATATAAAATTCCAGAAAATAAAAATACTTCTGTAGCTTCTTCTTAAAACTTCAATTCGACTTTTATTTCAAATAAGTCATATTTATAGCACTCTTTTCGATATTTAGACTAAATTTCTATTCTACTTCTTTCAATCTTTTTCATCTTTGCCTAAATCGGCTCCATCTGAACATCATTACGAAGCGTTAAATTACATTTCTCGACCTCAAGTGGCTTAAAAGATATAACGAATGTTGTACAAACGGAGACATGAATACCGTTTATTTGATATGCGTACCATTTATTACCTTCCATTATAAAGATCCCTCTTTGTTTTGAGTGTCTCTGTATCTACTTAATCAAGCGAATACACAGGCCAAACAAGTTAAATGAAAATGTAAGTTATGGGCCAATGCAATTTCGAAATTTAAACGATTATGACCATAATTACGGCGAAGCTCAATTTGTATTTAATATCCGTACAATGGTAAATGTTATATTGCGTAATTTTTGGCAATCGCTGAGTGTTATGCTTATGCAATTGACTTTACCACAGCGTCGAACGGCCTACGTCATACAACGCTTGACTGGCTGACTTTATTTACCGAAAATGTGACCTCATTGCTGAATAGAATCCCGTAAATCATTCGTATGAATGTTGAGATTAGGTTTAAATTATTTTTATTGTGATATCGATAATAGCAATGTAACAAAAGAACAATTTAACTGGAAACAGACAATACCACAAAACGCGTGCGTCGTAAAACGAATTCCAAACAAAAGTGTTCTACGAACAATATCACCGAGCGATGGCGCTGTTAGACACGTGACACAATTGTAATGTATTTGTAAATAGTGCCATGGGGACGTATAAGAATCTCTACAATTTTATTTCATTTCGTATTTCGTATTTACAACACATATTTGACTTTGATTTTACAATTGAAACATTACAAAAGAATACTCCAACACTGTATAATATACGAGTTATATGTTTTAGTGGTGGTTTTGTCGATTATTTCAATGCTAAACATTTCGCAAGAGTAAATTATTAGTTCGAAATCGAGCCAATGTTCAAGTAATGCAATAACAATCAAGTACCGATTATAAATGTGGAACTTGCTTCAATATTTTTACTAAAAACTTTTTTAACTCAACGGAAACAGAGCGAAAAGTTAATATTTTCTTTTTTATACTGTTATTGGGGATAAGGGACTATCATTTAACACACAAGTAGCCTATACCAAACCAACCAAATTCTTGTATTCAGTATCTTGAAAAAAAAATTTTAAAAATATATATATATGTATATATATACATATATATATATATATATATTATAACTGCTGTAGGCGGGTTTCGCATAGTGTTCAAATTTAGATGTATTACACAAAGATAGCGAACGTTATGTTTTCAGTATAAAATTCTGCCTATAGCTTAAAAACTATCTGTGACCATAAATTCTAGAGCCGATAGTTTCTCGAAAATTATCTAGAAGATTACGTTAATCTAAAGAAAAGGCTGAAAATTCTAACTGACCACGTAATACCAATCTTCTGAACTGTTAACCGTGCGAGAATATTGGAGTTTTACGATTTTCCCCTTTGCTTCTACCTTAAGCGCTACCCAGTTCCGAGGTCCACCGGAAGCACTCTACAGGTTTTGATCATCGCAGCCGTTTTCGCGTTATGCGTCAAAATAGTTAACATATTCGGCCGCACCACACCTATACACTTTCGTTAACTATCCAGCCATACTTGAGCAGCAAACGTTTTACATAGACGATTTCATCTACAAAATATAAATGTTTAATTTACAAAGACAAAAGCTAAACGAAAAAACTATTTCCTCTATCAGTGGGACTACACCAATCCATGTAACTACCCATAAAATGCTATCTGAATTGTATTACAGTTGAATTGCTCCCATTCATATAACTACTCATAAAATGCTTAAAACATCTATAAACTAAATTAACTCCTGTCCCCTGACGTAACTACGTTATAAGAAATGCTCTATGACAACTCCTTTAATGGAAACACTCAATGTCTCAAACATTCTACATAGATGATATCACCTACAAAACTACTCCAATCCATGTAACTACCCATAAAATGCTATCTGAATTGTATTACAGTTGAATTGCTCCCGTTCACATAACTACTCATAAAATGCTTAAAACATCTATAAACTAAATTAACTTCTGTCCCCTGACGTAACTACGTTATAAGAAATGCTCTATGACAACTCCTTTAATGGAAACACTCAATGTCTCAAACATTCTACATAGATGATATCACCTACAAAACTACTCCAATCTATGTAACTACCCGTAAAATGCTATCTGAATTGTATTACAGTTGAATTGCTCCCGTTCACATAACTACTCATAAAATGCTCAAAACATCTATAAACTAAATTGACTCCTGTCCCCTGACGTAACTACGTTATAAGAAATGCTCTATGACAACTCCTTTAATGGAAACACTCAATGTCTCAAACATTCTACATAGATGATATCACCTACAAAACTACTCCAATCTATGTAACTACCCGTAAAATGCTATCTGAATTGTATTACAGTTGAATTGCTCCCGTTCACATAACTACTCATAAAATGCTCAAAACATCTATAAACTAAATTGACTCCTGTCCCCTGACGTAACTACGTTATAAGAAATGCTCTATGACAACTCCTTTAATGGAAACACTCAATGTCTCAAACATTCTACATAGATGATATCACCTACAAAACTACTCCAATCCACGTAACTACCCGTAAAATGCTATCTCTATGCTACTAAGTATATTTCTTCAGCAGTTGAATTGCTCCCATTCACATAACTACTCATAAAATGCTTTAAACATCTATAAACTAAATTGACTCCTGTCCCCTGACGTAACTACGTTATAAGTAATGCTCCATTACAACTCCTTTAATGAAAACACTCAATGTCTAGGCCATTTTATACGTTCAAGTGCCATTCCCACATAAAATCGTTTAAACCGTTACCTTGGATACTCGTAATCATCTAAGAATAGAGTTTAAATAAATAGATATTGTTCCTTCGTTTGCGCCTGAGTGTTTATGCAAGTATTTAACTTATGTATGTTCTTTAACTCCTAGTGTACAGAAGACACTTAAAACGTTATATCCACAGTTATAATCAAATACAGTAAGCATTCTATTTATTCTTTTTTTCTTAAACAATATGTTTTCTTTTTTACCATACTTAAACCACATGCATGGTATATTTTCCATCAGTACACTTTCTTTCGGTGAAGGGAGATTGGATTTAATTATACAACATTATATCATCTAAGTTATCAACAATATTACATTTAATATACAGGATAAACTTACTTGGCATGTTTGCAAATTTTTCAGTGATTTTTTTTTTCATATAGGTGGCTTTTGACTCTAACATTACTGTTACCTTTGATCCATCCGTTTGTTTTATGATTCACATCGCAGTCTTACTGTTTACTTTTTCTACCTATTTAATATATGATAACACATAGGTATGCTTCAAGTAGTTAGGCCATCTCCATATATTTTCTCTTTTCTTGAATAAGTTTTATTCATGCCGTTTTTACCGAAGTGAAAACTTCTTTTGTCCGGTAGAAGGAATTCATATGTTTAAGAATTATTTTTCATGAAAAAAATCATTTTTCAATATTGGAAAGAGAAAAGTAAAAATGGAGGAAGAAGAGGAGGGTAAGAATGAGAAGAAAGAATGGCTAGAGGGAAGGGAGTTGGTGAAGGGAGCGATCAGGAGGAAAAGGTGAGAAGAGAGAGAGAGAAAGACTTTGAAGGGGGCATGGGAGGTGCGATGAAGAGGTAAAGAATAAAAATATAGAGCGCAGGAGGATATGAGGAGAGTCGGACAGGGCGAGATAGGAAGGGTTGTGTAGCGGAAAAAGGGAGATGAGGGAGTAAGAGAGAGAAAGGGAAAGGAAGAATGGGGAGGAGGGAGACACATATATGAATATTTGCCACATCTTATAATTAATTCTGATACAATCATCACTATTTGCTTACCATTAATAATCGGAGAGCTTTAACTCCTAAAGAAAAATGAGGAAGAATCTTTTAGCACGTCAAGATTAACATGTCCCTTTTTTCATAATCTAAAAACAGATCATTCAATTTAGATGCAAATATTTTAAATTGTTAAGAACTGCGTCGACACTGAATTATTTGGAGCTGGTTTATTAATATTATAAGGACATGGCTAAACAGACAACCGAAGAACGCCAGGTAAGTAATACGAATTTATCTTACGCCGCTGCAAATTAATTTTTTTTTATTTTACACGTTATATTACTCGTGTTAACCCTGTACATAAGACTAGAAACTTCCAACCAAATTCACTTTGAAATTTTTTACTCAAATTCTTAAATATCCTAATGGTATTATAATTGTTTTTTCGTTGAAAGTTATAGTCTTCATGAATTTTATATAGTAAACGAGATAGGAGTATTGATTTTTCTGCAAGGCTCAATTTCAAAAAAAGTTAAAAACTATGGAAAATATTAATTTTGTATATATTGCTATAATAAGATTATTTGTAAAAATCCTATTTCAAAATTTAAATGTTACGTCCGTGAAATATTTTTTTCCCAAAATTTTAAATATCAATTATATTTTCAATATTTTGATAATCTATTTGATTTTAGAAAGGTAAGTCGAGCAATTTTAGAGCCGCAAAAACATCCTTTCTCTTTAAAATGAGAGCAAGATGGTGGCGCTATGTCTATTTTCAGCCCAGTCATCGAAGTTTAAAATGATGACTCTAAAAATCGTCCAACTTACCTTTTCGCCATATTATTAAACCCATCATACGATCGGCGGCAGCTCGCCGGTAATAAAATCTACGCAAGTGCTTGATTGGCCGATTAGGACGCGGCGCGACCAGGAGCGATCGGCTGACGTCGCGCGTGCAGCGTCGGAGACCTTGGCGGCCTTAATGTCAGTCAACTGGCAGTCTCCTGACCGCCGCGGCGTGTGGTGGGTGTGTCCACGGTTGCCGACAAAAATGTGAAACTCTCCAATTATTCATAATTTATAATTTTTCCAATTATTCAGAAAATATCTAAGCGTCACACCATCTTCTAATGAAATGGGAAAAGCAATCCTCATACACTCTCCTATGCGATTACACGCATCTCATATTTCCTGTCATTTTATTCGATCTCTCATTTTACGATCACATAACTAATTAATTACTTATTTGTCACAACTTCTAACATAAACACTAATGTTACAATTGTAAAAAATCCAATAAACAAAACGAAATATATAATTTTTCCTATGGTAACATTGAAAGTGGACACGTCATACTCGAGTACATGAGACAATCTATGAGATAATACATTACGAGTATACTTATCAGACTGTATTTAGGAAACTGGATTTTGTTATGCAGCATTTTCGGGAATTTCGCTACCTCAACTGTATTAAGACTCTAACGCTCTAGTTCGTAGTAAATTAGAAGCTAACTCAATTCTTCCGTTTCCATATGACGTAATTTACCTCGTCATTTTCACGAGAGTACAGAAAGGAAGTATGTATTCTTCGCTTTTCATTTCGAGCAGGGCTGCCTACAAATAAAAATATAAGAGCATGTGGCTTTGCATTCATTGTTGAGATTAGGGCTATTTTCCGTCTAGAATTATTTTCACGTACCCAATTAGTCGTGCGGTTAATTCGCTTAATTTGTCCTTGTAAGCGCAGTCACATCTCGATCGTGTAATATTTGGGTGGTGCACGACCCACTCACAATTTCTAGTTATGTTCTGTTCTCATTGTACATGTTTTTTTCTCAATCATTGTTTCTGTTTTTATGTATATCCTAACAATTTCGTGGTTTTGCGCTTTCTTCTCAACTTATTAGCATGAAGTGTCAAATTAGGCAAAGTCAATTATTATCTTACTTATTTTTGCTTCGTCGTTCGTTCATAGTCCATTCGCTCTAAATGGATGACCGAGGCAAAATTCTTTTTGTATTATGTTTTAACGGGAGAATGTCTTTATAATCGATGTTGGATGTGACAAGGTAATCGCACTCAAATGTGCGACAATTTTTGTTGAAATAATTTTTAATTTCTATGACTCGGCTGAAAATAGACATAACACCGCCATATTGGCATGTTTTAAAGAGAAAGGATATTTTGCCAGTATATTCATGGCAGCCAGAAGTCGCGTGCTGCGTACGAGCAAAATGTACCCATAATGTTTGACTTTATGGATTTTATACGTGTCCCTAAACGGAATCATATATCAGTGGCTAATTATCTGATCCAAGTGAACCATGTATTATTTTAGAGAGGATTGTATGTATTACAACTAGTTTTGGACAATTGCGTATCTCAAAAATTTAAAAAGACACGATTTTATTAAAATTTCGCAATATATGAGGACGAAGAACAACAAGAATTACAAAGAAAACTCTGGATGAAAGCCAATATGGGCACCATCATCTGCGAGCTGGAGTAAAGTATGGATGCGGATCTACTAACCACACAAAGGAAAACTTCAATTGATTTGACATTAGCAGGTATTCATATAACTTTAAAGGCTTATATATACTATTTGTCATAACACCAGAATATTTTCAATTATACATCTGAGGTATTTTAGGAAGATTTATGTTTTAATGTTCTAAATCTCGTGATTAATAATTTAATAAAACAAATATATGACAACCATTTTTGCAAACATGCTCATTATGTTACAGACATTCCTCAATAATGGCTTGATTGCTGACATATGCTACAATTTCGGTAGATTAATCGAATTAGCGTTTTCCTCCTGGCTTGGTAACAAATACATACAAAATCTATTTAAGTATCACTAATAAATATAACTCCCCGAATTCAGCGAACTGATCTTGAAGGAACTTGTTTGGTACTCTTTAAGATTGTCAAAATTGGCGAAGCCCGTGCGATAAAGTTTTTGGGTGTGCAGAACAGATGATAATTAAATGGCACAAAGGTTGGAGAGAAGCCCGGTGTAGAACTGTAATCCAGCCCAGCTTCTTCAATTGGTGACAAGTGGCTGAAGCAACGAGAAGCCAAACGTTTTCCTGTAGCAAGAGCACCTCGGGATTCGAGCATTCTTTTTTCCTTTTTCAAATGGCTCGAATGGCAGTAGTCAACTTGTTAAACCGGTCGACATACACGTCAAAATGTAATAAATCATTCCGTACGCATGTCAGTAATAGTGCAGAAGAATCTTGGCGTCATAAGCTTTCACTTGCATGGAATTAACGACTATTTTTCTCACAGCAACCTGTAGCCAACGCGTGTCGTTTTTGTGTAACATTTTTTTTCTCATAGTCAGTTAAAAACTGTGAATTAGAAACTCCTTACGCCTGGATTAGAAAAGCAGTGGCTGGCTGATAGACATGCGTACAACTAGTTCAGCATAATTCTGCTGGTGGAATATCCCTCTTGCCAACTATCGACTATAGCCGAACCATCAAACTCGTCCATTGATTCTCGATGTGAACCGATTTTCCATAGTCTCATGAGTGTGGTAGAGTTTTCGAACTAGTTCGAACGTAATGGCATACGGCTGCTCGTCAAGAAGATCTTCGTTAAGCTTTGTTGATCTTCCAGAGGGCTCCTCGCCTTCCAGGCTCGTATCTTGGAAGAAATACTACGAAAATAGCAGCCCTCTTTCGATTGATGGGCGGCTGTTGACGCCCTCTCGGAATCTGATGTTGTTCATATAGGAGCTGATGCTGCTACCACATCGTGACCTCGTGGAAGATTTTAGTACAAATTTGTAAGAGATATATTCATACCAATCAAATTATGGAGGATCATCGAAGATTATACATATTATCAAAGGTTATTGCTCCATAACGATCAGGAATACAATAACGTACGCTGTTTCGGCCAGTACAAAGACTTCGTACAGGTTCGATTAAGTTATGTGATTAATGGTTTGTATTTTTTCTTCCTGCGCCTTATTTTAATTAACAAAAACATGATAATGTACCGCAATATGATACCCCTGTACCCTTTCCTTTCCCTTTGTTTCTCCTCTTCATGTTCGAATACATTACACGTCATCAAGATAAGCATTTCTACTTTTATTTACTTACAAAAACCTATTCCTTTCTTGTAAACTTCAAATCCAAATCATAAAATGTAAAAAGTCATTAAAACGAGTAAAAGTCTCTCAAAAACGATTAAAATGGGCAAAGGTCTCTCAAAACCGATTAAAATGGATAAAGATCTGTCAAAAGCGATTAAAACGGATAAAGATCTATCAAAAACGATTAAAATGGGCAAAGGTCTCTCAAAACCGATTAAAATGGATTAGGATCTGTCAAAAGCGATTAAAACGGATAAAGATCTATCAAAAACGATTAAAATGGCTGTGATATTGATTTTTAATGAGAATTAATAAATTAACTTATTATTGTTAGCATTTTTATTTTTGTTAGCACTTATTATTGTTAGCATTTTTTATCACTATACTGCCACTTCTTCCGACGCATTTTTTAAATTTATATGGGCACCGTGGCTTAATTGCAAAAGAAAGATAAATACCATCTGGGTCCTCTTTTAA
Organism: Druceiella hillmani; assembly: GCA_039881145.1. Classification (NCBI taxonomy): domain Eukaryota; kingdom Metazoa; phylum Arthropoda; class Insecta; order Lepidoptera; family Hepialidae; genus Druceiella; species Druceiella hillmani. Next base: position 6,395,394 of record JAYKKI010000079.1, on the reverse strand, counting down.
CTATTTTGAAACCTAATGATAGTCAGCGTTCGTCGCGAGAGCATCCAAGTCAACGACTTTTTTCTAACTACGTTGGCATTGTTAACAATATCTCAAAATATATGCGACCTATGTACATACCGTATAACCTATGGCGATCTGGAAACTACAAGCGATCATACAGAGAAAGTTGTACGTTAAGAATTTATATAGGCTAGTCGTTTTTGTGTAAATTCCCGACAAACAAACATAATTTTCCTCTTTATTATATTAGTATGATATAAGTATATACATACATATATATTCCACAACAACGATCATTAAATAAAGTTTCTTTCTTTAAGTTTAATCCAACGAGATCACTCTTATATTAATAAACACACCAATCCTGTTTACCTTGAACTAAGTAAACATTACAATAAATGAATGAATGTCAACTGGACAATGGCAACAATTGTTGGAATAGCAATAAATGTTTAATGTAGCACAAGTAAAAGCAAGCAGTGCACGGTGCTCACAAACAGTGGCGATGTGAGGCATCGCGATGTGTTAATTTTCATAACGGATCCACCGTGGACATGAGACACCACTTACGGACCGCGCACGTGTGTCCGCATTTCCCCGAGACACGACAAGTCCAATAACCTTAAATATTCCATTTGACCAGCGATAAGGTTTAAATCTCCATTTTAGTCATCGATTTATTACCGCTGCTAGACTAGAGAAATTTAAAGAAATTTTTTTAGCGTTCATCGTAATACACTCCGGTAAGGAGCACCCAAACTAATGGTGGACGCATAGAATAGCTATTATGGTGTCCACGTCTGTATTTTAAAATAAACTGGTAAATCGTGTGTCAAAGTGTGAAGTACACGTAAATCAAAATGTTTCTATAGCTGCCTATACCTCTTGAGGGCAAGAAAGTTTAATTAGTTACGCGCATCTCGTGACTATAGATTGAATCGATGAAAAGTCGACTTCCGATAAAAATCGGCAATTGTCGACCGTCGACTCACCTACGAGTCGTTCTTCTACGTAGCGCGAATGAGACTTTGGAATCTGTCTATCTGTATATCCCGGCTGTTTTTCTTAGCAACTGCTATTGACATCGACTTGAAATTTAGCACAGTTGTAGAATTTGTTTGTTCGCATTTATTCTATGAAAAAATTTTCGAAATATTTTAATTGTATTCAAAATTTAAAAACAAAGCAACAAAGATAAGTGGACAAGACCATTTTTCTTTTAGCCGCGTACTATTTAACGTATGACCAAAAATTTTTAAATTCTACTGTACACAAATAGAGACAAAAATGGAACGAACCACAATACTAGATCATTTGTAAGCGCTTAATCAAAATTATATTATAACTCAGAAATAAAAATTATATTCGTTTTTATTAAACGACACTAAGTAAGGAGGATACTTAAAGTGCATACTTTCGAATGAATGCAACGGTTCCAATGAAAATTTTGCATTAAATAGTGCCGTTCCAGCGTCACTGTAGTGACGTCCCAAATCACAGCATCGTAAAAAATAGGCACCTTCAAATTTATTTAATTATTTCAATTTAAAATATAAAAATTGTGTTCCAAAATAGTTTTTTCTGTTGCTTCGGGCGTAAAAGAATTCAATACACCCTTTAAGTACCAATAGATATCGCAGTACGGGAGTTCTGTACACAATTGGGCACGTATAAACATTTAAAGCAACGCTATATACTATTGCTATAGAGCTATTTACAAATATTAATATTATTTGTCACCACGTATAAAAAATACTACAAAAATTCGAATCATTTCTATAATTTCTAGCTAAACTTCTATGTAGTACTGCTTTTTAGTTTTCTCTTTTCTCTTAGGTTTATCTGTCTGTCACTGCCATTTTACTCGGAGATTATTGCCACTATATAGATTAATTTTGCGTGCTAGTTGCATTCTATGAACTCCATACATGTACCTAAGTGAGTGAAGAGAAAAATTCAGTATATAGGCGTTTGGTGATAGATCTTAAAAATGATATAGGGGTTCCAAATAACTTTATATTTAACTCAATAGTTGGTGAGGTAGGCGCTTCTAAAGTCTTAAAAAGTTGTCCCACCCCTCTAACTTTTCAACTAATGTGTGTAAAATTCTGAAAAAAATTAAGTATTAGAACTTAAAATACACTTTTAAAGAAAATTGGCTTGAATAAGATAAGTTGCGCAGTTTTTGAGATATGGAATATTTTCGGTACCGACTGCAGCAATAACTTTCTTTTTCAGTGTCTTTGAGATATATAAACTTATAAGTTTAATTGTTTGATGCTAAGGAACTATTCGTGTGCGAGTCTAGCTCGCACTTGGCCGGTTTTTTTAATAATTTTAACTGCGTATATATTATGTAAATTTCCAACTACATCTCTAAAACTATATTACAAAATATTTTAAAAAAATGTTTATGATTTATTATATATCGCGTATAAATAATAGATTACTTTCTATGCCCCCCTCTAAAATTAAATGAATATTTTAAGATATACTCAGGTTAGCATTTTCTATACCAAATTTCTACGCGAAACTATTTCTGAGAAAAACTGATCCCGTGATAGACCGACAGATGAGACTTTTTTGACAAAAGGATGAGACTTTTTTTTCTTTTAATGTACGGACCCCCCAACAACGGTACCGAAGCACAATATCACTTCTTTAAAAAGCAGAAATTGATTCTATTTTTTCATATTAACAGTTACATTTATTTGTTTTGTTAACACAAATGTTATTATAAATGAAAATCAAACTAAACAATGGCGATAATCACTTTCGATCAAGTTAAATATTGGTTCTGTGCGAGGTTTAAACAATCAACATGGCTTATATAAAGAAAAAATGAAAACAAGCGTGTACCATAAACAATGTAAATTTACTTTTTACGATTCTAACGTATAAAAACATAAATTGTTTATAACACGAAAAGTGTAACAACATTAAAGTTTACATTCTCCGAGCAAATAAATCGAGTTCTTTTCAATGAATACCGGTACTCGCCACATCGCGCGAGACCGTTCGTAAAGTTTTCACTACCTAATAGATACAATTTTTGCATAATATATGTGCCAGGTAATTCATTCATAGCGCAACTATACACGACCGCAATCTCCATAAATTAATTAAACAATAGTTATAAAGACGTTTTAATGAATGCTCGAATGCGTATTTGCATTAAAATCGTGTTCCGAATTCCTAAGAGTATAAATGTTTTACGTTAATCTGTCTTCGTAACGATGTATAATGATGCAGGGCGTTTATTTATTTCAGACTTTAATATATTTATTTTAAACTCCGTACTCTCGTAGTTTTTTGGAAGATCGAATAGATATTAGAGACTTAAATATTTATTAAATGTTAACAATAATACGCGATTCCCAAAACACACGAAAAAGAGGAAAAAATAGGGAGCACTGTAAATACAATTATATTAAAAAAAAACTCTTTCGTAACAAAATGAACTAAAAAATAAAAAATGATATTTAAATATAAAGATTTTGATCAAGAACGAAAGGATGCCTCATAATTCGGTATAACTTTATTTTTGAGTAACCTTAAAATAAGAATAAAGTGATTGACAAAAAAATTAACTTTAATATAAAAAAAAACTGTCAAGAACGAGTGGAACTCGCACTACGAAGGTACCATACACATTTACGCATTAATAAACGTGTAATGGTACATTATATTCCTATTAAACTATTTACATAATTCCATTTTTTAAAACGAAAATATATTGTCTACTATATTTTTCATAGGGGCGTTTTTTTTTCAAAAATAATTTTTTTTATGTGATATAACTATAATTATGCGGTGTGATATAACTATATATATTGCGGCATAAATGGCCATATTTTTTGAGTTCTTCTTGATTGTATTGACTTTAATGCTTTATTTTTTCAGCTTCAAAGACCGTAGACCCAAGTTTTTGCTATTAATTTCAACTTGATACCTCCACACAAAAAGGGTCTTGACAGGCAAATAGACAGAGGGACAACAAAGTGATCCTATAAGGGTCATTTTTTCCTTTTGAGGTACGGAGATACCATTTATATGCCGGATATACCATACGTGGGTAGCACATTAAAGGAATATTATTCTTCCCTCCCTTTCCAAAGTTCCAACATTTCTGGGTCATAATATTAACTATGGGTATGAAGCTCGTTAAAGGTTATTATAGGATAAACGCTTGGTTTATAATTAAAATCAAATGATGTGTTTTACAGCAAAAAGCCATAGTACCAGCCCCAGTAGTTTCAGTCTCAAGGAGTTCTTGAAAGTAAACGACAACCACTTAACCCTTGGGGGATTTTTTATTTATTTTATAAATTTCTACCCCGTAAATGATAGAAATTGATAAAATAAATACTTCCTATAATAACCTTTAACGCGCTTCATACCCATAACTAATCTTATGACCCAGAACTGTTGGAACTTTGGAAAGGGAGGGAAGAATGATATTCCTTTAATGTGCTGCCCACAACATGGAAAATGTCAAAGCAAACAAAACCTACGTAATTAGTACAGAAGTCGGTACGAATTTTTAAGGTTTCTATACATTGACATTTCAAATGGAAACTTTGCGGTGAAAACTCATTATGAAACGGAACTTTTGTTCGTTTTCATCTAAAGATATGAAAAAAATGCCCATCAGCGGTATCGCTTGTTTATAATTTGTACCTGAATCAAACACAAATCAGTAATTATGTTTTAATTTATTAACAACCTAAACGTTTACGGGGACGTTTTGCGCAATTAGGCGATCACATTATTTCGGCACTCACAGTTAAGCTTTGATTTAGCTTCTTTTTAAATTTATTATTTGGATAGTACATGAATTACTAATACCTAGAAAATTAAAAAAAATAAACGTTAAAAGGTATTTAACCTAATTACCTCAAAATTAGAAAAAGGGAAAAATACCTAATTACAGTACCTTTATTTCATCGCTTCTTTCGAAATAAGTCATTGGTTCAGGGACAAAGTACTGAAGTGTGAACTCTGAAGTTCTAGGTTTGACCTTCTTTTTTCTTTCAGACTAAAATAAAACAAATCTTTAGTTTAAGTTCTGACGTTAAACACAGCTAAGGAAAAGAAAACACCAATTTTTCTCTTCAAAACTATTTAATAAATAAGTAACTATCGAATTATTCTGAAGTATGTTCAAATAGTTTGGAGTATGGATAAGTAACTAACCATTTGTTTTTATTTACATCAGAATATAAATAACAGGTATATAAATAATTTTAATATCTATTCCATAAGGTTTCTAATGATCTAAGGTGCTGCATTTGTAAATATTGGCAAAATTATATGTTCCGATTGTTACCACATTTGTAAATATTGGCAAAATTATATGTTCCGATTGAAACCGCATTTGTAAATATTGGTAAAATTATATATTCCGATTGATATCGCATTTGTAAATATTGGCAAAATTATATGTTCCGATTGTCACCGCATTTGTAAATATTGGCAAAATTATATATTCCGATTGTCACCACATTTGTAAATATTGGTAAAATTATATATTCCGATTGTTATCGCATTTGTAAATATTGGCAAAATTATATGTTCCGATTGTCCTCCCATTTGTAAATATTGGTAAAATTATATATTCCGATTGTTATCGCATTTGTAAGTATTGGCAAAATTATATATTCCGATTGTCACCACATTTGTAAATATTGGTAAAATTATATATTCCGATTGTTACTGAATTCGTAAATATTGGCAAAATTATATGTTCCGATTGTCCCCGCATTTGTAAATATTGGCAAAATTATATATTCCGATTGTTACAACATTTGTAAATATTGGTAAAATTATATATTCCGATTGTTATCGCATTTGTAAATATTGGTAATATTATATAATTGGATTGGTCTTATAGCTTATTAAATAAGCACATAAATAAAGTCAAGCGCATTCAGCGCAAGATGGCTGTCGTGTGTTTTCGTTTCGATGGTGATATTAAGTTTTGACAGTTCGCATTGCGAATATTGTTTTCGTAATTATTTTGTTGCTTTAGAATTTTGTTTAATTTGATACAATATGAACTACCTATTTACAAGTATATAGTTCAAAGAATACAACCAAAAATGGCATAAATAACAAACACCCAAAAATATAACGTCGGTATTGAATAGTGTGTCTTATAATATGTATTATTATATATTTAACGTATAAATAAAATATTGCATGCCTGTTTTTTTTTAATTTGCTCCTCTTTATATTCCCTCACATCAGGACTATAATAATTTTTGACAAAGTATTACCCTGAATCGAGTCGTGTCATTGGATATTTTGAGAACTTGTGGATTTTAGGCAGTAAGATTGGTATGCTCCCGTATGTTGAGATTTTTAAAGTTTACACTACACGGTATATCAAACAGTAATAAAAAATAGCAGTATAGCGTTAAGTTGACTTGCGTTGGGTGAAGCCTTGCTTGAATTCAATCGTCCATTTCTAGTTATCCCCAAGAATTAAACTGAATTTTTCACTGAATACAACAAAAATAAAGTAAGTTTCATTATGGAACAACTCCTTTTGATACGATACTTTGTTCTATAGCGGCGTGGTCATTATATTTTCAACCATCGAACGTAAATCTTGCTTGCCAGTTTAAGACATTTACAATTTAAAATATGGATGAAAATTTAACTTCAAACGATCAGCACTCGAACGAATTTTGAAAAAAAATTACCACTCAACAAATACAATATAAGTTTTAATTAAAAGCTAATTGTATATTATCAGGCCGTTTTGAAGAAATATTGAAAAAATCTTTGAAAAGAGTATCGTTCTCTGTTTTCAAAAATAGTGTGCCGAAATTAGTAATGTGTTTTTATTATTTTTTTTTAATCGACAATATTCATTTATTATTGTTTTGTTTTAACAGCAACATTGTATATTTTCTTATCGTAAATAACATTGCACAATAAGATGTTAAAAAAACGAAAGTGATAAATAACCGTGCTGGCAACTTCAAACATAAAACATTTTTTTAAAATTAATAGTTCCTTTTCTCTGTCTTTCATAAACCGATTCCTGGCAAGTTATATCTAGAGAAAAATAAAAGTAGTTAAACAAACAGGGGATTTTCCATAATACTTTACAGGGGTTTTCCATCTCGCTGGTGATCATCGATTAGGAATTTTTCCTCAATTCCTTCGAACTCGTAATTTAAAAACTTTGCTGACTTTAGTATTTATGATTAGTTAAACGCTACATAGAAGTGAACTTTTCAAATTAATTTACCTTATGAAAAAAATAATTGCAGAAGCGTGAGAATGAAACCATGACAAATTGTATAATACCTACATTTTATTCTATTTTAGTTTCAATAAATTGATATTATTGCTACGCAATGCAATCGCTATGCTGTTATATTTATATTACTAGATGTGTAGGAAGAAAGAATACGGTATAGGAAGAGTGATTAGGATTTTTTTTGTGTTTTTTAATTTTTTTCTGTCAGAACTCTTTAAAAATAAATTGCTAATAGATGGCATTGGCAGTACCATATCGTAATATGTATATAAACGTAAAGTTTTCTAAAACGCCAATAGATGGTGCTGGCAGTACCAATATCGTAAAATACACCAAGTGAAGGTGTTTTTTATATCTTTAATATTGAGATAAAAAGTACCTGATATGTTCGAGTGTATAAACTATTATTATACAGAATTTCGTTAAAATCGGTGCAGTAGATTTTGTGTGATTGAAGAACAAATTAACAAACAGGCATATGGACAGAGAGACAAGAATTATAAGAACAGGTTTTCTGGCTTCAGTTATCCTTCTTTATTCGAAACCAATTGCACTTTTTAAAATATTTTACATGTACAGAATTCACCCTGTTAAAATTGTATTATATATATATATATATATATATATATATATATATATATATATATATATATATATACATACATTGATAGGTATTGAGTCCATCACTTCTTTTTTTGGAAACATTAATCTAATAACTAGATAGGGGGGGAATAGAGAACAATTTATTGGCGATGTATCTAATATGGACGCATAATTTCGAATCAGCTGATTGAGACACGGAGAACGATGTTTTAAAGATTTTTTAGAAAGGATTTTTTAGAAATTTTTGATCATTTTTTCAGAAGGTTTACCAATATTTTTTTTTCTATATTTTCGTAATAAAACAACGTGTCTTTAAGTTTATTTTATGCGTGCTTAAATAATTGCGCCGATGGACGCACCCTATCTGCTATAAAAAGCAGTTAAATTTAATTTAATTTTTAATCTAATTAATTACATTCATTCAGTAGTACTACAAGCCTGTAGATATATACGTTATATGATTAAGTCTATTTATGCTAAAGTCGTTCAAAATAAAAATCTACACATTAGCTAGTGGTGAGATAAAAAATCTTACAAAACTTCCATCAAAATCATGTTTGGTTATATACGAATCATGGCGATAAAAGAAGTATTATTTTTAAAAATAAAAGTGTGAAGTTTGACATAAGAATAATATGGCCGTTATAAGTTTGTCATGCACATGACAGCTGATATAAATCAAGTATCATTATGCACTTAGTATCTTCGTATCTTTATGCGCTTTTCCGCTGATCGCTACTTTAAAATAAAAATTTTACTTTTTTAAAATTAAAATTATTTTGTAGAAATAACTTAATCCCGAGCAATAAATAAATACAGAGAACAATACATCACCGAAATTATCACACAATCGAAATTGAATATATTCATCTGAACGGTCGAATAATTTTGCCATAACAAGGATAGCATTGCGGGAGCCATATTTCTTATTACATGCACCACGCAAATGGCTTCTATACTTTTTTTGCTGTCAACCTGCCAACAAGATGCAAGCATACAGAAAATAAATCGGTTTTTGAAACATTGCTCGAAATTACTTTTCCGATTTTAAACAAAAACGATAGGTACTATTAGATACCATCTTTATTCTAAAAAGAGTTTGAAATTTATTCACGCGGATAAATCGTTCAATTTCGACAATCCTTTGAAAGCGCACGAAGACTACATACACACTTGCACATAAATATACGTCCACCAGGACTTCGATGTAGTTTGTAGTTTATCCACTATCATTTTGTCCTAAACGACCCTCTTTCTCTGATTTTCTTGAATACTCTATTAGTTACTAACGCAAAACTTTCATTTTTTATGAAAATAATCATTGTATCATTGATATTAGTACAATAACAACACATAAGTGCCCAACTACCCGACGAGACGTTTAGTAACTTCACCAATGTATGGCATCAGGTGTGAACCTAGTGCTATATTGTATAGTGTTATACATTGGTGAAATTACAACATGTATGTCCGGGTATATATTGATGTGCAAATACGTAACATAAATAAACACCCGGATATACATTGGCAGAATGGGCGTGGCCATAGATGAAGCATGGAGTGGTGCGGAAGGGGAAGTTGTTTAAGTAAGCAACAAAAATGCGGGCAGACGCATGAGGGCAGATACCGTTTCTGACCATCTTCCGCGCATATTTTTTTTCGATATTGTATGTGTTCGTTAGCTTACTTTGTTTCTCCAATTAATTAAATTTTTTTTTGTTGCCAAATATAATAGTAGTTTAACTACAAATATATAAATGTATAACATATATAAATGTATACAAATATATAAATAGTAGTTTAACCACTCTAGTAGCTTTTAGTATTAGGATGTATAAATTTGATTTATGCGTACTTTATTGCTTATGAACACTGTAAAATTGTAGAATTGGCTTATATATATGACGAGAGATTTAGAGTTTCTGTGGACATTTCCAGCGATATCTTTAGAAAGTTCGGTAATTTCCGTGAAACTATGTCACACGGACACATCCTACAAGAATTCTTATTTTTGATCTGCGGAACTCTTAAAAAGTTTAAAGGAACAAACGTTCAGTTAATAAAACGGATTTAATTGTTTTTTTGTCGCTGCGTAATCGAGAAAATATGCGACTCGAATATAATAATAATTGCAAGGCGGAAAATAGCAATTCTAGCAGCAAAAAGCATAAAATGCCATATATAGCCACTGAACACAGTTGGAACACGCTAACAAAGAACATGGTTCAATTTCTTGGAAATTGTTAGACAAACAGTATAGCAGGTAACCTTGACTTTTCTTTACTTACAACTTATGCTAACAATTGTTACCAATTAAACACTGATTGATACATTAGTCATTGCTTTTACTATCGTGTTATGTTGTACCAAAATATGTAATAGATCCGCAATGAAATTGTTTTATGGTTGTGAATTACCACTGGCATAAAAAGACCAAAATATGATAGACTGTTCTCGCTGCATATCTACATACTGAAATAAAAATAAACCTTCTAAATACGAGTAAAACTCGCACGATAATAATTATATACGTATTTATTAAAAAAATCCTGTCTAACTTTCAAGTTACCCCAAAACGTCGGACATATGCAAGCAGCTTAAATACATATAGTTTTGCCGTATTTTTTAACTAATAATATAGAACAAAAACAGCTTAAATACATATAGCTTTGCCGTATTTATGAACTAATAAAATAGAACAAAAACAGCTTAAATACATATAGTTTTGTCATATGTTATAGCTAATAAAATAGAAAAAAAACTACTTAAATACATATAACTTTGCCGTATTTATGAACTAATAAAATAGAACAAGAAACAGCTTAAATACATATAGCTTTGCCGTATTTAATAACTAATGAAATAGAACAAAAATCAGCTTAAATACATATAGTTTTGCCATATTTTATAACTAATAAAATAGAACGAAAACTACTTAAATACATATAACTTTGCCGTATTTATGAACTAATAAAATAGAACAAAAAACAGCTTAAATACATATAGCTTTGCCGTATTTATGAACTAATAAAATAGAACAACAAACAACTTAAATACATATAGCTTTGCCGTATTTTATAACTAATAAAATAGAACAAAAACTACTTAAATACATATAGCTTTGCCGTATTTAAGAACTAATTAAATAGAATAACAAACAGCTTAAATACATATAGCTTTGCCGTATTTAATAACTAATAAAATAGAAAAAATGGACACGTCATATGCAGGTTGTCAAATTAAACATAAAACTAATTAATTACCAATCGTTAACTATCAAGTAACTTCATAATCGCAATTCTAAAGCGGTCAGTGGAGTAGAAACATATATGTATAATAATTGAGAACCTCTCGCAATACTATATTATTTCACGAAAAAGCACGAATGACAGGTGAGTGCTGCAGAATGTCGGTGCGTGCTCTAAGCAAAGGAAATAAATTACGACTCCGTACTCTCGCATAATACCCAGGAGTATTAAAGTGTTACCAAACCCACTACCGAGATATAATCAACGCAATTATTTAGTAATTTAAAAAAATACATGTTCGAAAGCAAGATCGGAGTTAAAGTGCATATATGACACCTTAATTATTTCTTAAAATATTTTTAAATATAGAAATTATTAATCACTATGTAATATTGCCCAGAAAAGACTATGATCGAACTAATTGCATTGCGGTACTTACTAAATGCCATTGTCTCCTATTTTTCAGATATTGGACATACGTATTTGAAAAATTAAGAAATGGAGAGGGACAAAAAAGAGGTACTGCCCTTTAGAGACCCATAACTTGCGAAACAGGCGCCACATCAGACAATTATTCTATCATCTATCATAAATTATAACTCCGTCTTCTCACGTAACAGCCAACAGCATAAAGCGTTACCAGATCCGACATCGAGGGGTTATGAAAAAAATAATGATATTGATAATCGCTTTTTCCGGGATATTTTTTAAAATATCTTTTTTAATATGCAATTTCAAATTGTGGAAAAAATATTTATATTTGTGACATATATTTGTGACATAACGAAAATATAAGAACTCCGTTTTTATCGTTCGACAACGGAGTCCTAAAATACCTGTCAAGTACGAGTAGAACTTACACCACGAGTTCCGTTCACATTTAGGCACTCATAAATCTTTAAGGATACCTAGTACTGCTGCTATACTATTTACAAATATGAATTTTTTACAACGTTAATATATTGCCTCCTATGTCTTTCACAGACATAAATATATTGCCTGCTATGTCTTTCACAACGTAAATATATTGCATGCTATGTCTTTGACAACGTTAATACATTGCCTGCTATGTCTTTCACAATGTAAATATATTGCATGCTTTGTCTTTCACAACGTTAATATATTGCATGCTATGTCTTTCACAACGTAAATATATTGCATGCTATGTCTTTCACAACGTAAATATATTGCATGCTATGTCTTTCACAACGTTAATATATTGCCTACTCTGTCTTTCACAACGTAAATATATTGCCTGCTACACAACGTAAATATATTGCATGCTATGTCTTTCACAACGTAAATATATTGCATGCTATGTCTTTCACAACGTTAATATATTGCCTGCTCTGTCTTTCACAACGTAAATATATTGCCTGCTATGTCTTTCACAACGAAAATATATTGCACGCTATGTCTTTCACAACGTTATTATATTACCTGCTCTGTCTTTCATAGCTTAAATATATTGCCTGCTATGTCTTTTACGACGTAAATATATTGCATGTTATGTCTTTCACAACGTTATTATATTGCATACTCTGTCTTTCACAACTTAAATATATTGCCTGCTATGTCTTTTACGACGTAAATATATTGCCTGCATATTTTTACGTCGTAAAAGACATAGCAGGCTATACATGGTGCATATTTAAAAAATATAAGATCTAGTTATCGCTACAGTTTTCCTGTAATCTTCTAGTCAGATTTTTCCAACCCTGTTTTTTTTCATGATTTTTGGTTCAGTAATTTCGAATAGCGGGAGGAGGATCTCTATTTTCACATTTTTTAAAAATATCTTAAATTTTAAATATGTAATTATAAATATATTTAAATATGTAATTGAAAATTATGAAAAAATATTTTGTTTACTCCTCATAACAAACCCTTTCAATTAGAAACATGATACATAAATTAAAATAAAAATGACTATTTTAATCCTTATAAGAATATTTATAAAAATATATCTCGGTAGTAGTACAAAATATGTGGGCTAATACGATATATTACTATGCAAAATTTCAAGTTTATACGTGGTATAATTTTTGAGAAAATCGGCTGTGATAGTTGGACAGACAAACTTGTAAGTGATCTTATAAGGGTTCCGATTTTCCTTTCGAGGTACGGAACACCAAAAATGGCCAAGTTCTAGTTAGACTTCTACTTCTAAAGTGCCGCAGCGGTTAATAAATTCAATCTAATTAAAAAAGAAAATAAAATAATGGTTTAACCCTTTAACGCTTGGTGGTAAGCATAGCAACTATTTTTTACGCATTCGAGGTGTACATTTCGGATACGTTCGAGACATATAACTGACTTGTTTTTCTTTTAAACAACGTTTACAAAGGTTCTTAGTAATTAAATAGAAAACGTAATGATCAACATTTTCCGCCCATTTTCCATTTGACCTTAAAGGCTTTAACTAGATTTACGTATTTATGTAGTAGTGTAATATTGACATAACCTTGAAGGAAATATGTTTAAGTCAAGGAAGTTAACTTTATTAAATAGACACGTCATATTAATGGATTCCTTTATGCTTTCTTTCCATCTTCACCATTTTTATATACGAGCATTACTTGGAGATTTTTTATTATTTTAACCTGTGTATTTAATAAACCGTCTTAGATTTACTTTTAGGCACTTTTTAGGAAAAGAAGGCTTTTCCTAAAAGTGCGTCCGAATTTGTACCAAATTATTTTTTTTGTAATATTCAAACTACTGCCCCCTTTCGAGTATTTTTTTCTAAATTATTCACTTCAGGCTTTAAAGGACCGAAACGCAATGAAATTTTAAAAAAAATTGCATATTTGATTGCCTTCTGTTTCACTCTATGTTACGGTTAAAAAAAAGACTTTGCCGTCTCGATTCTTGATTATCTAAAATTAAATTTGTGATAAAATTTTGTTTATGGATCGAGGTCGGTTCATTAGGGTCACCCTACCTCTATAGCGGATTCGTAATGTCGAACTATATAGAGTGTTGGTTAATTGGTATAAAACAAATTTCTTTTTCGAATTCCTCTCAAATATATAGGACGAAAATAATCTATAACTTTTTTATTTGGGTCTTCATTGCGGAGAAATGAGTTATTTTCCAATTACAAAATATTTGTTATTTTCAACATTTTCTCGATCATAATTACATTGCTTGCCGACAGTCTCTCGACAGACAGCGACTGTTTGACTACAGACTAATCTGTGTTTGACGTTGACAGTATGTTCGTATGAAATTAATCTTTTAATACATTTGTAACACATATTATATATAAATTTTAGCTTTATGCACTCCTTCTCCATATAATCTTCAACTATGCCAATCTCACATTACTCCGTGCGTGCAACATGCTTAAAAAGAGCACAACGTTTTCTCTTCACATATTAATATATAGATTCCAATCTTTATATACTATTTTCACCAAAAATGCCCTTTTTTCTGGGCCTTTTGCTCTCGAACTTTGTTTTGGCCGGATCTTCTGATGAATGAAAAAAAACACGGTTTTTGCACTTTTAGTTTTACTGACAAATTTTAATTTCTTCTAATATCTGATTTCGATAATGAATGGTAGAGGCTAGGTAAATAAAATTTATCTTATGATACAGATTATTTCTATATTTAGAATATACTTTAGGTTTATTAAGTAAATACTTCTTTTCACTTAAAGTTTTAATAAATTGTCTTACATAATGACTCGTGTCCAAACATCAAGTCATAAACAATAATACATTTAAAATAATTGATGACTCGTGTCCAAACGTCAAGTCATAAACAATAATACATTTAAAATAATTGATGACTCGTCTCCAAACGTCAAGTCATAAACAATAATATATTTGAAATGTGACAACTATTCATCTTACGAATACTTCATTTCGTTCTAGCTGTGTCTACGAATTCGTTCGCGTGAAATTCGGAATAAAGAAATATATTAGAATTTTCTTTCTTCTTTCATATATTGCTCTTAGGTATAAACTATTACCATACCAAATTTCATCAAAATCCGCCCAGTAGATTTCGTGTGATTGACGAAGAAATTAACATACATATGGACACACAAACATTCTGGAAGCACGCTTTCTGACTTCTACTATCATTTTTTACGCTAAATCAATCATTCTTTTTAAAATATTTTCCATGTACAAAATTCACTGTCACCATTTTATTATATGTTTAATATTCAGGACAGGACGACATGAATGAAAGCCGACAGAAACGTGTTCGACTCGTGCCGTCAAAAAAGCACGAGACAAATCTGTCGCGTTCGTGTGTCGCTAAAATAAACGTTTCACGAATGTTCTGCACCGCACCCGCCGCAATTGTGCCTCAATTGAAACGAAATTTAGCAATTGACCATCGACAATGGATGGTTGAAAATAACGGAGCACTCCATGCAACATGTTACGTTTGCAAATTTGCCTTAGAGCGAGAAGCGCGTCTATCATTTCGGGCAACTTCTCCTTACGAAATGGGCAGGTTGTAATTTAATTGTGGTAATTTTCTCGCAAATGATCCAAAAATATAATACAAGTCAACAAAGAATTTAAAGCAAAGCAAAAGAACCCAACTTTAAACACACAGGTCGTTCGTGTCAATTTAGGGCAGTGAGCAATATTTTTAACCGAAGTTTATTAAGTTATTAAGACTCATTTTTTTCTGAAAATTAAACTTAATCTATATATTAAAAACTATACCGAACTCAAAAAGACACATGATACAGTCTAAACATAAGCTGGAGCGAATAGTTCCAGCAACTGCTTTTATGTTAGTGGACCATTTGTTCCATTTGTTTTAATTTGTACATGTTGTTTTCAAAACGATAACAAGTCTGGTAAACAGAATAATTTAAATCAAACAAAATATTATTTCTTACAAAATAAATTTAAATTTTTAACAAAGTTTTATCGAAATAGAAAACTCTATCCACTTAGTTTTGTATTTTTTCATATAAAAAAGCGAAAAATTTCAATTTTAGTAAATAGAGATAACGAGATAATTTTAAACGTAACTATAAAAAAAAACAATAAATCTCACACTACGAAGATTCCGTACACGCTTGATTAGGTGCAAAGCTTCAAACATTTAATATACATAGTATTTCTGATAAACTTTTCAGAACCATTAACATTATTTTTCAGTATCTTTCATAGGCGTAAACCAAATAATTTTATTGCTAATAAAATTTATTGATTTCAAATAAATTTTTTGGTAATCAATTTTATTAATTTCAAAAATTAAACTATTTGTAGCGTTTTATGTCAAATTAAATGTTCGTTTTCAAAGAACAATTGTACTCTTTAATTATTTATAAATATTGTATAACAAAATTAGTATTAAACTGGCTCGGTAAACTATAACTACTATATTATGTCGCAAGATTACTAAAATTTTCCAGATGTATTTATTTTAAAAAAGTGATAATATTAAATCGGTAACTAATCTCCAATAACGTTGACTACTAAAATACTATGTTATTTCTGAAATAACACGTTATTTCTTGTACTTAAAGAGTCAATAAATAAATTATATAAAATAAAAGAAATTATTTAAGACACCGATTTTTAAGAGCGCCGTATGTATAACAAAAATGTATAACAAAAAAATTGAAAAATATTTTTTTTTCATTTCTGCACGCCCTACATGAACGTTTTTATTACATCTTTCTCGAAACTTTATTACACTTAGTCCTAAACTGAAATAAGTTAAAATGCGAAAAGACAAACATAACAAATTATAAGAATTCCACTTTTACCATTTGGCTACTAAACTACGAAAGGACAGGTGTGTATCGCAATTTTTTTTACTTAAACCTACTCTGAGTTACATCTATCTATTTTATATAGGGAAAATCTCACTAAAATTAGTTAACACATAACTGAAAAGAAAAAAAAAATCAACATTATCACACGTTATACGCACATATAATTGATTCCCGAAAGTGTACGATATTAGTAACACTTCCCGAGTATATTTTGTGTTCTATTAAGATCACGGATTACACACAAAATATGACGGTATCTGATTAAGAAAACACAATCGAATACAGACACGACATTTGCAGAATTCCATCGACAAAATTAACGAGCAAGACTTCGAGAGTCTATAACGAACGAATACCAAACGAAAGTCGAGTCGACTAGAGAAAGTCATAATTAGTCGATTGAGTCATGTTGAGTGAACAGGTTATGAACTAATAGCGTTGCGAGATAATTAGGCAGGACTCCTTGGTCCGACCTGTCACTATTGAAGCGACAAAATGTAAAAAGCATTGGTAAAGGCAAAAATACATACAACGCGTTTTTTTATTGTTTATTAAATAAACTATTTTTAAAAATTTTAAAAAAATTAAAGTTAAAAACACACGAAAAACAGTAACTTAGCACGAAAAAGGAGGGTTTTTGTGGAAAATTGTTCATGTAAATAAGACTATGCGACGAATCATTGTGAAAATTAATAGGATTGTGAAATCGATAGAAAAAAGAGTCACAAAAATTAGTAAAGAGCTGCGACCTCTAGCGTATCGTAATTGTAGCGAGTCACAATACATATTTTAATCATAAAGAATATATTAAAAAATTAAAACTCGATGATAGCGCGCTAGTTGATAATAAAGCATACACTGGCGAAGTGTGCAATATATGTACATAACTATCATAATAAATATGCATATAGCACCACGAATTTACATTCACGGATAAAACTCTTTTCATATTAACCTAACCTAACCTAACCTAACCTAACACAAAAAGGAATAATAGCCGTACTTTGTTTTAACAGCTTTTTTGCAAAATAAAACAATTATTTTTGAGTAATTTTTTGACAGTACCCAAAATGGCTTATTTAT
The DNA here is from genome assembly GCA_039881145.1 of Druceiella hillmani. Taxonomy (NCBI): domain Eukaryota; kingdom Metazoa; phylum Arthropoda; class Insecta; order Lepidoptera; family Hepialidae; genus Druceiella; species Druceiella hillmani. The sequence goes on along the minus strand of JAYKKI010000079.1, from coordinate 6,377,426 downwards.
TTATTGTTTTATTTTAGTGCAAATTTAGACGCCTCAATGTTGTAACATAAAAATCCTTACGACATACAAACATTAAATAGCCATATATATATACATCCTACATTTTTTTGAATTTTTATACTGTCCACAATATTATTTATTGACTGTTTTCATTTAAATCATTATTGCTCATTACGAAAGGAATATTGTAAACAATATACTATAAGGAACACAGGAATAAAAAGTTATTTCAGCAAACTCTGAAAAACGAACACACAGATCTTTCCATTTCCTAAATGTTATATCAAGTTTGATAATCACGAAACTGGTACGAGAGTCCCTACCAGTGCTCTTAACTAAAAGCCAATAACACTGAGGAATAAATATACTTGTAATTAAAAATTACTATTTGGCGAGCATAATAATTAAAGAATACATTAAAATTATGACATTACAAATCTTAATCAAAAGAAGTATGATAGTTGGTCATCAGAGTATTGTATGAATTATAAATTAGTTAATAAAATATTGAAAGATGAAAACAAAATAATAAGTGTATACTAGATATAGATATTATTTTTCATTAATACAAATCAGATTTCTTGACATATCGTCTTCTATATTCCCAAGTACTTTCATCTGCAGCCAAGACTTTAAATTTTGTACGACCCGGCAGTGTTTAAAATTTTAGCATTCATTCATTAATTAAATTGATACAGAAGTTCCATCGATAATATTTCTGATACTAGCATATTAGCAAAGAATATTGATAACTCCCTAACTTAATTAAAAAAAAAAGTTATCTATCGATACTAATAAATTTACTACAGCTTATGTTATCACAGCTACGATAGAGTAGGTACAATATTTTCTGTATTATTTTGAATACTCGTATATAGACGTGTCTAAATATAAAAAAATGCTAAAGACTTACAAAACTTCGATGAGTTCGCAGTTTAAGAGCAGCTTCTCTGGGCCCAGCTCGACGACGGCGACGGTCTGGTCGAACCAGTAAATCATGCGTAGGGTTTCGTTGCTGACCCGCAGGCCGGTGTAAGGCTTGACGCCAGCGGCGGCGCGTCGCTCTCCGGCGCCCGCGCCGCCGCCCGCCCCGCTCACCAGGCTCGCTAGGGAGAACCGAGCAGGGAAATTGAACGTAAAGGGCTTAGCGTGCGCTTGGTGCAGGCTGATGAAGGCTATCACTACCAGTGGCACCACTATAGATTTTAACACCGTGTTGAGTAAGGCCGAAGACAAATTCAGTAGCGAGCGGACGCCGCCGTTGCGGCGCAACAGCGCTCGCGCTTCGTCGATGAGCGCGCGAAGTGTCATTTCGATTTTGACAGCTCGAAACATCAAATTCAAATAACGAATAGCTTTCTTATTTATGTTTCATTATTTTTTTCGTTCGGCATTTCACTTCATAGACACTCGTATTTATTGAACGCGTTTTTCGAAAAATTAAATATATATTCGATCAGATTTGCAGAACCGGAAATTAAATTAAGCTTTATTTATATTTTTTTTGGAGATCGAAATTAATTAATGTTTAAATAAGAAACAAGTTTGTCGAAATCGAAAGTGTGATGGGTTTGAATCGTGTGCGGAGGAGCGCGTAAGTGGCGCGCGGACGCCGTACCCGCGATGTTTGTGTTCGTTGAGTTTCTCGTTATTCGGTCCGGGCAGTGCGATGCGCGCGCACACGGCGTCTTAGCGTCGGTGACTGACGAGGACGCAGCCGGTGGCGGCTCTCGGCCGCCGCTCAGCGGGGGAAATCGCGTAAGCTACTAACTACCTGGCAATTGTGGGTCAACGTGACATTCGTAATCACGATCGGACACAGTCGATATGAGGATCTACACATCGCAAGAAAGTTAATCAAATAACAACGTAAAAGTAACGGGCGATTACTTCACCGGTTATTATCAGGAAGCCTATACGGAAACAGTGGATGTTACCATAATTTTAAACAATCACTTTTAACTCTCATAACGGATGTGATTGCCAAATTGATGACCCAGACCTTGAGGGTCACAAGTAAATTCTTCAAATCAACATTTACAGCAAAAAAAATTTAGATACGCTGGTTCTGTTAAGTATCGATTACTAAATGGGTCATTATTGAACCACTGCCATATATTAATATTTGTTTATAACCGTATAATAATAATTAAACCACTGTTTGTAAAATTTAATGAACCTCTTTTATACGTGAATCAGTCAAATATTTTAACTTTTTTTGGGTGAATACAATACATTCTTTCTAGTGAAAAGAATATATTGTATTCACCCAAAAAAAGTTACCGTTTTGGTTTAAACCGATTAGAAAAAACTCGAAAGTAAGAAAGTCTGCGATAAATAATTACAAGAGTCCAAAACGAAATTTCATCCAGATTGATTAAACGGGAGGCCGTACGAAGGACACATACACAATGTGTCCTTCGTTCGGCCTCCCGTTTAATCAATCTGGATTAAATTTAGTTTTTGACTCTTTCTTGTAATTATTTCCAGTTGCTTCTTTTTTACTTTAGTAAACTTTTTGACATTAATTTTAGGATGGACAGAAGATGTCGCCAGAACAGTAGGGTTCCATCCTCTTCGTGTACAGAGCTCTGTCGAAATGTTTAAGCGGATAGCAGCGCCCTCTGTGAAGAAGAGAATAGTTTTTGATTATTTTTCAAGAAACTGTTTAATTCCTTTACGTATTATTTAAAATTACAAATTACGTTTATTAGGTAAAAAAATGACAAACACACTTCCGCGTTTATAACGGAGTATGCGTTAAGATATCTACATTGTCAAAGCAAGCAAGTCTAGTTTTTTTATTTCACGAAGGCGATCATCAATATGACGTTCGTGCGTATTTGATTTTCCTTGTTGATCGTGTGAAATATAAAAAGTATTCATATAAAGTATTCACGCGCGAACATCTTGTTGGCAATCGTCTTCTTGAGATAAACGATAAGTAGCAACTTTCTCATTAGTACACATGATAATCCACAATTAAATGAAACTACGTGATGTAGTATTATTTCTACTTTCTTTAATTTCTTTACCACGACCTAGGCTTCGTTGTATGACAACATCTTCAGGTGGGATATTAGCAAAGATCTTTGCTAATATCCCACCTGAAGATGTTGTCATACAACGAAACCTAGGTCGTGGTAAAGAAATTAAAGAAAGTAGAAATAATACTACATCACGTAGTTTCATTTAATTGTGAATAATGAATTTCTACAAAATTAACGCCAAATATATTCAACACATGATAATATAAAAATGAAACAAAATGCTTTTCACTATGGCGGCTTTTTTTTAAACAACATGTATCGGAATGTTTTTGGAGTTTACTCCTTAAGAATCGATTTTCATATATAGCGCTCGGTATAAAGTTTTATGAGGAGTAAAATCAGAAGTTCAGGGCGTACGAAGTTCAGAGCGTTAAAAAAGTGTAATTATTAGGTTCTGATCGTACGAAGTTCAGAGCATTAAAAAAGTATAACCGTTACGTGGCCTCTCCACTCAACATTTCTGCGCATCTTTAGAGTGAAATATCAATATGTTTATTTGGCATGGCATTATCCCAACGACGGAGTATGATACACATATTGGTATTTTCTTATGGCATAATCGTAATGACGGAGTGTGACACACATAGTTTACTATCATTCGCTTATATCAAGACGTAATCATTAAATGTTATTATGTGTGAATATTTGGTGTCTTCTATCCTACAAAATTAAAAATTCACTTTTGATTTTAACTTCTTACTCTCACATGACTAAATGTTTTTAATTTTGCTATATAAATTTGATCTTGTTCATTTGTGTTTTGCTTGAAAATAATTATATTATGAGATTTTTTTTATAAATATCAATATCATTTGACGTCCTTAAGAAATACCCTTATCAGATTTTCCCCGGGAAACCGAATTACGGCTGTTACATACTATTAACACCTGTTTTTGAAAACATAAATAGTAACTTGGTTCCAAATTGTATGCATATTCATCCATTAATTCCATGTTATTCACGTTTACCCCATATTCCAATGAGCGAGATTATCAAATTCTTCCATTAATTTCATGTTATTCACATTTAATCTATGTTTCAATGAGAGAGATTATCAAATTCATCCATTAATTTCTTCGCGAGAAAACGAATTACTCTTAACAGACATAAGCCCACATTTTACTTTGAAACAATAAAGAGTGACTTAATTACAAATTGCGTTCAAATTCATCAATTAATTTCATGTAATTCACGTTTAAACTATATTTCAATGAGAGAGATTATCAAATTCTTCCAGGGAAAATGAGTTACGCTATACATATATAGGTCCACATTAGTTTTTAAAACAATAAATAGGAACTTAATTCCAAATTTCATTCAAATTCATCCATTAATTTCATGTTCTTCACGTTTGAACTATATTCCAATGATAGAGATTATCAATTTTTTCCCGGAAAAATGAGTTACGCTGTACACCTATAGGTCCACATTTGTTTTTTAAACAACAAAAAGTAGCTTAATTCCAAATTTCATTCAAATTCATCCATTGATTTCATGTAATTCACGTTTAAAATATATTTTAATGAGAGAAATTATCAAATTCTTCCCGGGAAAATGACTTACTCTGTACATATAAATTGCATTCAAATTCATCCATTAACTTTTATTATGTAAGTTTAAGGAATATTTCAATAATAGTGACTTTGATAATTGTTAACCTTTTTTTTTTATAATATAGGATCTGTAATTAAGGAGAAAAAAGAATAAATATCGAATGAAAATAAGTCTAACAAGGATGAAAAAAGTTCGTTAAGAGTACTTGAAAACACTACACACACACATATATATATATATATATATATATATATATATATATATATATATATATATATATGTATATATATATATATATATTTATATACATATATATATATATATATATATATATATATATCATCATAGATACAGATGTCGGCGTTGAGAAAATACTTTTTTTTCCATTCCCGCGACACTTCCTCGCGGATTATTTCTGATACAGATATAAAACAACAAAGTTTGACTACCAGTGTTTTTTCGTGATGCGCGCACAGACACGGCCTCGTTACGATGTCAAAGGAATGACTGCACTGAATTTTCCATTTAATTTGTGTATAAAACACCATAATAGATCAAATAACAAAATATAATTATAAAGCGTTTAAACTCGTGTTAATATTAAACTCGTTAATTGCATTAATTTCTTGCTGTTTTGGCAATAAACATTAACTAAATTTAATGAGCCACTATTGCATACATAACTATTGGGTTATAACAGCAATTTGTGGAGCGTTTGACGCAACTGCACTTATTTTATGAGACGCGTGTTCAAATTATCTATTTTTAATGAGCCGAATATTCAGCGTGTTTGTCAATCTAAACAATGATCTTGAATCGTGTATTCTAGATTTTAAATGGCAAAGTTTCTTATAGATCAGTGTCTGTTGTAGAAAAAGATACTTACTAAATTTGTTTGAGAATTTTTTTGCCATCACTCGCCTATTTTTTTTTGTGAATAACTTAGTTTTTATAAACAGGTATTTATATCGAAATATGAAACCAGCGGTATAAACATGAATTGAGAAGAGATGCATCGGTGACCGGTAAAAAGGTGGCTTGTCGAAAAACACGGTACCGTACCAATTGTTCTACATTATATTCTTGTTTATTTTATATACAGAGTGTAACAACGAATATTTCTATATTTTAAACACGTAATTCTTATTGGTACCATTATAAGAAGAAAATGTCAAGAAAACATGTGAAAATTCTGAAACGCTCCTGAAAAAATGACTGTTAATGTTTCACTTTTAACAAAAAGACCTGTCAAGCACGATTACGAGACTTCCATACGCGAACATAGATACATATGTACGTTCTGTACGTATAGAAACGAATGTAACTTTCTGTACCAACGGATGAAGATGTACCAATGTCATTTTACAAAAACGCATTTAGATTATAACAAATATTAAAAAAAAAACTAAAATGATATTATTTTTAGAGGATTATTCAAAAAAGTATATTAAAAGTTGATCACTTGTAAAATTACTCAAGTTATAATTAATTCTACTGTCGTCGAAACTCGAGGCGGGTGAACTAGTCGATAATAAAGTGTACATGTGTAAATATGCATAAAACGAGCCGAAGTTACGAAGCCAGATAATTTATAATTTTACTACTGTCATACTAATGGTGTTAATACGCCCAGAAAGAGCAATTTAAAAAGTTGTATTTTGAATTTCGCGCCAAACCACACCAGCTACCCCTGACGATATTGTCATTTACGTTAACATTTGTCATCGTAATGTTTTAAATATTTCTAAAATTGTCATAAAGATGTCATTCCTTTTTCAAATTGAAAATGGACAAAATGGAGTGTCCTTCAACGTCCACGTGTTATGTTCGAAAAACAAAACTTAAGTTCTTATTTTATGCCTGTGTGCGCATCAACAAATGGTCAAATGTTTTTAACTACGTTTGCTTATACAAAATTAATAAGGAAATTATTCAAAGCTAAAGTAATGAGGTTCCTTTGATAAATATTTCCCAAAAATAATTTAATTTGAAAAACTGTTTTACTGCCTGGTGAAAGTTTTAAACGAATGGCGCTGTCAAATTTCAACTGTAATTTCATAGAGTTTATTGAAGTAAAACTTCTTTACGCACGCTTGACTTCGGGAGTAAGCTGGTGAATGCGTGACGAGAGCGTTACGAAAAGTGTGATCGGGTGAGGCGAACGGAAGTTGAGAGGGAGATATAAGTTAGTGAAGACAGAAAGAGAAAGAGTTACGTTTCGTATATTACTGTAGGGACAAGAGAGACAGGTGCGAGCACACATTTTCTTTCTCTCTTCCTCTCATAGTCAGTGCATGAATATATATATATATATATATATATATATATATATATATATATATATATATATATATATATATATATATATATATATGCGAGTTTGCTAACGTTACGCGAACAGTGATTTTTTGTAATTTCATTTCGTTCTTGAACAATTTTATAAATTATTATTTTGTTCAATACATTAAATATTCTACGTTTAAAGTGAATAAAATTGTAAATTCGTTTTAAAGTTCATATTTTGTGAATTTGAAGTTTTACTTCAGTCGTGTGGTCTAAAGCACACTCGTTTTTTTTTTAAATCTTTGTAATTTGTATGATAACCTCCTTTATAAATCCATTTTCTAGCAAAAGATGTCATATACAGTGCTTGTAATTAAATACAAATGAAATACGGCCAATAATGAATAAAGTGTCCCCGTTACGAAAACCTTTTATTGATGTGAAACGTCTAATAGCTCGTTTCGATGAGAGTTAAAACATTCTGGTGGCACGTCGCGACGTGCCATTCGGCCAGCTTCGCGTCTTGTCGGCTCTTTCGGACTTAACGCTGTCCTCTATTATACTACACCAACGTCTGTGTATCAGCATTGTTTTTTATTACTAACGCTTACAACTTTATTCGTGTATATGCTACGAGCAAAGAAATGTGAAATATTTGTTACTCGTAGTTTTTTATCGGTGTTTTATCTCCTTTATCGAACATAGAACTTTCTAAAAATATTTCAATATAAAATATAAAAAAAAAATTTCAATGTTTTAAATGCATTAAATTGTATTAAATTGTAATATTAATGCAGATGTTCTTTACTACCCTTTTATATTACCTATCGAATAAATTTTTATGAATGTTATATATAGCATAAAATGTATTAAATTGTAGTATTAATGCAGATGTTGTTTACTATCCTTTAATATTACCTGGCGAATAAATTTTTGTGAATATTATATGTGGCATAAAATGTATTAAATTGTAGTATTGTTTGTAGTATTAAAATGTATTAAATTGGAGTATTAATGCAGATGTTGTTTACTACCCTTTTATATTACCTAGCGAATAAATTTTTATGAATGTTGTATATAGCATAAAATGTATTAAATTGTAGTATTAATGCAGATGTTGTTTACTACCCTTTTATATTACCTAGCGAATAAATTTTTATGAATGTTATATATAGCATAAAATGTATTAAATTGTAGTATTAATGCAAATATTGTTTACTACCCTTTTATATTACCTGGCGAATAAATTTTTCTGAATATTATATGTAGCATAAAATGTATTAAATTGTAGTATTGTTTGTAGTATTAAAATGTATTAAATTGTAGTATTAATGCAGATGTTGTTTACTACCCTTTTATATTACCTACCGAATAAACTTTTATGAATGTTATATATAGCATAAAATGTATTAAATTGTAGTATTGTCTGTAAAAATTATTCTCAAACATTTTTCATAACAGACATTATTATTATTGAATATTATTTGTGTTTACGACTGAATATCTTAGACATGGCGACAAAATCTTTTCACCATTCTGAGTATATTGCACATCTTGACTTTGTTTTGCAAGTACCACGATTATAAGGTGCTGAGAAACAGCTTTGATGCTTCGCGGATAGATACATGCTCCATGGTAAGATGCCGCGATGTAGGAGGAAAAAAACTGGACTTGTCGCCGCAGTAATCAGTCAATTTTTAGTGAAATACGAGATGGTCGTCGCTCCCCAGCTTACTAACACGCTTGACCTCGGACCGGTGCTGTTATTATCCTCAAAATTTAAATTGGCGTTGGCTACTTCATCGTACTTAGCAAAATGTTCGTTTTAAGAAGTCAGGAGACGATATGCAGATTGATGGACTAAAATTGACCAGATGGCTTTAATAAATTTTATGTGAAATTTTACTATCAAACGCACCGAACATGCTTAGAGCGAGCAAATGTTTAACAAGGTTCTCATGTGACGCTGTTCTTGGATTGCATTTTAAAATATGTTTGGGAGGTACGAACACCAATTTAGAATTTTGAAAATTTTCCTGGTAAGCGGGAAACTTCAATGTTTCGGTGGTTGCCTCATTGGGGATATTGGGATATTGGTTGTTGCTGCTGTCATCTATGTTATAGCCATAGACGATCATCTGAGAAACTGCATAACAATTTTAAATGAAATGTTTTCAAGTGCGCTCTTTGTTTCCAAGACAATATTAATTTGTGTAAGGTTATTTTATTTTTTTAAATCCCATGCTCGACTTATGGAGTAATTCAAAGCGTGTGCCAAGCGCGCTTTGAATTACGTTATACTAAAAAAAATTTCGTTATACTCAATATTACATTACCCGTATAAAAAAATATTTGTCGCAAGAAGCGCCATAAGCGAATTACGACGAAAGGGATACAGAATCCACGATCACATGTATATGAAAGAGATAATTATATTGAGGTGGAGCTCAAATTAACATAATTTTTGGGAACCACTTTTAGAGAGATTATGTTGCGTCTAAATGATATAACGTTATTGTATCAAATTGTATGCAGTATGAAAAGCAAATAGTTTCTAAACTGCAAAACAAACAGTGAAGTGAATTAGCTGAACACTAAAGTATAATCGGTCGTGAATTGTTAAACAGCTGCATAATCGTGTTCTTGAAGGGGTCAATGAAGCAGTAAAAATATTAAGACTGGACGCGTCTTGCAACACTGCATTGATTAAATGTAAACTCGTTAATAACGAACACTCTGTGCAGATGAAATAAACTATGACTTTGTTCTTTAAGGACTAACTGTCAGGAGTACAAAACGCTATTTTGTTGTCCTTAATTCGAAAAGATAGGGCAAGCAACGCACACTTTGCTGCTTTGTTTGCTGCGCGGCATAGGCGTTACGTAAAAATGGATATTTTTTAAAAAGGTTACTCTTAAGGACTCTTAAAAAACCCAAGACCAAGACGGTTCTTAAAATCTTTCAAAGGCAACCTATGATATCCCAAAATACAGGATAAGTCCTGAGAAAACTTGACGGTTGTCAATCGCAGTGTAATTCAATCTGCAACAACGGTTGCGAAACTCATCGGTTGCAAAGCTCATTGATAACACAATAAAAACTGCTTTTGAAAAACGTATATATTATATAGGAATTGTTTTATAGATATGCAGTCTATAATTGTAACAGGGCATTCCTCGCCTCGTCACTTCGCTTAGCTTGCCGCTGAAACGAAACAAGCTTCGCTTATCACCAAACCATCCCGTTAAATTAAATATTTAGAGTCAAAATTCAGTATTTAAGTTTTTTTATACATCCAAATATTTTTTTAGTGGAACCAATCAATCACTCACGGAATTATTTCGCTTCTGTCACAGCTTCCTTTGTTGACACAGTCTTCAGAAGAACCAATTTTGAAATAAGTAGTTATTCCCAATAATTATTCATGGTAAAGAACTAAAATCTTAATTCGGTAAACGTGTCACCGTATTTTTTTTCAACCTCTTTGTGTCGGGTATCTAATGAAAGCTCGTAAAATAGACAATCTAAAAGTATGAGATTCTTTTATAAACTTTCTTGACGAACATTTTCGTAAAAGGGGAGAAAGAAATCATCATCCACCTTTAGGTATTTTAAAGACAATCTAAAAAAATCAGCAAATAACGCAAGACCAGCAGAACAATTGTTCAATTAAATAAACTTGCAGTGCATTAAATACGGAGAATAAGTTTGCATTTCATATATTGCACAGCTCACAATATTCTCTTTCGTTTTGTTTGTTTCTTTGCTTTATCGTGTCTCTTATTATTTATCTATCTACATCAGTCATACTCAAACTTTTTTCTTACGCATCGATAACTGTGATAAAAGTCCCAATATTTGTTATTTAGGTCTTAAAGAAAAAACCTATTACAATTTAAATGTTTATTTAAATTTTAGTGAGAACGATGTTATAATATTTTTTAACAATTTTATCTTCGATTGGCATAGCTTCATATTATTTGAAGCTACGCCGGATGGCCCACTTATAAAAGCTTGGCGGGCCACCGTTTGAGTATAGTTTGAGTGATCTATATATATATATATATAAAAGTAAATTGTCACTCAACTCCTGATGACTAACTCGTCATGAAGTCTCCAGAGTTATAAAGCCTTGAAATCTAGCTCTTATCTTCTAGATGCTTGCTGAGAGAGGATTTTTCAAAATTCAACCCCTGAAACTATTCAAATGAGGATGGAAAATTGTATGGAAACTCCGAAATAATTAAAGTTCACAGAGAAATAAAGAAACAGATATTTCATAAAGTTGGAGACATGAAATCATTTTATTCATTATAATAATTAATCATTTTAAATAGGTATCACGCAAGAATACAACATATTTATCTGCCTAATTTAGAAATAACTTACTTTTATTATTTTTACTCCCAAAACTTATTCAATGTTGCCAGAAAAGGATTTTTTTTTAAATATCGTTGTTTTTTGTGCTGGCATTTGTAGGATTACTTATAATATTTTAATCACTTATTCTTCGCAACAATGTCTTATATAAATCTGAGATTTGTGAAAATCTTTAACTTGAATCTTACCTTGAAATTTAATTCTTTATCTTTTAGTCAAGAAAGCATCTTATCTTGACTCAAACTTATAAGATAAATAATAAACGAAACAGACCATGAAAGTCACAGGAGAAATATATTTACATTTGACAGGTAAATCTGGTTAGATAACGTTTTGTGCTTTCTCCCTGTTTTAAATATTAACATAAATTAGAAGCTAATCATTTTAGTTGAGCGAATTATATAATCTTATCCTTTGTCTGCCAATGATAATTAACCTAAAATCAGCATAATCGATTCCAAATGTTATTATTAGTATACTAACTTATATTACACAGTTACATCGATGGCACAAATACTAGAGATGAGAGTATAACTCTTGACAGTTCTCATACATTTCAACGGCATTCAAAAAACAGCGCCATCTGCCGGTTTGAGATTTCACAATGTTTTTGAGGTGTTATGTTGATGAGGGCAAAGTGCATCGACTGTATTTGCCATCCCGATCGATCCTGTAGGTCACATATCGCGTTATTACAAGTCTTGCCGACGCTCTTCAATATTATTTTCATAATCCGCCGCCGGTTCGGATTTCGGCTACATTTCCTATTTCCTAAGTACTAAATTGATTTCAAATGTCGTTATGCTCTTAGTCGTATTAAAGCGTACGTTCATCTTTATGTTAGTTAGCAAAATTTAGACGAATAACATAAAAAACTCTGCTAAATTTTGACATCAAAGACAACTAAAATTGTAATTATAAAATTTAAATTTTGTGAATAAACATTAAAATAATTACGGTGTAAATTCTTAATACTGTGGATGCTATTCCGGACAACCGCAGTAACCAACGCGACGATCGGGCGGCCGTGAGTTCAACTGGCGTGACAACCAGCGGCCGCACAAAGGGATCAAATAGTGGCATATAAAGAGAAGTCACAACACTGCAAAATGTCAATGTCATGTCATCTATCAGTTCATCGGTTCGACTTCTAGTTCGCTACAGTTCTGTTTTAAGTAATAGTAAACTTTATAAGTATTAAATTAATTAATGAAGAAATTGTCTAACACTGACGAGGAATTTTCATTGGTAATCGACCCAGCGAGCTGACTTTATAGCCAACAGCGACGTAAATCTGGTGAACGTCAAATACACAGAGTAAAATCCTCCAATCCAATAACAGGCAAGTGCGGAGCTTTGAGTACTGCCTGTCGTCCCGCACAGATGCGTTACATATACATTTTGAAATAATTTTTTCTATCGATTGATTTTCTTTGTTTCAAAAATATCTTGATATTTCTTTTTTTCCCTTCAAACTAGTAATATAATAAAAAAAAATTCAATTCGAACACGCGACCAGGTATTTTTTTATACACCGAACAGTGGACAATCAGTATTATAATAATAAATGGTATGTTAACCATCTATTAATATAAAAATAAATACAGTCACCTCCATATTATAGCTATCCAAGTGGATACAAAAGAAATTCAGCAAGACTAAAAATGTATTTGCTTTTTTAAAAGTAAATTTATAATGTTAATATATAAATATGTTTATTAGTTAATAAACAACTTTTGATTTTGGCGCGTATTTGACAATTCTTGACGGAACAAGAATATCTAGAATGTCTTGTGCTGCCATCTATTATTAAAGAGCTAATAAAAACGAAATCGCTTCACGTCCTCTATCAATGCAATACTAAACTTTTTAATTTTTTTAAATACCAGGTTATATACAACCATAAAACTCTTACATAGCATTTGTTATATTTTTAAAAATGTATTTATTATTTATGTTAAAATCAATGGATATAAAACATTTTATTTTAACGGAGACTTGTAAGCGACATCTATGAATATAAACCTAAATTTCATTAATGCTTTCAGATTTTTGCAATTTAAAAAGTAGTTGATATTTTTTTACAAATATTTATTTCTATCAGTCATAGCTTTTCTTTTATAATATAGTTTATAAGGCGGTTGAAAACTTCATATCCTATCGGCCAAATTACATTAATTTGCATGATAGTACATATTAATAGTAGGAGAAAAATAATTTAATCATTTGAAATTATATTCTAAACCCATCATAAACTTCTTTAAATTTTATCTGGCTGTAATATTCTAACAATATCAGTAATGCTTTAGAGAGCATTGTTTTTTTACTTTAGTCGATAGTGAAACGTGAACTAACACGAGTTTTGACTTTAGTGCTGATGAACTTTGATAAAATTTCACTAACATAAACTAGCAAGTCAGTCGGTTGGCCTTTTTCTCTACGCTACAAGAATACGTAATTTATGTTCAGTGTACCCTATGCATAAATAGAGCTATAATGAAATATATCTTATTCTATTTATAAGTGAAAATAATTATAATATACTTTTGAAGTTTAATAAAAAAGAGCCAGATAAAACATATTAAAAATAATTTTTACATATATCAGTAGAAGGCTTCCTTAAATTTAGTGTAGTTTACAACAATTAATTTAAAAAGAAAAAAATTATTCATAAAATATCAACGAAATTTTATTTTCATAATATGTCTCTCTAATTCTCCCAATAGTAATTGAAGTATTTTACAGGTAAAGCGAATTATCATTTTAGCATCACAGAAGAAAAAATTTAGTAACCATTGCATTTGCTAAATCTTTTAAGACAATGTGTCTTTCTGAAAGGTTTCTGTTCAAACATACCCACCATTGGTGTTTTTGAAAGTATGAACTCATCACGCAAAATCAGATAGTAATGTTACATTATTACTATAACGACCTACCTCTTCCTAACTGGAGACTCACTTAGAGTATATTCAGTGGAAGCCCTTACGCAGAATATCATAAAATATATAGTTCTTTTAGTTTGTTTTGATCCAAAAATATTCATAAATGTTGTGACGGAAGAAAAGTGACAGAACCAACTATTCATACATCCCAGAATTACTTCTGTTGCTTGATTTGACTAGCCGAAATTGTCCCTAGAGTATTAATTTTTATTTTGTTGTATTCTTATCCATTTTATGTAAATTAGCTTGGATGTTGGACACATCTGCATGTTGATAAATTACAATGATTTTTCCTTGGCGATAGGGACTTTTTAGGCCCAGTGTAAGGTTACAATAAGTGAAAAAAGTAATGTATTATTTTGTATGTAGCCAGGAAAATTGTAAAGAATTAAAATGCCTAGTTTAAGAGCTATGTGCATGAGATATTGCAAGTAAATGTTTCATGTAGAGATCTGAAATAACAAGTCGCAAAAAAATTTAACATGCCTCCTCATAAATATATTATAAGTAATAAATGGGGAGGGGAAGAAAAATGTTTGTTATTTATTCACTTTTCTTTTTAAATTCATTTCTTTCATTTATCTTTTCATTCGGTCTTTTCTTGTTCATACATTCATCAAGATAAAACTATGTTAAGACCAAACTATCAGTTAAAGTTTCTTCAATGCAACATTCATACAGAAATTTTACATTTTGATTTTTTTCTAACATTTTCTCAAATAAATACTCACTCCAATCTTATTCAGAAATAAATATTCACTCTAAAAAAATCTAATTTTCTAAATAGTTTTCTCTTATTGTTATCTATATATATAATTACAATGTTAAAACTAAACTTTTTGTAAAATCACAATTAAGGCAATTGTGACTTTGCAAACAGTATTCACTTCCAGCATTCATTTCTTTTCCTTGTTTAAATAAATTTCTGAAACCTGTGTTATATGATAAATATTTCAATATACTTCGGATAAAAAAATATTCATCATGCCACTATTATAGCTGAAAAATATTTCTGAGAACAACACTGGTCTGAGATTTACTTTGGTCAATACATACTTATAAATCTAAAAATATTATAAATCTAAAAATTGGCTTTCTAAGTTTTTAATTTGTTACTTAATAATAATACAAAATGTCCGTAATCAAGAAACAAGTGGTTAACAAATTTATCATCCACGTAAACAAAGTAATGCATAGACGTCGTATTAATATTACTTGCAGCTTCGCACCTATGGATATTCTAATATAATGAAGTGTGTTTGCATGTTTTTTTATTTAAATACTCCTAAACGGCTGTAAAGATTTTCATGAACTTTATATGGACAAAATTTACATATTGTGGATTATATTGATAGTCAATAATTAATGATTAAAATTAAAATGTAACCTACTTTTTTACACAAAAAAGCATTATATCTGTAGCATAAAGCATAATATGTCTTCTACAAAATTTAGTGCTACAACATGTTAATAGACGATGCAACATTATGTTAAATTGTTGCTTATATATTTCCAAAGCCCAAAACCTGTATGTAAATATCACTAAAATATAAATTAACAAATCATCTTTTTGAGTGTGACTCTCAAAAAGATGATTTGTTATATAAATTACTTTTTCATAAGATATGATTTACAATTTAATCTTGATCGCAAGTTTAATGTAAAATTTAAAAAAAGATGCTAAGAACTCAAATATTATATTAATAATAGATAGGTAACATTTGAATAATTTTATACACCATTTTAATTCTGCATATAGTGGAAAACCAGCATTTCTGTTGGCTTCTAAGCTACACATCATTAAATTAAAACAAATCTAGAAGTAGTAACACTATTTATATATTTTTTACCTTGAAGTTTTTTTCATAACAATTATTCTTTTCTCATTAAGTAAAGCTTATTACTTTGTGATACTGATCTGTGTAAATATATATTTTAGATCAGTTCATTGCCATTTGTAGAGTCAAGAAAATGTTTATCTCAGTTATCTAAAACAACTTTTAATTGATTAAAAAAAGACTTAGATAAGTATCTAAAAAGAACCCTTAACCGAGCCAATTGAAAAAGCCTCACACGAACTTACAATTTTGTAAAATTTGTGAAACTATATGTATAAAATTTGTGAAAATAACGTTTTCACAAATATTTTAGCCTAATTATGATAACTCTGAAATATTGTACAATAACAAGGGTTTGTTGAAAAAACTTTTGTAAAAATTCTGTGACTTTCAGGATTTCTAAGAGAATAATAATTGTCTTCGATATAGAATAAAACACAAACATTCACAGAACTTACTACACTTTGAAAACAGTTACTTTAGTAGGTTTTGCACTTTGTTTTGCCGAGCAATTTGTTTTGCCGAATACACAGTGCAATATTTTATCAATAGAACTAGTAAACATCATTGAATATAAAAAGGTTATATTACATGCATTTTTTTATGAATCTTAAATAGTAAAATCATTACATAAATAATTATGTTATATCTATAGGGATCATATAAGAAGCATGGACATCTCTTGAAAAAGGTGGAATAAAAAACTTTTGGTTACATGTTTGCCAATATTGGTACAGTGTAGAAAATAACAAACGTCGATGAATGTAATAAGGTTACAGTAAATATGAAACTTGTTTTTTCATATGAAACTTGTTTTTTCATATGAAAAATCGTTTTTGTTGCCTTAGCTTATTACTTATTTAAAGTTATCTGTGTTTTTTACGACTAGAATAGAATCCAAAATAATATTTCCAATTAATATTTCCAAATTCCACAAAGTTTGTGTTAATGTCATGAATTTGCCAGGATATTCCCAGGTTGCTTTTACTTTGTATGGCAACGGCACGGCACCGACATAATACTGGCACGGCAGAGGTATAAGCAAAACTGTAGAAAAACATTTGAAAACACTTTTACACTAGATGTCTCTGGTGCTAGCAAGTTTTCCACTGGTGCCGTCCTGGCAAAAATGCACATTTGTTTTGTAATTACATATAGTGTAAATGTTTGTGTATGCTGAGCAAGCACGAGATGTAGTGCGACGCCATATCATGAATAATTACCACGGCATCTGTTATGTATTATACTTACAAAATTCTCATTTAAAAAATTGTATTTAGATATGCCCTTTTTATGGTCTCACCTAAATGTAAATATAATTACATTCATTGAGTTAGTTGAAATAGATTTCTTAATTTTTTATTTTCAGATTTCTTGACTGTTAATTAAATGTACAAATTAAAAAACCTATCTGATTATGTAATGTGAGCCTTTCCTAAACATGTTATTATGAAAATTGGGTGAGCTCAATATTCACGCTTGACAGGTTGTAAATCATTAGTTTAAAACTTTTCAACTTGTATATTGACTTCTCAGGTTTCTTACAAAGAGTTTAACACTGTAACGGTAATCTAGTAATGTGCCATCCTGTGTGGATGTCATTCTATGAATTTTAGGGTTCTGGTCTGTTTCCGGTTTACCTAAAAGGAAATTAAATCATAGTTAAAAAAGTGAAAATAAATGCTTTTGCAATAATATGAACTAAAAAGTAAAAAATAATCTTCAAATAGAAAGATTTTCGTCTATAGTAAAAAAATGTCTCACAACTCTGTACAACTTCATTTTTTTTTTGATAAGTTTAAAATAAGAAAGCGATTGACGCGTTATCGTCAATTTTTATTGCTATTTGTAAAGATAGTCATTATGAAAATGTAAGTCGAGAGCACCCATACTTTTTTTACATAAAAATTAATTATTTTTTCAAATGAAAAAGTGATCATTTGAAGGGGATAATTATAAATGTTTCAAAAATATTTAAATGTATTTTCAGAGATATAATGAAAAATGGGCAAAAATATATTAATTTAAAATTATGAAAAAAAGAGTTTTTTAAAGCCTACACAAAAGTTGTAAGAAAACTATAGCGATTATTCTAGGTATTATAATTTTTGAAGTATGTGCCATATTTTTAGGCCTGTGAAAGATAATTTATATTGTAAACAATTAATATTTGTACACAGTTTAATAGAAATGGCATGTACCCTTAAATAATTGCAAG
Source organism: Druceiella hillmani (assembly GCA_039881145.1). Taxonomy (NCBI): domain Eukaryota; kingdom Metazoa; phylum Arthropoda; class Insecta; order Lepidoptera; family Hepialidae; genus Druceiella; species Druceiella hillmani. The sequence continues at coordinate 6,359,161 of JAYKKI010000079.1, read as the reverse complement.
TGCATAAATATGTATGTATCCCTCGTAATGCGCATTCTACTTATACTTGATAGATTTTTTTCAGTTTTTTAAATGTGTAGAAAACCTGATTAAACTTTGTACTATAAGTGTTAATTATATTTCTTTTCATATCAATATGAAACAGAACAAAAGCAAATGACTAGAGTATAAAACTAATTCTATTGAGAATTCAAATCAACATTTCTATTTATACTTCAGTATTCATATTTATTATTAGGTTTTATAAATATTGTGTTACAAATTTTCGTTTTTGATAACTAAAATTTGCCTTTATAAATGTGTATAATTCAGGCAAATCCTAGACATCTTAACTGTTTGAGTGCCGATGAGCGCCATAGCTCTCATGCGCGAACTAAATTAATTTATCAACAGCGCGATGGCGCTCGCCGCAGTTCAGTTGCTGTTTAGCGCGCGGTAGCGGAGGTCGCTCGCACATATCGCTAATTTTTTTTTCTTTCTACGTGTTACATAAAGTTCAAATCATAATATTATTAGTAATTACAATATAAAAAGGATCCAGGGAAAGAAAATTTTTACCCCATAATGTCGGAATATGAAAATAATTTGACTGAAAATGATTGTTTTTCAAGTTGTGAAGAAAGTGATAGTGGGAGTGCCATTGTGGTGCGCTCACAATTTGGTGTAATGCAAATTTTGAGTGATAGTGATAATAGTCACGATAACAATTATTTTGCTGATACGGAGGATGTGCCGGACTGCGAAAATGACGATATGATCTTGATTTCAGTTTTTGTTATAATTTTTGTTCACAATATATATTTCCATAATTTTCTTTGTATTTTATTATCCTTGTACAAGTTTTTATTAAGAAAATACCGAAAAAATTATTAAAATTGGATGATTTTTGGAAGAGATACAGTTTTTTTTCGAGACAACGGTAAATAACATCAAAAACAAAAGATTTCTTTGGCATTTTTAAGAATATATATGAGCAAAAAACCATGGCACTAAAACTGTTAATAAGGGTTTCCACAAAGTTCCATAATACCAAACTCAACGGTAAGATCCAGCAATTGCTCACACAATTTTGTAGTCGGTGAAATTGAAGTGGAAGCTAAAACAGAGAAGAGCTAAAGTGGGTGACGTTAAAGAAGAACTTTTTGAAAATAAAAAATAGCTTAAAATTAAACATACTGAATTTTTTTTATTTCATTCAATAATATTTTTTTATTTGTTTTTACAGTGTGAAAGCCGATAATAGATATGACGGATACCCCACAAGTTAATGTACTATCTTCAGTAGAAGGACCTGAAAAAAACTCATGTAGTAGAGAGAATTTTGGAAACTGCTTAAAAGGGAATTTTAATATTATCTATATTTTAATTTATGAACAAGCAAAAATAATCACATTTTCGCTGAAACAAGTACCTAAATGATTTATTTTTCATTCACCTAATAAATGACAATCATTAACAGCCTTAGAATGTAGAGTACTCATTATTCTAAGTTAACAGCATTATGTCAAAGTATTACTGCTTAACGAGGATCAAATGGAAATCATCACAGTCAAATATTTTAGTATGGTTCCAACGAATGGTCATATGTTAATAGTATAGTTCAGTTAAAATGAAATAAATATATAAACATTTATAATAATAAGACAATGAAATAACAAATAGAATAGTGTAACACTCGTCTAGGCCGAACAGTTATTATTGTTGATATAATTTTACTCTGTATGATATGCGACGGGACTGAAATGGCTCATCAAAAACTTACTGATAATATAAATTTTTATTAGAACAAGTGAATTTGTATTTGTTTGTATTTATTTCTTGTTTATCAATTTTTATAACAATAACAAAAATTGCATTTTATAAAGACTTTTTTTTATAAACCTTTTTCGTTACATAAATGGGAATTTTATTTCGTCTACTTCGTTATTTTTTATACGCATAACTACGTACATAAGTTACAATGCTACGACTATGTTGTAACTACATTTCTTCTCTATCTACGTTAAAAATTCCATTACAATAAAATCAATACATTTTTAGTCATATATTATTTTATCGAAATGTTGCGAGCGCCAACATGAGACTTTTTACATCTTTTACGTTCAATAATAAAATTTTAGTGTAAGAAAGTAACAAAATCGAGCGACACATCTCCACCAGCTGTTTGGCGAATCTTTCAAATGGGTCTTATCATTGTCAAATTTTAATTTTTGAAGTGAAACTTCTTTGGATGTGATAAAATGTCAAGATCAAATTTAATGCAACGCTTTCAATGCAACGTTTTGTTTCAATGTCTGAATGTAACCAATCTATCGCAAGAAGGTTGGAAAATAGGTATTTAGCTAACAACCGAGAGAGATAGCTGACACGATAGAATAAGGCAAGATATGAATGCATCCGCCTTAGAATAATGAGTACTCCAGAAGGCGAGAACACGCGGAATAGTGTGTCCAAAGAAACTACGCATAAAGTTCATAGTATCAAAACGCAGCTGCCAGTGCAATTTAAGACCAGCTCTGAAATGTCGTATGCTTTCTACGTGACAATATAGCTTAAAATACCGGCTTGTGAATAATATAACCTAATTTAATTTTCAATTAATTTTAAAATATCATGGGTAGACTATTATTAACAGAAGAGCGCCATTTTTCCTGGTGTTGTCACCTCTTAAAAAATTGTTCACCCAAATTAAAACGTTTATTGCTTGGTAATGAAAAATGTAAAATTTAATCACTTAAAAAACCAGGATTTGAGAGGTGTCGTTGGAGAATTTGATTGTAACATTTAAAATTTCCGTTGTCATATTCAATTTTGTCATATTCAATTACCGACCTACATATTTAATAAAATTGTAATAGAGTGAATTATGTATATTAAAAATATTAAAAAAAAATTGATTTAGCGCATAATATGATTTAAACATGTTTTTCTTTGTATTGCTATACATTCTTTTATAATTCAAAATTTGAATGATTATTTAAATTATTTTATCATAACTAACGTCTCGCCTGTTTTGGGTAATAGGATGTTTTTTTTCATTTCCCAATTCCAATTTGTGAGTTTACCGACTTCAACACTTAATAAACTCTCACCAGTTATGTGTCGATAATTAACATGACTTTTGCTTCATAATACGGTATTTTATTTAAATATTACAAGTTTACCGAAATATTGCTTAAATGTTAAAAGGAATAAAACTTTAAGACAAAGCGTCTTAAAGTTTGACTACTTACTTACAGAGATACCGTACCACAAGATATTACTAGATATTTCGATTGTCTTTAAAACAAATAAAAACTAAATTTTCCTTAAAATGATAGCATGACATATGGACGGACGCGGTTTTTGCCATAAAAATGTCTTTGAGATAAGTAAAACTTCAACAAACAAGAAATAAATTATCAATTAGATTTTAAATATTATGATTTAATTTGTGATAGCTGTAATAATATTATCACAAAACTTCATAAAGCGGGAAAAGTGAGGTATTAACTTTGTTCCATATTTAAAACCATAAAATTATTAAACATCCGAACCACAGATCCGAACCGTCAAGTTACAATCGGAAATACGAGTCATAACACGCAGACCTAAAAAATTAGACAACTTTTTGTCCTGGACAGCCTAAAGACTAAAAAAACTAGAGAAATATAGTTACCAAAAATATAAGTATTTCCCACTTAAAAATTCTTCACATAAAAGTATACTATAAATAAGTGCTATAAATCGATGACGAGTTATAATTAAATTATTAAAATCGTAGGGTCAAAATTAAATAGAAAAAATAGAATTGTTTTTAGCATTTATAGATAATTTTTTTTATTTATTTTTCAATTAAACGAAATTGAAGATTTGTTTGTTTGTAAAATTTGTTTTTAAAATCAATCAAAATTATTTTATTACCGCTTTCTGACTTTCAATGATAAAAGTACAACTTTTAATATCTATTTCTTTTAATAATATTATTATATTCTTTTAATAATAGTAATAACACATGTTATATGGTTGTAAAATAAAACGTATAAACAAACACAAGATCAAGTCTTGTAACGAAATAAAGAACATAAAATTCTATTTACAATCTATAAAATCGCACTCCAGCTTTATAATTAGCAAGAAAAATTATTTGCCCATCCAATTTTTAACCAACGCCTATCACGAAAGCTTGATAAGTGTCTCAAATTACAAGCCAAACAGTTTAACATTAGCTATAAACCCAATACCAGCTACAATATCGTTCCACTTTTAAGATAATCTGTTTCTATACCACAAGCATCTATCCAGCATCTTTCAACTCGTTCAGAAGCTCGCTGCGAAGAATACTCGGCGTTTTATAAATTCCTGCGGATTCATTTGTAAAAGATACCAGTGGTGCATGCGATATTATTTTGCCCGATTAATTAGAAAGTAGGTCATCAACCTGTTAACTCTACTGAATTTACCTGTTTTTATACCCACATACAACAAATGAATACTAAGCAGAAAGAAAAAGAAGAAAAGAAGTTTATTTCCTTATCTTCCTGACATTTATTGTCGTTTCCAATTAATAGCTTGCGTTAATTACCTTTACATATATTACTTTGAAATTTTGCAGTTTTTCACAACATTCATATTCCCACTGAAATAATTCATTTATACTCTGAATTTTACCTTTTATTTAAAAGGATATATCACTTCAAGGAAACCCCAACTCTTTTCCAGTATTCTCATTTTTGCACACGACCCAAACAAACGCCCGTCTAGTGTTGCTTATTAAAACGATATCGGTTATCGACAATATAATCTTTATCTAGATAAGAGCGTAGTTTAATAGCGTTTTCGAAATCGATAAACAATTTCTCTTTTTCATGACAAATATTTAATATTCACAATACTAATAAAGATACTAAAAATAAAAAATGTTAACCAAATCACTTTACCTGGAAAGATGTAATTAATGGTCACAATAATGTAGTTATAAATAGCCAGTAAAATTTTAATAATTTAATTATTTTCTATTAGATTATGAAGGTTGGTACCTTAATAAAAATTAATTGCCATGTATATAAAAAATATGTTTTAATTGTAAAAACCGCCACTTAACGTGTGCACAAATGCTTAACCAGCCTATGATGCAAAAATTACTGCACCGCCACAATCACTTTATTTACTTGCGAAATTCAAGACATTCAGCTTCTTTACTTACTTTTAAAGAATATTATGCAAAAGAAATTAATTTTCACAAAGACCTGCTTTTCGATTATGCAGTCATCTGCATACTTCAACAACTAGGTAAACACTATAACAACCACAAAGTTTGATATTAAACATAAACAATAAAGATGAACAGAATTTCCATATTTGGATACTCAAAAGAATACCTGGATGTCTTAGTTCACATTATATTCACATACAAATTACGGATATTAATAATCCACTCCTAAACGATTTAAGGACCGTTTTGTTTGTATCGACATAAACAAATCTATAAACTATTTAAGGACCGTTTTGTTTGAATCGACATAAACAAAAACCATTGTTACAACAATGGAAAACGTAAAATATAGTAATTTTACCACTTTTTATCTTTGAAATGCCGAAAGTCGGCTCTCAAACATGATGATTAACACTAACAGACGTAAACAATGCTGCGCCGGTGGGTTCGTGTGAGTCGCGCACTGTAAATCGGGGAACCCGCCGCTTAGTAGCGCCGTGTGCACAGAATAGAGTACAGAACGGACACTCCCATACTAATACACACCAAAAAAGTGGTCTATGTTTATATGGATAATTGGACCCTGACTCACCAGGTGGCGCTTTGATTATTACCAAGACCAAAAGATGGCGCTGTCTAGTTAGAATTATCACCCATAGATGGCATTATGATAAAACATTGAATTAGAATTTATTAAACAATATATTAAAAAACATACTTATTTTCATAAATTTTTATTAAAACTTTAGAGTAACTAAAATTTTACAAAACATATATCAGAGATTTTACAAAACATATATAATTTTACAATTATAGTATTCTAATAGGTAATTATTTCAAAAATATATTTGGATTTCCATTTCAAAAAGCATGCTTCAAGGTTTCTCTGACTTTCCCGCTGTTCAGGTTGATTATAATCTGAGAAGCTTGCAGCGCTGTGTCCATAATAGTTTATGGATGTCTTCTACTGCAGAGCTGAAAGTAGAAAAATACACACGGACAATACATACATATATGGATGTTAATGCGTATTCTATGGTGTTTATTTCTTAGCGTGTCTCAATGGAGAAAATTTATTTCCAAATTTTGTTAAAGCTTCAAATTCAAGTTGGTATTCTTACAATATTACAGTATATACTTTATTAAAAGTATTTCCTCCAGGGTTCGTCAAAATGTTTACATTAGAATGTTTGTCGTGAAAGGGTTATTCTTTTAATAAGTTCAAAATTCTTGGTTCAATTAAAATGTTTTGTATTGAAATTGACCTAGATGGAGTTTTTAAAATTTATCCTTGAATATTAGATTTACAAATAATAACTTCAAAACTTAAGAATTTTACATTCATAACTAACCTAATTACTATATTGAAAACTTCAACAAGTCTGGAACTCCTCAGTTTTTGTAGGCTGCCTCTCTTTGAAACGCTGGCTCTGGTTGAAGCGGCTTCCGGAAGTATGTCCTCCTATAATCATAAACAATTCACAAACATATATAATATTTCAATATAAATTGGCATATATCTGGCATGCAGTAAAAATCCATGTTACTGTTTCCAAATAACCTGTCAACTCCAGACATTGGATGATTAATACAAAATATACATAATTTATCTCACATTAGTCGTATCAGTTATCATTGAAATTGAAAATATATACTACAAGATACACTGTGTATAATTAGTAAAGTGGTTAGCGTTTACCTGTATCCAAGTGTTGAAAACTTGCAACAAAATGAGTTAAATAAAGTAAAGATATTTGTCTATAAGCCTGATATTAAGTATTCAATCAAAACGCAATCAATTGTATCACTAGCTTATATATACTTAATGTTAAAGATGGTACCTGGTCAGTACAATTCCTTGTGCATAAATTCTAAATCTAGACTATGTATAATTTTACTGATAAATTACCTCAGATATTCCTTTATAGGAATAGCTTAATTCTGCCGCCTCTAAACTAGTACTCGGTTGGTCTCTCAGTCGTTCCAACATGTCTGGTTCTATCACTCTCATTGTAACATCTTCGGTCGGTGTTGGCAAATTTAGACTCGGCTTTGCATTCACCTGTAACAATTTCCTAGGTGAAATCCGGCTGCCAACTCATCTCGGCGACATAGTCTCAACCATTCCATCGCCCTGTGAACAAAACAGAAATTTCGTATTAATTTATAGTTCTAAACATAGTTATTCAGGTGTAAATGTTCACGTTGACGGAATTAAAAAATACTTTCTTATATTATTTGATAATAATAACCAAACAAAAATTACGACGTAATTTGTGGTTATAAACATAGTTGTTCAGGTGTAAATGTTCATATTGACGGAATTTAAAAACACTTTCTTATTTTATTTGGTAATACAAAATTAAACTACGAACGATACTTACAGAGTTTTACATTTTGGAAGGTTGAAAAATGAGATTCCTTTGGCAGTTTTTTGAGTATTACGACAGCCGGTTACAATACACGCCATTACTATGAACTATAATACAATAAAAATAACTTATTGGTACGTAAATGAATAGGAAAATACTTATGAAAAACAGTATTAAATATAAATTTTTTCCGTAGAAAATATATGCGAGAGGCTACACAAGAATTTTCAATATTGTACTTTTTCAACACTAAGTAATGTCATGCGTGTGTTACAAGCTAGACAGCGAGAAAAAGTATGGCGTCCAGCCGGAAACCCGCAACTTGAATCGTCTAAACGCCCTCTGCTGAGGACCCTGACATTAGCGTTTCAAATTTTCATTTCCGGTGAGCCCTCTTATTTGTTACTCTATGGCCGTGTGAATAAGGCCAGTGGTAAACAACTTTTTAACACCTGGTGATTTCTTTAAGTAGGTACATCTCCGAATCGCATAGTTAATAATTACAAGATTTTATCGTAGATGTTCTATCGTTCGTCTACTTTTATTTCTGTTTGCCTGTTATGGCAAAACCTTTTGTAAACCATAAACATATTTTTTAATAAATACTTTTTAAAAAGTACATAAATATTTTATCATAAATATTTTTTATAAGTACTTATTTAAGGTACATGAAATTATGAATTTAATTTTTTTCGTAGGAAAACTATACAGCTAAATTTAGTATTGAAAGATATACACGCCATTAGTTACATTTTTAAATTTATATAGCATTACCAAGTTATATGTAGCACAAAATGAAACAAGGCAAATAAGCCGTAACAACTGAATATTGAAAATTCACTTTACTCAACATCAGTAGTACATAACCATAATTTTAACACCGAAATATGCATTTAAAATATCTAAATTTTTCTGAATCGTGGTTCAAATTCTATTCTAATACCACGGCTACACTTTCGAACGAATATTCATAGGATGTTGTTGCGATAAAAAGTTCGCCTTCACTCTTCGTGCTTCTGTCATAGTATCAGACTAACATTTGTGGCGTGTGCCGTGGCAAGCCGACAGCCACATTATAAGCATTCTTTGATGGGGTAAAAAACCGACAGCTAAATTAGCAGCATTCGTTGTCGTTCGAACATTCGTTGTCTCCCGAAAGAAACGAATGAATGGTCGTGATATGAGACAAATCTTTTGACACACCTATCGCGATAACACGAATCCTCACGGAAATTCGATAACGTTGCCCCAAGGTACTGATGTATCGTTAACATTTCTGCTGTAAATGTTACATTTATGAAATGAGAAGAAAAGGCTATAAATTAAGAATTTTAAGGTCAGGAAAATAGACGAGTTTGTATAAAGATATAACTACAAAACAGTAGGAAATGTCTATCATGTAAAATAAATAAAAAAATTAAACTTAGCTTTATCCACAAATTAACGCCATAGAAATGTGAATATTTTTTTGGAAACGAAATTTTAATTTAACTAATTGATGCAATGCATTACAATTATAAAATATTACTACAAAATTTAAAACATTACTATTATAGAGATTGCAATATATTGTTATAATTACTTATTGTTAATAGAATCCTTTCATATCTTACGAACGATTAATTTCTTGTTCAGTTGATATTAAAATAATAAAGAATAATATTAAGAATGAATTTAGGTGGTGTGAAAAAATACTGCAGCCATTTCTTATAAATATTTTCATCGAAATCATTTTTGTTGACAACATTACAAATTGAAAGAAAACTTCTTTTTCTAGACAACTATGGATCTTTCCTCCTTGCCAAATTAATGGAAAATAATAATAAATATCACATTAAAATTAATTCTATAATAGAGCTAATTTTCTGTAAACGCATATCTCGATCAATTTTGTTATGTTTAAAAAATCTATCTTTTTTATCATAAACGACTAAAAAAAGAAACTGCTTATATAAAAACGTGTTAAATAATTTATCAGATATATCTTTAAAAATATCAAAAGCCGATGGTTATGAACACCTGGTTTGTAAATGGCGAATCGTATTAAGCAGATATAATGTTAGGGTAACCACAATTTATGAGTTGATTTAAGGACTATTTAATTAAAAATATCCTATCTTAAATAATTTCAAAAGGCCATTACTTTTTAATTTTATTTGTTTCTGTTACTAGTAAATTTTGCATTCCAATAAATAAATCCCTTTTCGTTATTACATAAATAAAGAGAATAGTATCAATCGCGAAAATCATATGAAAAATTGAAAATATGTAAGTAATAGATCTGACCAGTCTTTATTAATTTTATTAATATCACATCTAAGGTTTTCTTATTATAATATTTTTTTATTAAATCCTTATGTTTTTCAGTGATGAATACTGTACTTTATAAATTATGATATTTTAATAAGTTATTTTGACTGTTCTACATAATTCGCAAAATATTTCTATTAATTTATTTAATATTACAATCTTCCTGAATCCTACTACAGCAATATTACGCGCCATTGTGTACTATTAATAGTCGTTTTCTTATCCATTTATTTACCGCTGCTTTCAAACTTATGCCCATCCACGACGCGGATAAGCATAAATGTGCAATGCGATATAATTTTGATATTCAAAATATTCCATAAAATATTGTGAATTGTCCATGTTACTTTCACAAGGCCTCTCTGTATTTCTAGTCATTTCAAAACTACTTCAAACTTTATAATTAAAATCGGTCAGAAAGTTAAACAAAATTAACATTATTTAGTTAATTATTTTTTTATTAATGCTTTTTATTTAATCGCCATTGTCTTTTGTTAAGCACTGCCGATTCCAACCTTTTAACATCAAATAAATCATACTAATAATACACACATACATGTATGAACACTTACTATACATAATACTTATTCTGCAGGTCACAAACCTAGAAAAAAATTCTAATTTACCTGATTTTTATCTTCTTCGTCTATAGTTGGAATTCAACTTTACTGAAATTAATTATTGTCAGCTTTGTTTTTATCGTATTAAATTTTATAATATCGCAAGTCTATTGTCATTGTATTTCATTACTATAATGAAATAGTTATAAATAGTTCATTGATTTTTTTAACTAAATTACGATTTTGTAGAATGAAATAACATGATAAAAATTTCGATATCAATAAATTAAATTAATAACATTACTGAGAGGATAAAACAAATTACAAGATGTGTCTTTTGGTGCAATAATTTGTTTAATTATCTCATTGACCAAATCATTATTAAAAACAAAATAAAAGTTGAAAAGTTAAATGTCGATCGAGCCAATAATAAAGATTAAGCAGAAGTTAAAAGAAAGTCATCTAGAAAAATCGTTATGTGACAACTCTCGATACTACATATCGATGATGTTTTCTTGAAATTATATCTAGGAAAATTTTAAAACTCTTAACCTTGCTGATTAGCAACTATCTGACATCTATATGACGAAGCGATTAATCACAATTGAAAAAAGCGACCGGTCACGTACGAAGAAAACAGATCTTGGTACAAAATCATTCACACGACCCGAGTTTCGCAACGTTGCCCAACAGAACGTCACCCTAGACGTGCGCGCGTTACCACAGCACAATGCCCGGCATAGTCCGGCTGCACGGAGCACCACAGTAATCCTCAATGTTTATATACAAGCGAGCATACGAAAGACAAGCATTCGACATAATCTACTGTTAGTAAACGTACTAATTCATGAAATCAAGCGGAACAGTTTTTATCAGTTGCTTGCGAGGGCTTTGTTTATTTGTTTACACTTTAATACAATTATATTTTAAAAGGAAATACCTTTAAAAATATCAGTTCAAGAAGAGATTTAATTAATTGCACGGAAACAAGATGTCATCGTCTTCTGCCTCAAGTCAAGGTAAGAATATTTAAGTTACTATACAGACTAATTTTCTGTTTACAACCCGTTCATTTGTTTTTAAGTTTAATTAATAATTTTCTGTACATGTTCTAAATTTCTTTTACAAAAACTATATTTACATCAAAAACATTATTACAATATTTTTAGAAATAATAAATTACATAAATTTAAAATACTTAGTATTGAATATTTTATTGACTAATTCTAAGTTCACTATCTCAAATTAAAAAACCCCTAAAACTAATAAAATCACTCAGGTATCTGTCCGTCGATCACAGCCAATTTTCTAACAAACCATACGACACAGAAACTTCGAATTTATCATAGTAATATCATAAGTAATATCGAATTTATCATACCTTATTAGCCCACATTTTTTGAACTAGCTAATTTTTTTAAGATTTAATTTGGGGATTTTATATTACAAGTTAAGAATAAAATGGGGAAAGGGAGAGGGGTGGGGGGCGGTGTGTATAGAAAGTACTCAGAACAATTTTTATTTTATGTTTCATATGGAGTATCATATAAAAGGACTTATGTGGAAAAATTATGATAAAAATATTTTTTCATAATTTTGTATTGCATGTGTTATAAGATATTCTAAAAATATGTGAAGGTAGAGAATTCAACCTCCTTATTTCACAAACTGTTGAACCAAAAATCATGAAAAAACAGGTTTAGTTAAATTTGACTAGAAAATAACAGGAAAATAAAAGTAATTATACTAGATTTTATAATTATTTTATTTATGCAACATGTTTTTCGCCTGCGAAATGTATATTTATTAGGCTTGATAAATAATATACCAGGCAATACATTTGTACATTTACATGGTGGGATTTAATAATAATTTTAAATACTAAGCTTAATAGAAATTTTTGCACCCTTAAATATTTACAAGTGCACAGATATGTACGAAATCCGCGTTAAGCTAAGACCAACTCGTAGTGGGAGTTCTACTAGTGTATAACAGGTTTTCAAATGTTATTTGTTAAAAACGTCATTTTTTAACTGAGGTACCTACTGTGATACAAATTAAATGTAATAAAACAACGAAACTTGCAGTTTATACTATTGTACTTTTTAATTTGTCGTTTCAAAAAGGACATCTCTTAACAACTTCTTGTATGATAATACTTCTATCCACTATATACACTGCTCTACGAGAATAATTTATCTTTTGCACTGACATTTCCGTATGACATTATATTACGTAGATCCTAATTAGAGTACTGAAGTGTAAAAAATGTATATAGTATGTATAAATCTACAAAATGTTTTCTGGTAAAATTACTCGCTTTAGATCGAATTTGACGTATTGAAAGTGCACTAAAATTTAAAATAACAATAAAACAATAGGTTGAATATTGAATATATTTGGCGTTAATTTTGTACAAATTCATTATTGACAATTAAATGAAACTACGTGATAAAAGTGATACGTGAGCAAAGATCTTTACAAATAGCCCACCTGAAGATGTTGTAATACAACGTAACCTAGGTCGTGGTAAAGAACTTAAATCAAGTAGAAATAATACTACGTCACGTAGTTTCATTTAATTGTCAAGAACAATAGATCTTCCCACTGGTTTGAACGTGAATTAACGAAAATATGTATTTCAATTTCAAGCGCTAAGAGTACATAAGTAATTATTTTCCATTACTTCATGCACTTACTTCTATAGTATAGCTGTTGAAATACCGACTTGACGTACTTCAATTATTATAACCTTATTATCTTTTTTCAAATTCTGCACAATCACTTGATTCCCGCCTATTTTTGGATTCCATATCTCGAAAAGAAAAAAAACGGCATCCTTACAAGGTCGCTCATATACTCGCTGGCCTGCATTAAATATATTGTATTGGATATTTATTGCAAGAGCAAGTTATACGGACCCCAACATTGTTTTATCAAAATTTTATATAAGATAGTCCGAGAAAATGTCCACAGAATTACGTTCCAATTTCTGCTGAGGTTAAAATTATGAAAACTGTATTACTAAAAGTTAACCTAAATATATATCATAGCTAAATTTCATAATTTTCGTGAAATTCATTATAATTTTACGCCCCTGAAAAATGTATCAGGCGAAGTATTTAAGTCGTTAACAGTGGTTATAATAATATTAATATTGGCAAATAGTTTAACAAGAATACTATGCACTCTTAAACGTTAATATAAGTTTGTACGGGACATTCTACCCGTATTTATATATTTCCCCTTTCCTTGCTTACCCAGTTTTTAAGTTGATTCTTTTTTCGAACAATCTATCTTTCACATGTTCATAAAATTGTAAGTGATTACTATTGAAAGATATAAGCAAAATTTAAAAAAAATAAATCTTAAAAAAAGGACCTCACGTTCTTATGCACTTTCATGTCCTTACAAGCATTGTTTAAACACCAGATAATGCTTATGTTTACCAGAGTTTAAACATCGTAAACCTAAAATAAGTTCTATACTGCAAACAAAATACTACGATTTTAACATTTTTTACGTTTTCTTTCGCAGAAGTGAGGAAATGTTGCGGAAAAACTACTAAAACTTCAATTTTGGACCAAAATACAAAAGGTTGTGACAAGAAGGAAAGTTTTTGCCTTAAACTATTTGACGGCACAGAAGATTGCGTTTGCGTCTGTGTCGACAAGCAGGCTGGAAATATCGTTAAGTGTAACGACTGCGTTCGTGAAGATGGGAAATGCAATAAGTGTGACTGTGTCTGCATCAATGTAGCAGATGACAAGAAAGGAAGAGTTTGCCTTAAGCTATCTGAAGGCAAAACAGGCTGCGTTTGCGTCCGTGTCGATAAGCAAGCTGGAAATATCGTCAAGTGTACCAACTGCGTATGTGAAGATGGGAAATGTAATAAGACTGGGTGTGTTTGCATGAATATAGCAAACGACAAGAACGGAACGGTTTGCCTTAAACTATCTGACGGCAAAAAAGGTTGTGTTTGCGTCTGTGTCGACAAGCAGACTGGAAACATCGCCGAGTGTACCGACTGCGTCTGTGAAGATGGGAAATGCAATCAATGTAGCTGTGTCTGCATCAATGTAGCAGATGACAAGAAAGGAAGAGTTTGCCTTAAGCTATCTGACGACAAAGAAGGTTGCGTTTGCGTCTGTATCGACAAGCAGACTGGAAATGGCATTAAGTGTACCGACTGTGTTTGCGAAGATGGGAAATGCAATAAGTGTGACTGTGCTTGCATCAACGTAGCAGATGTCCAGAAAGGAAATGTTTGCCTTAAGCTATCTGATGGCAAAACAGGCTGCGTTTGCGTTCGTGTCGACAAGCAAGCTGAAAATATCGTCAAGTGTACCAACTGCGTATGTGAAGATGGGAAATGTAATAAGACTGGGTGTGTTTGCATGAAACGCGACAAGAAGGGAACATGCGACAAGAAGGGAACGGTTTGCCTTAAACTATCTGACGGCAAAAAAGGTTGTGTTTGCGACTGTATTGACAAGCAGACTGGAAACATCGCCGAATGTACCAACTGCCTCTGTGAAGATGGGAAATGCAATCAATGTGGCTGTGTCTGCATCAATGTAGCAGATGACAAGAAAGGAAAAGTTTGCCTTAAGCTATCTGACGCCAAAGAAAGTTGCGTTTGCATCTGTATCGACAAGCAGACTGGAAATGGCATTAAGTGTACGGACTGTGTTTGCGAAGATGGGAAATGCAATAAGTGTGACTGTGTTTGCATCAATGTAGCAGATGACAAGAAAGGAAGAGTTTGCCTTAAACTATCTGACGACAAAGAAGGTTGCGTTTGCGTCTGTATCGACAAGCAGACTGGAAATGTCATTAAGTGTATCGACTGTGTTTGCGAAGATGGAAAATGCAATAAGTGTGACTGTGTTTGCATCAATCTAGCAGATGTCCAGAAAGTAAATGTTTGCCTTAAGCTATCTAAAGGCAAAACAGGCTGCGTTTGCGTCCGTGTCGACAAGCAGACTGGAAACATCACCGAGTGTACCAACTGCGTCTGTGAAGATGGGAAATGCAATCAATGTGGCTGTGTTTGCATCAATGTAGCAGATGACAAGAAAGGAAGAGTTTGCCTTAAGCTATCTGAAGGCAAAACAGGTTGCGTTTGCGTCCGTGTCGACAAGCAAGCTAGAAATATCGTCAAGTGTACCAACTGCGTATGTGAAGATGGGAAATGTAATAAGACTGGGTTTGTTTGCATGAATATAGCAGACGACAAGAAGGGAACGGTTTGCCTTAAACTATCTGACGGCAAAAAAGGTTGTATTTGCGTCTGTATAGATAAGCAGACTGGAAACATCGCCGAATGTACCAACTGCCTCTGTGAAGATGGGAAATGCAATCAATATGGCTGTGTCTGCATCAATGTAGCAGATGTCCAGAAAGTAAATGTTTGCCTTAAGCTATCTAAAGGCAAAACAGGCTGCGTTTGCGTCCGTGTCGACAAGCAGACTGGAAACATCACCGAGTGTACCAACTGCGTCTGTGAAGATGGGAAATGCAATCAATGTGGCTGTGTTTGCATCAATGTAGCAGATGACAAGAAAGGAAGAGTTTGCCTTAAGCTATCTGACGGCAAAACAGGTTGCGTTTGCGTCCGTGTTGACAAGCAAGCTGGAAATATCGTCAAGTGTACCAACTGCGTATGTGAAGATGGGAAATGTAATAAGACTGGGTGTGTTTGCATGAATATAGCAGACGACAAGAAGGGAACGGTTTGCCTTAAACTATCTGACGGCAAAAAAGGTTGTGTTTGCGTCTGTGTCGACAAGCAGACTGGAAACATCACCGAGTGTACCAACTGCGTCTGTGAAGATGGGAAATGCAATCAATGTGGCTGTGTTTGCATCAATGTAGCAGATGACAAGAAAGGAAGAGTTTGCCTTAAGCTATCTGAAGGCAAAACAGGTTGCGTTTGCGTCCGTGTCGACAAGCAAGCTGGAAATATCGTCAAGTGTACCAACTGCGTATGTGAAGATGGGAAATGTAATAAGACTGGGTTTGTTTGCATGAATATAGCAGACAACAAGAAGGGAACGGTTTGCCTTAAACTATCTGACGGCAAGAAAGGTTGTGTTTGCGTCTGTATAGATAAGCAGACTGGAAACATCGCCGAATGTACCAACTGCCTCTGTGAAGATGGGAAATGCAATCAATGTGGCTGTGTCTGCATCAATGTAGCAGATGACAAGAAAGGAAGAGTTTGCCTTAAGCTATCTGACGTCAAAGAAGGTTGCGTTTGCGTCTGTGTCGACAAGCAGACTGGAAATGGCATTAAGTGTACCGACTGTGTTTGCGAAGATGGGAAATGCAATAAGTGTGACTGTGTTTGCATCAATGTAGCAGATGACAAGAAAGGAAGAGTTTGCCTTAAGCTATCTAACGACAAAGAAGGTTGCGTTTGCGTCTGTATCGTCAAGCAGACTGGAAATGTCATTAAGTGTATCGACTGTGTTTGCGAAGATGGAAAATGCAATAAGTGTGACTGTGTTTGCATCAATGTAGCAGATGTCCAGAAAGGAAATGTTTGCCTTAAGTTATCCGAAGGCAAAACAGGCTGCGTTTGCGTCCGTGTCGACAAGCAAGCTGGAAATATCGTCAAGTGTACCAACTGCGTATGTGAAGATGGGAAATGTAATAAGACTGGGTGTGTTTGTATGAATATAGCAGACGACAAGAAGGGAACGGTTTGCCTTAAACTACCTGACGGCAAAAAAGGTTGTGTTTGCGTCTGTGTCGACAAGCAGACTGGAAACATCGCCGAGTGTACCGACTGCGTCTGTGCAGAGGGGAAATGCAATCAATGTGGCTATGTCTGCATCAATCTAGCAGATGACAAGAAAGGAAGAGTTTGCCTTAAGCTATCTGACGCCAAAGAAGGTTGCGTTTGCGTCTATGTCGACAAGCAGACTAGAAATGTCATTAAGTGTACCGACTGTGTTTGTGAACATGGGAAATGCAATAAGTGTGACTGTGTTTGCATCAATGTAGCAGATGACAAGAAAGGAAGAGTTTGCCTTAAGCTTTCTGACGCCAAAGAAGTTTGCGTTTGCGTTTATATCGACAAGCAGATAGGAAATGGCATTAAGTGTACCGACTGCGTTTGCGAAGATGGGAAATGCAATAAGTGTGACTGTGTTTGCATCAACGTAGCAGATGTCCAGAAAGGAAATGTTTGCCTTAAACTATCTGATGGTAAAACAAGCTGCATTTGCGTTCGTGTCGACAAGCAAGCTGGAAATATCGTCAAGTGTACCAACTGCGTATGTGAAGATGGGAAATGCAATAAGGCTGGTTGCATTTGCATCAACATGGGAGATGATAAAAAGTGATGATGTGTTTGCCTTAATCTATCTTGTGCTGCCCCGATAGGTGGGAAATGCAACGACTGCAAAAAAAATTGATGTAACAAAATTTGTTTTATACTCGTAAATAAGAACTAGGAATGCAAGAAAATTTTTACAGCATTTATTATCTAATCAATATATTAATCTGTTTGAATTAAGTAATATTTTACTTTTCATAATTACACATGTAGCCGAGATAAATTGAATAATAGTAATTAAAATAAAATACCTAACATTCAGAACTCGATTTTTATTTTAAACTGGATTTTAGAGCAATCTTAATATTACATTAATTCTCAACCTTTGAAGTTATAGCTCAATGGCATGTAAGGCCGTTATTGTTTTAAATAGCATAAAGGCTTAGAACATAATGCTATATATATATATATATATATATATATATATATATAAATATATATATATATATATACACACAAATATATATAAATATATATATATATATATATATATATATTCTTAGGATCATTCCACATAAAATCGTTAATAATAAATGAAATTAGAAGCTGTGCTATTTTCTTTTTTTTTAAATAAACATATATTACTGTACTTATCACTATCTACCGAAGTTGCTCCGTTATAGATGTCAGAATTCAGATGATTACATATTTTGGGGTTTATTTTTAAACTTGAAATATAATTAAAAAGCATGAAGGTCGAAATTAGGACATTACACCGTATGATTAAACACTTCTATATTGAAGGCATTAAAAATTTGTTTACCTAGTAAAATGGGCTCAGACATTATCGTTGTGAAATATGTGTTTACTTTGTTCCGATTTTTCCCGAAAACAACTATTGATCAATGATTAAATATGTAATCCACGTTAATCTTTCTCTAAAGCTATCTTTTTCCAGCATTTCATTTCTTTACGTTTGTTATCAACGATTAAAAAAACCCATTGCCCAAACTGTTCTTTATTTCGGGTTTATAAGAATATTTTTAACTTTTGTCACCTGTTATGATATCAAATAAAGTGTATGGCAAAAATTTGACACCAGTTCGCAAGAAAGATATTTGTGTTTGTCAAAATTACTGTTTAAATAACAACCAAATATTATAAAAAGAACTTAATAATATCATCGCCGTGGTATGTTGACTAGATAACTAGGCATGTCACCTTTGACTGCGCATCGCACTGCGGGGACCCGGGTTCGATACCCGGCCGCTCGTCGAGCGGGGCTGGACTGGTGTTCTGATTGGCTGTAAAAGATTGCTCACATAGCAGTAAGTCCGCCATATGTATCAAATACATACATTAAAGTAAGTAAATAAATAAATAATCACAAAGTTTTACTTTCAAAATTACAATATCATTATTTACTGTTTTAGAGGAAAGTTTTTTAGTGTTAACCGATAGGTAAAATTTCATTTCAATGGTCCTAAAGTAGCTTCATAATTTTTCATTCTTAAGACAAAAATTAGTTGTGCCATTATTGACATAGCATAACATATGCTTGCTAATTATGGCCTTAAACAAACGAAATTCTTATTAAATTTTTTTGCTTACTAACATTTGTACAGAGCTGTAAACAACGGTCAAATACGCATTTATGTATTCTATTTATCAACCTGTATACTCCTCCAGTCGATAATTAAATATTAAAATTCAATCAATATTTTGTCTGTCTGTCTATCTGTATGTCACAGCCATTTTACTCGGAGACTATTGGCATTATATAGATGAATTTTGCATGGTAGTTGTCTTCTATAAATCGCTATACGATGAAATATTGGAATTATGAAGAAAAATATATTAGGGGTGTCACTCCTTATATATAAATGACAGAAGAAAAAAAATCCAGTGCAAATAGACGTTTAAGGTATCGTTTAATAGGTCTTAAAATTAGATAGAGGTTCCAAAATATATTTTTAAGTTAATTCTTGGTGAGTCGCTTCTAAATTTTAAAAAGTGTGTCCCTCTGTAACTTTTCAACAAATCTGAAAAAAGTGAAGGTATAGAACTTAAAATAAACTTTCAATGAAAATTGGATTCAATAAGATGTATTGTGTAGTTTCGAGATATTGGATATTTTCAGTACCGACCGCAGTTTAGCAACTTCGTTTTTCAGTGGCCTTGAGAAATACAAAACAATTATAAAGCTTAATATTGTTTGATGCTACGAAATCCTTCGTACACAAGTCCGAATTACACTTGGCTAGTTTTTTTTTTAATAAACAGATAAAAATTCGAAAAATATTTTCTTTTGGAGTACAAACTTTTAAAAGAAAGTAGAATACATATATATATATATATATATATATGTGTATGTGTGTGTGTGTGTCTGTGTGTATATATATGTGTCGGACAAAATAGACACTATTCATTGGCTATAAAAAATAAATTGTCATTGAAATAAAACTAAAAATACTCCCTTTTTCCAATTGAGTGCAAAAAAATGACGACAATTAAGAATATTATTTTCAATATGAATTCAATTATGAATATTACGTCATATTATAGTCAAATTGACCATTTGAGCCTAATAATTTTATGTAATATTTTAAGATTTATATTGAATGTTGCTAACATTATAAACTATATATATATATATATGTATATATATATGTGTGTGTGTGTATATATATATGTATATATGTATATATGACATTATCAGCCGTAATTAATAATACTGAGGAAGGAAAAATCTTCTATATACCTGTTTGCCTGTTACAGTCGTTTTATCTCAGAAATTGCTTGACATAAAAATTTCAAAGTTAGCATGGTAGTCAAATATATCAACCTACATATACTCCAACAGCTTATACTGAAAAATATTAAATTCAAAATTTTCAGGGGAATTTGAATTTTTCTAAATTCCATAAATATTATGGGGTACCGTTTGAAAGGACTAGTTATAAGGATAAATTTTTTTAACAATGTCATATTTTCGGAGATCTTCTGAAAAAATATAAGCGAAGTAATGCATCCTAATTCTGAGACTACTGAACCAATAATTATGAAAAAATAGGGGTTTTAGAAACCTACGCATAGACTGTAGGAAAACGATAGCGATAATTCTAGATGTCACAAAGTTTGAAATATACAGTGTGTTTATGCCTATGAACGTATAGGCAATATATTTGTTTTCGTATATTCTCAACCGATTTTCTCAGGAACAATGAGAAAATCAGTTGAGAATATAGGAAAACAAAAATTTATTGCCTACTATATGGTTGAAATTAGCATAGTAATACATCTTATACCCATATACTTTTTAATAACTTTTTTAATTTTGAAATATAAAATTTAAAGATAGGGTAAACAAAAAGCCTTAATTTTTTTTAATCTTATATATCTTGTTGGTATCATTTGCTTATTATGCATACACAAATATTTAATTTGTCTTGAAAACATATTCCAAAAATATGTGGTAATTTTGCATTCTGAAGTTACTGAATACATTTATTTCTAAAAATACTGTATACATTTACGTTATGAAAAATTAATATTTGCAAATAATTTAATAGAATTATTATATACCCTTAAATGTTTATAACTGCCTCAATGTATACAGAGGAGTAAGGACAAACAAATACACTTTCGCATTTATAATATTAGTAGGGATTGTAATTATTGTATTGCCTTTAATTGAATCACATTTATAATATTAGTAGAATAAGATTTACAGGGTTCGAAAGTTGCATATGTTATTTCCCGACCCGCCAACCATCTCTGTGCAAAAAATCACTCCAGTCAATTGCTCCATTGTGACTTGAAAGAAAAATAAAAAAAGACATTTCCGAATTTTCAATAATAGTTGGGATTGTAATATTGGTTAGGATTAAATTTCTTGGGTTGGAAAGAAGTCTATGTCATTTCCTGACCCGTCAACTATCTCTGTGCAAAAAATCACACCGATCCATAGCTCCTTTGAAAGAAGGACAAACAAACACGCTTTTGTATTTATAATATCAGTTAGGATTATAATATTAGTTGGAACGGACCCGTTGCTCTATTGCAATACTGCTTCCTTATTCACTTTGTGTATTTTTTCAGGTTCAAACAAGAATTTTCCCGTGATAAAAAGTATTCTATGTACATGCATTACTTCAGTAAAACTATGCGAGTGGCACACACTTCAACACACACGATTAGCCTTTGCGCGTCCACTCTTTCCGATTACACGAGTAATTGCACGTGAAAGAACTTTAGCTTAAATAAACTTTAAAAACACAATACGATTGAGTGTTCAAACTTCCCGCAAGCAATCCTGTACGCTCCTGACAACGAGCAATAGAGTGACTATGTAAAGACCGCTTTTACGTCAATCCCTTGCTCTGCTACGATGTGAAAGAAGCACATACAAACATACTTCAGCATTACATTAGTTAGAATAATAAAACTTTAGAATTGGCTTGTCAGTACATTGAGGATTCCGAAAATAGAGAAGACACTTTTTTGTATTTAAATTCTTATTCACGTAATAATATGAATTTAATGGTTACGTTTTAAACTGTGTTTTTACAGGCAGAAACCAATTACAACACCCAAAGCGATTATAAAAAGACAAAAGATAAGTCGACACTTATTATTACTCACAAGTTATTACTGCCTTGATAAAACCGCATGTGGAAAATAAATCAGTTACACAGCCATTCTAGTTAGCCGAACTGGCCAATGGATGAAATCCTAATAAATTCAAAATAAATGAAACTAACAAACACATGTTTTGACAGACTATAAATTTGTTGCTCACCACAAGCGCCGTAGTTATATATATATTAGTGATTTTACCACCAGTAAATAGCCACCACCAGTTTACCACCAGTTCTCAAACAGTGGAATTTTGTAAATATGTCCTTAAATATACTGAAGCCTTTAAATAAATTTATATCATGACTATGACCTTTGACACCAGGATAACGCAAGATGGCATTTCATTAAACTATTAAAAAAAATGTCTTCAAACTTTTTCAAACATTTGTTTATTCATGAGTTACAATTATAACATTCAAGTATTACATAGCTTGTGCAACATATCTTATTTAAGGCTTTAGTGGACACGTGACATTATAACATCAACTCTGTTCAACCGTTCCTGACTAGATAAACAGTTGAGCCAAGTTTTCATGAACAAGTAAATCTATTCCTGAGTTAACTCGATTGTATATTCAATCAATTAGTTTAGATCTTAGCATAAAAAGTTACTCTATGTATGGGAATACAAAAGAAATTTTAAAGAAGACTTGTACTGTGACTAAAGAAGTAAAGCGAGGCCAAGCTGCAGAAACTCTATAAACACATAACGATACAAAAAAATGATAAAATATTACTACAAATTGAAACCCATTCAACAACACGTTAATTCAGAAATCGTCCAATATGTCCTTCTGACAAAATGGTGTAGTTAATTGCTAAACTCCCTAAAAGTATCTACGGACATCCACACTTCAGTTTTCAAATAAGAAAAAGAGTGACGTTCAATATGAGATACAAAAAAATTATTTTTCCAAGTGAAAAGAAAAATATGAACCGTTTGATAACTACTATTAGTAACGTAGAAATCTGAAGAATATATTCACAGCCTTTAGAATATTTAAAAAAGAAAATTATCAAACATAATAATAATATTTTATCTTCTACACTTAACTATGTTTGCGAAAATATGTTTAATTTTTTTTAAATCTCTATATAACTAAACTAAGATTATAATTAAATACATCTTTATTACATTAGACATTAAAAATTGCAAATTATTTACCTTAATAACTGTAATTAACACACAATACACACATTGAGAAACAAAGATATACTTTCAAATAATAACATCTACGAGAAGTAACAATTGAACAAAAATAAAATGTTCGTCACGTGAATATGTTCACATTTATAAACTCTCAGCGATCATCCACTGTTTAATATAATTCTATTTAGTAATTCACTATAGTCACTATTGCAAATATTAAATGATTGCGACTCAATTTCACGTTTTCTGTCCTACTAGGAAATATTCTGACTGTAGTAAGCCAGACTCTGTATCGCATGACATATTCAATTCATTAAAAATACACAATAAATATACAAATACTACATTGTGGCAGTGTTTGTTAAAATATTTTATATATATATAATCATAAACCTGAGCTGGAAGCTATCCCTAAATATTCTTCAATACAAAGTATTTCTATATGATTAACTCTGCGATATACCTTAGCCGACATCTAAGAATGGCAAAAAACTTTTAGCATTTCTTTCAACAGTATTCCTTATTTGTCGCACGCTATAATGTTCGCCAGGTACACTTGAAGAAATTAGCCATAAAATGAGACTAGCTTGGCAAACTAGCATCCAGTCTAGAACTGGAATATCTCTCACCAGTTATTAATTTCAATGATTCAAATTACTAAGAATATTCTATTAATATTTTTAGAGTAACCTTAAAAATATGACCCAAAGCCACTAGCGAAAGATGACTAGTAGAAAAAAACAGATCGACTGTATTAATATAAACCATTACAATCGATCTGTTTTCTTTTAATGGATCAGTTTAAATTTTGGTGAATTATGATCAGACAGTATTTACAAAATAAAATCGACCAATGCAAACTAGTATTCTTATTTTGGACTGAAATAAGAAACAAACATGAAAATAATTCTTTAAAATGATAATATAATTAATATAAATTCAATCCAATCCAAACCAATATCGTAAATAATCGCTTCCATACTCAAATGTTAATAAAAATACTATCTCGTCACAAGTCATCCAGCTTTTGTCATACCTTTATACCTTGTCTATTAAGAACAATATACTTCATGTTTTAAAATTGTTTATTGACAATAATACTTAGTATTCAACGTAAAATAAAACTTACAATCACTTTGTATATCCTTCATATCATCAGGCAGTAAAATCCAGCATTTTATTATAACTGCTTTATTAACTTAGAAATATTGAATAAACTTTTCAAAGATTTGGAGATAGAAAAAACTGTACAAATACTCATTAAAGTAACCCCTAATTGAAATTAATCATAGCGATGACAGAGTGGAAAATATATTAAAGTCATCCCAGCTAGCATCAGTTTTGTCATCAGTAAAAATAAACAAACTAATGACTAAGTTCAAATTTCACTTCCTCGTTTTAGTCCAAACTGGCAACACTCCACTCGTAGATATCACTGCACGTATGTTGTCAAAGCTACATTCCTGTATTCTGTCTATTCTATTTATAAATTAGTCCTACAACTTGGGTTAGTTTGTCAACAGCCGAGCCGAGGGTGGGTACCCTGTGTGTTGGTCTAAGAGACGTTTGCGGCTGAACAGCCAACATCCAACTCTCAGTCTATATTGGGGCTGAAGAATTGTGCCTTCAGCTCGTCCAGGGGCAGCACCTGCTCCTGGCCAATTTGTGGTTGCTGCTCACCTTTTGACTGTTCTCGCAGATCTGAAATCAATATTTGAAAACAATTACAGTTGAGGGAAGGGTCATTGTCAGACAAATGTTACGTAATAGGAATAACGTGACTTTTCCATTAATAAACTGGGTAGAGTCTGTAATATCTTGCCAGATTCCACAGACACAATATTGACAGATATTATAAATATCAATGTATGAAATGCCTGAAATGTTAGTACTCTAGTACACATAATTTATTCCATTATATTTCAAATATAATGGAATAAAATTTGTTTAATTATGTTTAATTATTTCCAAGACTATCATTTTCTAGAACAGTCTACAAATGTAACCTTATATTATGCTTAACCATTGAACCCAATCCCTTTATGTCGAAACATTTACACATATCGACACATGTATGGCACGTTTCACTATTTTTTTCATTGTAATTGAAGTCAAAAATATTTGCAATTAAAAAGTTACAATTGTATTGAAACACGCACCATGCCAATGATGCAACAGCTGGTTGTAGAAGGCGGCCCTCTCTGGCTTCCGGAGCTGAGTGAAAACGTGGATGAGTCCACGGTAGTCATATTCGAGACCGGAGTAGCGTTCTCCAAATAATTTCAGACCTGTAAATAGTTTAACACGAACATAATAATATTATAAAAAAAATAACAACTTTTCACATGAGAAAGAGCCAATTTTTAACTGTTAAGAACCCAACTTTGAATTATTATCTGGTATTGGTTCTGTCTGACTAATTTTGAATATATTTTATTTATTATTTTCATAAATAGACAGAGCAGGCAAAACATTGCATATAGATACATTATAAAAATATGTTGGTGCTTAACTATTCTGTAGTTGGTCTTAACTGTTCTGTTGGTATTCAAACATTCAATCTGTAAATAAACGAGATATATCCTGACTGACAAATCCATCAAAATAGGGCCGAGACTATTGAGACTAGAAACATGATATACGGACAGTAAATCCCTTTTGTGATATAGAGATTCAGTAAGAATTAACAATTATTACGAAAAACTTAGAATTCATTATTATTAAATTCTTCCCTTGGATACTTGGAAATTAATTCTGTTTAGCTAAAATACTGATTAAATGTGATACTCAAATAAATAGAAAATACTATTCAAAAACGTTTCAAAGAAAATAACATTTTCATATCTGCTGCCAACTAAAAATTTCAAGTTAAATAAGGTAGTTGAGTCATTCTAAATTTTGATATTTTTCGTATAATATGTACGAAATTCAAAAATTGATTGAAAAATAAGAGCCAGTTTTAGGCTTCTAAATTTGAAGATACGGATAGAGTTGGGTATATCCCTGTCTCTTTTCCTCTCGTAGAATATAATGTGCAATATTAAAAATGACCTCGCAACACAGTATTGCTGTCCTTCTCTAAAGGTTAAATTTAAACTTACATAACTCGGTCAATTTTTAAGTTTATTAAAAAAAATTAGTCAAATACCCAATTGTTTAATTAATACCATATTTACATGATTCAATAGTAAAAATGTCAGTAAACATCAGTCGTTATGTATTTTGCGTTATGACGATTTTTCAGAATAGAATTCCTAAAAAGCGGTCTCAAAATTTGTATAAGAAAAATAACATAACATGCTTTTCAATCTCAAATACGGTGTAATCTAATATGCAAATAATAAAAACACCAAATGGGATTTAAAATCGGTGATGGTTTCTTTTCTTTATAATTTACGTAATATTTATCGTTATGCTCCTTTACAATATATAAATATATTTACGAAACTGACTCGGCAAATATCTGAATAAGAAGAAGCCAGATCAAAAACACAAAACACATGTACTGATGAACAGAACAAAACCCAATCAAATGATTTAATGCGACTGCCAAAACCACATAAGTTAAATATATTATGTTTTAATACAATAATAAAGTGGTTATCGCAATATTGATAATTTAACATTAATTAAAACAGAACTACATATTACAATTTATACTCTTAATATAAATGAATGCTCATTAAAAAGTAATTAAACTAAATTTTCATATTTAAATGGAAAGTACTATTTTTCATATAAACCTTTATTTTCATAATCACAGATTTCTTACATTCAATTTCATATATATTTAATTTCAGTTTTTAATACAATCCCAAGAAAAATTCGAAGTTCTTTCTTGATAAAGCAAGCAATTGTCAAAATCAATTGGCAAAAAGTAATTCTTTCATTATACTGGTGATCGAAAAATTTCTTTTCTTTCGAAGTAATAACTTGGCGAAAACAATCAATATACAATGATTGCCAAGAAATTTGTTAAAGATAAAAAGTATAGAACGCGATTATTTTTTTTTCTCTATATTTATCTCAAATTTCATTATATATGGTCAGATATAAGTGGGGTAATTTTAGCCTACTTCATCATACAACATCATAGTCAACAATGATGAGACCTACCACAATAAAAATATTTTAACGCCTTTTTTATTAGATATGTGGATATGAGGTTTTGGATGGCTCCACTTGAGATTCTGAGGTGCATATTAATCGTTTGAGTGCCGACGAGCACCATCACGCTCATGCACGTAATAACTAAATTTGCCTAATCATGTGCTGTTTAGGCCGCGGTAGGGGAGGTCGCTCGCACGCATCGCAAATTTGTTATCTTTCTACGTGTTACATAAAGTTCAAATTATAATATTATTAGAATAATTATAATATAAAAAGGATCCAGGGAAAGAAAATTTTTAACCCATAATACGAAAATAATTCGAGTGAAACTGATAATTTTTCAAGTTGTGAAGAAAGTGATTTTTTACCTTTCTACGTGTTACATAAAGCTCAAATTATAATATTATTAGTAATTACAATAAAAGTATTATTAGTAATTACAATAAAACAGAAGAGGATCCAGGAAAAGAAAATTTTTAACCCATGATGTCGGAATATGAAAATAATTTGAGTGAAAATGATAATTTTTCAAGTTGTGAAGAAAGTGATAGTGGGAGTGACATTGTGGTGCGCTCACAATTTGGCGCAATGCAAATTTTGAGTGATAGTGATAATAGTGACGATAACAATTATTTTGCTGATACGGAAGTTGTACCAGACTGCGAAAATACGATGTAACCTTGATTTCAGTTTTTGTTATAATTTTTGTTCACAATATATATTTCCATAATTTTCTTTGTATTTTATTATCCTTGTACAAGTTTTTATTAAGAAAACACCGAAAAAATGATTAAAATTGGATCATTTTTGGAAGAAACATGGTTTTATTTCTAGGTAAATGACATCAAAAACGAAAGATTTCTATGGCATTTTTAAGTATATATGAGTAAAAAACCATGGCACTAAAACGGTTAAAATACAACACATAGGAAAATTACAATTTATGGTATAGAAGGACAATCACTAGATCTCCTATAGGAGATGATGGAGGTTCTGTTTCACATTGTGTGTTATTTTGTAAAGTGCAAAACTTATCGAATTCCCCTTTGCCAGATAAGAACACTAATACTATCTTAGGCAACAACTTAACAAATGGACATATTTTTTTGTATGTTTGTATTATCTTATTCTAAACACATCTGAAAGCAAGATTGTAGATAACTATGAACTCACTGATAGAGATGGATCTAAAGTAAAGTTTCTCGGCAGCAGCATGCTGATTCATGTGGTAATTGTAGAGGCTGGCCAGGTGACCAATGGAGAGACCCACCTCGTAGTCCTCTGGACCCAGCAACTCCTCCTTTATTGAGATCGCCTTCAAATGCATCTTTTCTGCATCCTGAAAACACACATTCATTTTATTTTTAAATACTTTTCAATATGTAGTGAGACAGTTTCCTCATTCTGATTTTATAGACAATATGTAATCGTTTAGACAATATATAATCTTATAATTGTTCCAATCTGTTTATCTTTTCATAGATAACATCTATGAATATTAGATACCTATTGAATTCCTAGTCTTCAAAAAGATTAAAACGATATTCAGTTTTTGCTGGCTATATTCTTGATATTCATTAACAGCATGTAATTTTATTTAATGTTACCATGTTACCACTTATGTCAGACGGGTTTTTCTCTGAGAAAATTAAGAATAACATGATGGATCAGACTGACATTGAATCACTCACTTGATACTTCTGCATACTCTGGTAAAGTCTGCCCAGGTTACCATAATGTTTTGCCGTCTGCACATTCATCTCGCCAAACGCCATCATTGATAAGTCCAAAGCCGCTTTGTGAAGGGCTTCAGATTCCTCAAGCAGGCTTGGTTCTGTTACAAAATAAGGTATAAGGTAAATTAAAGAAAAAAACCTTACTATATATGTAACAATAAAACAAATGCATAGTAGAGAAATTATGAAATTATGGAAGATAAACGCCAATTTATAATTGCAAGACCAAAAATTTAATTATGATTAAAACAATATTCGAAACTTGTGCATTTCCACACAAACAGTTCCAATTTTATTTAAAATTCTCATTCTTTTAACAGGTTTGGTACTATTATATAATATAGTTTTGGTACTATTATATATATAAAACCTCAATAAATAGGGTATTTGACTATATTTTTTATTGCTAAAATAGAATAAGTAAGAACATAAAAAACAGTTAAAATAAATATATCGTACTTAGGACTTTTCATTACAAAGTTATAACGACTTAAAAACTGACGAACTACAATGCGTGCGAAAACACCCCATACAAAACACGACTGGCTTATGACGTCATTGGCCAGTTATTTAGCATTCATTACAAGGGGTTTATTAAATATTTTTAGTAGTATTATTAATTACGTTTCTATTTAAAAATTTTTTAAACCTTTCTAAAAGCCTTCCCATTTACAAATAAATAAGATATGACACATGTATACCTCTAAATCTTTGTTACCTTAATTTTGTTCTAAACTCTTTCAATAAACCTGCCTCAATATTTGCAAGTTATGATAAGTAAAAGCTGCATCTATTAGACTTACAATGTGTATGCACTTTTGAATTTAATTATTTGCATTCATTGCATTAATAAAGTTTGATTAATTAAAATATTGTTTAAAATTATATTTATTTGTATCCAGTCTTTTAGATGATGAAACATAATGTCTAGCAGTTTTAAGTGTATCAAGACATCTTTCCATATAACCTTGCTACATGGTAATGTTAAAGACATACTTCAACGAAATCTGATTGTACAGTCTGTTCGATTCTACAGAGTGATTAAACGGTACCCTTTAGGCGACAAACAAGAAAGTTCAATTAGGCTGCCTAGCACTTAAATATATATTTGTTCATAAAAGAGATGGATTAACAAGAAACCAATGTATAAAAATTTAGGAACCTTTTAAATAATTTAAATTAATTAATTTTCTTTGTATTAATGGGTAGTCACCCATGAATTCAAAGAAACAAAACTGGCAATGATATAACAACAACACGCTGGTGAACTGCATCATTACCGTCACACCGTTTACCACAGTTGAGTAATTGACACCATTGGCATTTTACATCAAAAATTGTGACAATTTCTCTTGTTTACTTTGCACAATCCTTCAACACCTATATATTCTTGACAATTCAAACATTACCTACTCCTTGTAACAGCTCCTCATTACTCCAATTTTTTTAAAGAAAAATTCATCATTACAAACAACTAATATATCTTTTAGGGCATGTGAGTCTATTATTTGTAAAATAGAACAAAAGACATGACAATAATTAGAACTAAAATTATAAAACAATAAAAATGATGGAATTTCTAATAAATAAATCTGCTATGCCTACATCCTAAATACTCACAATGAAACGTAAAATTAGCATTGCAATTTTAACTATCTATTATCATTTATTCCATGTGAAAAGATACAACAGAGAAATATAGCGTAAACAATTTTTTAATAAAGTATTGTGGAACCAAAGCACGCTTCAGAGATCATAGAAGTGATCATTGAAGGGCGTAATCAGGTATAATAAATAGAAGTAGCACCAAGTTTAACTTGGACTAGTTACGGCACAGGTGACATGTAGAAATAAAGCTCACCACTAAGATCTTGTCCTGCCGGTGTGTCCAATGCAATCTCTTCCAAAATGAGCGCCTTCACACGCTTTGCAGATGCCAGCAGCAGATGATCGGAGGGCACCAGTTGCTGTAAATTTATTCATCATGTAAATTTATACAGATAACATAAGTTATCCTTAAATTTATCACTGTTCATTAACGTAATTATTAAATTTTTCCTAGAATTTAATAATATTCCACATTTGTTTCTTATCACAGCCGTTATGTCATTTAATTTGCCAAAAAGGAATCGTAGAGAAAAGCAAAGTCATGCATCGCAACATACCTTTATGGTTATAAACAGCAATATACATCATCATACCTACTCAAGAGAATAACATTAACTAGTTGTGGGTAATCTTAATTCAACTAATAAAACGGCTCACACAATCTGATGACTCTAGTATGTCAGTAGAACTGTCAGTTGAGGATACACTACTAATCATTTGATTCTGAGTCAAACAGGTCTTGTATCACGAAAAAATCAAACATACAAGATTAATGGCTATCACCTCATTAATCTCAGTCCACAAATATCTTTGTACGAAAATGAAAAATAACTTGAAAAATTACAATAAAAAATTCATTTCGATAGGAATGATAACCACTTCATACCGACATATCATATACAATAATATCAATATACAAACATTATGTACAAATATGTATTCCTCAAATATCCCTATTAACTTTGTTTTAACACTAGTTCCCGACAAAACAAGATTCAAGTGGGTTTGTAAATAAGATATATATTTCTCACTTATTATAAGAATAATACATAATTTGTCACAAGAAAGAAAGTAACACGTCTTCCTAATAGACATCTTCCTAATACCGAAAATTAATGTGTACCAAAGAGTAAAGAATCGTTTTACTAAGGTGAATGCCAAGCGAATCAACGAGTCATTGAGTCAACGCAAATGCAAGTTGCAAGACATCCATCTATTATTTGTGACGCCAAAACATTCCAGAATAAAAGATTCAAATGAATCAATAAGATTTAAAATGAGTCATTTAGCTTAATGAATCAGTATACTGATTTTTTTCATTCACTCACTCACCTGCCATCCATGGCTAATATTATAACAATCCACTTTATATAATATGTAGTAAATGTACCTCCATTATCTTGATGGCTCGTTCGGCATGATCTCGAGCCTTATAGAATCTGCCTGATGAATATTCATACACATATAATGCGTAAGCCAAATCCTCCTGCGCAGTTGCCACGTGCAAACTGTTTTTGCCGAAGACCCGACGTAGAGAACTCAGGGCTTCCTACGGCAAAATATATAAACATTACTTTATTATTTTAATCATTAGATTACCAAATGTTAACAATCCAAAATTTATATTTCGGATATTAGTTCCAATAGATGTGGCTTTGTGTTGTTATATCATTTTATACTTTAACTACCACTTTGCTCTTTTCTATTATACATTTCGGTCAATTATTCTCTTAAATATTAGAAGTGAGGATACAAATTAAATTCGGGAGAATTAGTGTGTCAAAATTGGAAATACGTAAAAGCAGTAAAGTATAAAACAGTAAAAATCCAGATTTTACATAAATTCAAAATTAGGACAATAAGCTATCAATTATTCTCTCAAATATTAGAAGTGAGTATACAAATTAAATTCGGGAGAATTAGTGTGTCAAAAGTGGAAATACATAAAAACAGTCAAGTATAAAACATTAAAAATCCAGATTTTACATAAATTCTAAATTAGGACAGTCAGAAAAAAAATGAGACATTATATAAATTATTTTTACAAGTAATTCATTAAAAATTAATTATGTCCATTATATGCTTCTTTTCCAGTAATAAGACCCTTGATACTCTCTTTTAATAAATTTTCACTTTTATTGAGATATGGCTTTATGTTATACTTTTATTATATTTTTGTTAAGCGCCCTTCGTTCATATGTCGCACGACAATACCATCTCAATAAAATTAATTTTCTTAAATATTGCTTTGCCTACGACATACAACATAAGATACGTTTCCAATATGTTTTTAGCTCTCATTGTTTTTTATAAACTTTGACACAATTTGCTTTATGTTAAATCATGCACTGTTACCAATGGCTTTCCATTTTTTTTTATTCTAACTGCTTCCATCAAAACATAATTTCTTTTGTTTCCTTGAAGTAATACAGCTATGGTCAATTATCCTTTTTCTTGACTGGTCATAAATCGATACTATATACATATCAATTCATATCATTTTTGTGCATATAGTCTTCTTTAGTTACACACTAACTTGGTTAACTATTTTGTATTCAAACTATACATATTTTATTATAGAAATTACTCGAGAAACACTTACGTATTTAAACATGTACATTTATAATAATTGTGATATTTGAAACATGACCCAAAATTACTGGACAAAAGCTAGAACTGATATTAGTATGTCAGTGTAAATGTATAGAATAGAAAATAGGTCGGTACAGAAGTTAAAATAACTACTGTGCAAGCTTCATAAATAAAATAAGATTCATTGCAATTATTCTTTTCGCTCAAGAAAAAATATTTCTTAAAATTAATTGTTATAACCAAATAATTACACAATACACACCTCATATACGGTCACGCTGAGCAATATTGAATCAATATTCAGCAAATAGAATCCATAATCGAGCAATGCGAAGGCATAGCGCGGATGATGAGAGCCAAATGCACGTCTCGCCTCACCCACGGCCTGCCTCATGAGGAGACCTGCGCGGGCGAACCTACGCTTAACGACACACGCCTTACCACAAGCACGAAGTACTTCCACTACAATTCTGCAAAACACAAGATGGTAAACGATTAATCTATGTTTAATTCATACTCCATAATAATTACACATTTAATGCAATGTTGTTAGATTTAATTAGATCGCATTCATTGTTATATTTACTTAGACACATTGATTTAAATGCGTAATTATTATTTAGTATGAATTAAAAATTTCTTAATTTTTATTAAACACTAATAAAAAATATGCTCTACTCCTATCTAAAAACTCTTTAATTGAAATAAATATTTAAATTCTAATTTTATCAAAACAGAGGAGCGGACTCCTGTCATCAGTGCCTACCCTTACAGTATTCTCGCAGCAAATAACCCATGTTACTAAACATGAAAAGGCTATAATTGCGAGAGCTCTAACGGTAACTAAATAACTCGTCTATCATCAGCAGACTGTGACAAACTAATAGACTAATGGGTGTATCATTGACCTTTTTGTATATGCTTCTATTATTTTTTTTTATTTGATAGCTCCAGAAATAATAGTAGAAGATCACAACAGAGTCTCCATGCATATATACTATATTTCACCAGAATTCTTTCTAAACTTCTCCTTCCAGAACTAAGATGAGAGGTGATAAAGAGAATAAGATAGCCACCTCATTGCGATTAGCACATCCAGGGATTAAACCCTAAAAAGAGTTTATTACCATTTGCAATCACGAATAATGGTAACAAAGACAATAACCCGATAGATATTTTAATTAATTTTTTATCACAGCTACTGCAGACTATCATTCTACTACAGACTATCATTAATCTACTGCTTGCTCACAATTAGACTACTCAAACCACTACACTACAAAGGACATAGAAAAAGTTAATTGAAGGTTAACTCAGCGATAGGATCCTTTAGTTATTCAGTTTTATTCCAGAAAAACTGAATAAACTTTTCTCTTTATTTCCTTTTTAAAATGACAATAGTAATGTTTTAAAAATTAATATAACAATAGGCATATCGTCATTTTCCAATAATATAAAATACAAACAATGATTATGAAATTCATTTGAACACCCATATCCAGATTGCACTTTTTTATATAACATAATATATATAACATGGATGACGATCTGCCTCATTAAGTTGCGACATAAAATTTGCTTAAACATGTCTCATATTCCATTGCGATAATAATTGCAACAATGGGTAGTAACTACAGTAATAAAATTACTATTTCAGTGTCACATTTAATTACAGTAAAGAAAATATTTATTGCCTAGTAATGATTATGAGTCCAATTACCAATACTATTATAAATACAAAATATAGAGAACTAAAATGTAAGTGAACGTTTGCAAAAATCGTATACACAAAATATAGACAACTGAAATGTAAGTGAACGTTTGCAAAAAGCGAATATATCAAATGCCGTTATAACATATGATATATTCGGGTAAGCACTTTTTTCAAGTTTTATGACCCACGTAGTAACTCTATTAGCATAAAACTCACTTTGGCGGAGTTGACGGCTTTAGCAATTTGAGAGCCTCCGTACTCCACTTGTAAGCACCATTATAATCGCATCTCACAAAGAACAGCCGCGAGAACTCCTTATACAGCCTCGGCAGCAAATTCTCCATGCCCTCCACGCTACACAGTGCTAAAGGTGGTTCTATCTCACTCTCCAGGCTGAAATTATTAAGTTTATGCCATTATTTGTTTTTTTCTTTGCTATTTTAATATATAGAATAAATTTTGACATTCAATTATTGAGAAATATATCACTAGACAATTTAGTCAGAGCAATAAATGTGCTATTACCGTACAAAGTATTTTCATGAGCAGGGAGAGCACTTCACGCCAATATAAATTATGGAACTGAAAGAAGATACAAGTAGATTCTAAGATAGAGGTGACGTACAACACTTGTACACTTTGTAGAAGACAAAACTTATGAACCAATTATCATAGTAATATCACAAAGGTGAAAACGCGTTTGTTTGGTTGTTTCTTTAGTTGTTCTGTATTCGCACCCTCAATTACTCAATCAAGTTCTAAGAAAAGCATACCAATAGCCTGTATCGTAGAGATGAACACAGAAAAATATTATCTCAAAATAAAATTTAATTTTTCTTGGTAACTTTCAAAATATCATTGCAAAGCCACAGTTTAGGTGGGTACTTAATAAAACTGTTAAGTAAGAGTAGAATTCGTCCTAAGACAGGTTCATACATGCTTAGACACATCAATACTGGAAGTATGTGAATTAATGTAAGGGACAAAGTCTGATTTACAGAAGAGCGAAAGTGAGGTTTTTTCAGAAAATTATCAATAGCTTTTTCTTTTCACACTATTTCAACAACGTTTAAAGGAAATATCTTTAGATGTATTGCATTATTCACGCTAAAGAAGCATAACTAAGATAAACCTAATAGTTTCATAGAAATTAGATACATTAAAAAACCGTTAAATTTGTCTTTATAATAATTTTAAAAATATAAACAATCAGGTTACATATAGAAAGAAGAAATTGTGTTTAATGTGAATGTAAAGGTCTGATTCAACATACACAATCTTATTACAATAAAGGTGCATGACTGATGCTGGTTTTATATAAAAAAAAATATATATATTAAATATATAGTTATCTTTACTGACGGATTAGGTTACTGGAAAAAGGGTATTAATATAATGTTTAAAAATTATAGCTTTAAAACCTATCAATACTTTTATTAATGATCTATTGCTGCAAAAGGTAATTTCATAAATAAAATTATAATGAAATTAGAGACCAAAAAGCACAAAATGATAATAATTACTTTATCTACGATATTATGTAATAAATGATATGATAAGATTCTAGATTGATGGTGAGTAAATACGCATTCTATATATTTGTGTAAAAACCAGAAATATTCGGTGTTTACTGGATATTTATAACTACCTAAATTTATGAGTACTTTAGAGTCGGAGTACGATAGATAGCTTATGATATTATCATTTAAGGTTTTAAAATTTTACTTCTTTCATATTTCTTAGAAAAGTTTCTAGATAATAGTAGACTTTATATTTATTTCCATATGATAAAATTACATACACTTAACAAATAAATATCAAATGCACAACCATTCTATGGCTAAGATATTAATAACTTAGGTAATGGCTATGCACAAGTTGGACACATAATTAAGAAATCATTCTTGACTGTTTGAAAAAGGTTCTTATAACATTTTAAAGATTGGAAAGAGGTTTTTATAGTGGTTTATATACGTGTACAACAAGCATAATGATTAAAAGACCAAGATGTAATGTCAATAGCAATTGATGACTTTACATTTACTACGCCATATAATTAAAAACTACGCCATATAAAAAATAAAACTTACTATACTGTTTTGCCGACAACCTTGATAAAGTCAGCGTAAACAACTACAATCCAAATTTTTAAAATAGCAACAACTATTCAGAGGCTCATGTTATTAAATTTACTGTCGTAAATGGTTACCACTCTGTTCTCCCAAAACACTCACCACGTCTCGAGATCGACTTTGGGTACATGAGCAGTGTTGATAGTGGTGCCCTCACAGAGCTCTGCATGACTGCCATGAGCCTGCGCCGAGCTGCGCGCTCTTTCATCTTCCAAACCCAGCAGCGTGAGTGCCAGACCAAAAGTCTCCGCAGCACCAGGGAAGCAGCAATAAGCAGCCTGCGTATTCAGTAATCTGCAAGAATAAAAAAAATAAGATACATAACATTTTATTTATGCTTTGTTGTGTTCATGGCATTTAAAACAAATTGTGAAGTTTAGGTGGAAGTAGTGAGTAGAATACAACAAGTATACAAAGTGAAAAGTAAGGCCAAAGCCATTGGTCTTCAAGATGTTTGATATTATATTCATTGATATTATACATAAATCCATGGTTTAAAAAAAAGTTTAATGTTTGGCTAGTATGTCACGAGGTTCAAATATTATTTTCCCATTAGTTCTAGAGTAATTTGTTTTTCAATCCCATCATTATACATTCAAACAAAAAATTTCCTTTTCATTATGTACTTGTAACCTATATTTACATAGCAATCTGGAACAAATAAATTAGCTAATTTTCAATAGTTGTCTTTCTAGATTTCTTAACATTTGTTAGGAATTGAACACTCTCACAGTATTAACATCGAGACCACGATCCACTTTCCAAAAAACATTATCGACTCACATTTTACAAATAAGTCAATCATACTTATTATTCCCAATATTCAATTCTATACGTCAGAGGTATAGAAACTCAAAAAATTAAGTGATGATACAAAAATAAAAGAAAAAACATCGTTTCACACTAAGTAAATATTATATTTTTTCTATAAGTTAGAAATTAATATCTTATACTATATTATAGTATGGAAAATTCCTGTAACAGGATGTTTAAAAAATTAAAAGAACGGCTTTACTATTGTATACATCTCAGATAGAGAATTGGGTAAATATTTGTTTTGTATAAGATATTCTTCACTCACAATATATAAATTTTCATTCTGGTATTTTTATCCAATATTTCTGAATTCCACCGAAGAACTTCTCAAATTCTACCCAATATTCTTAACATCTAGATAGATAGATGTAACTTTGGGGATATTCTGATTCTATTATCCTTATATTACAAGTTTAATACTTTCCATCTTTGTGAGAAATGTTTAGTCCCACAGAAATGATAAATTTTTTTATAACATTGTTATATTTTTTAAGCATTTTCTGGAATACACCGTTTGCAATGTTTTCTCAAGATTTAATACGAGGTTGAATTGTTAAAGCTTTATGTTTTAATGGTTGTTTGTTTTTCAGTCTTGAAGTTCATAATAAGGCAAAATACTATCCATAACATTATAACTCAATTCATTTTTAAATCAGACACAAAGCATTCAATATCAATATTAATTTTGTAATATTATAGACTTTCTCATCTAAATAAGTAGGAAATAAGTGATTATTTATCTTCTATGTAAAATGCAAGCCACACCTTAATTCATGAGTAATGGATACAGCTCACTATTGACTTAACACTTGAAATTTATTTATTGTACATATCGATAGCTATATTTCTATATATACATTACTTTCTGGACAAACCTAAATTCCCAAATTGATAGATATTTTTAAATATTTGACCAATCATACATATAACAAATTATCAGCATATCCTTCTTTATAACCATCATTATAAATATCATTACATGAAAAAGAGTTACACAAAATAAAAAAGTCAACAACATCCAGCGTCATAATAGATATAAGGCAACTAACAACCGACTCGTGTTATCAACCAGGACAATGAACCTAACTGCATTCACTATATTTACTATAACAACATACGACCTAACTAAACTCATAAAGAACCAAAAGAAAAAGTATAGGAAGTGAATAAAAAGCCACCAGAGCTAGATTGTTTATTTAATTCGTAACTTTGTCATATTTCATACCACAGTAAAAATTAATTGTGCAATTTAAATATTTTGATAAACAGCTGTTACATTAGAACTGTAAATTATATGTAATGGTAAATTAAGCAGCCTTTATAGCTGATATTAAAGGTGGGGTTAATGGCAGTCGACAAAATGATGTTTGCATATTGTCAGAAAAATTATCACACAATATTTTGAAAATGCATATGGATTAATTCAAGCTCAATCTTTCTTACCACTAGCATCTATAGCGAGTAGCTAACTGTCTTTGTTTGATAAGGAAGGATTCCTGTATAATTAATAAAATTATGTCACCTATCAAACCCAGTTCAATCTCATTTTTAATAGAAATTGTTATATAGTGGTAATCTAATACAGTAATATGTTTACTGTGCAATTGCCCGATAAAACAACTTTCATACATTCACCCATGTGAAGTTATGTCGCTTGTCAGTAAGGAAAACCCTACGACCATCTTGTATTTTCTTATATTTCTACTCCCTTACTTTTTTTCAATTTAATTATAGCGAATGCCACTACTAAAATGCAACTCGTACAGCTAAAACATTCGAGTAACGATGCAAGAAAATGCATGCTTATATGGCACTTCATTTCGGTGCCCAGATGGGCAACTCTACGTGAGTGACAGTCTAACGGAAAACACACTGCTTTGAATGTGTTAAGACAAAACTAATTGTATCAACTAGAATTCAAGTCAGGTATGCTGTAACTGTTACAGTTTATAATGTAACACAAATCGCAAAAATTATTGTTGCAAATAATACACATAACAAATTGAAGTGAAACACATTTCGCATCATAAAAATTGCATCTATTAACAATAAAAATAACATTCTAAGTCGCTTGCCTATTCCGTCTTCCGAATAGTCTGACTCGATATTATTTTATTTACAGTCTTACAGAAAATTCTAAAAAAGTTTAAAATTTTCTGTAATGATAAAATACTAATATATAATAAAATACTATTCAGAAGATAGAACGGGCAAGTGACTTAGACTGTACAACATCGTTTTTATTTATATGCCAGACTGTGACACGACATCTGGACAACTGCAAAACAAAACATTAATAATATCGAGACCAAACAAATCCCTAGTCACACTTTCTCTTACAAATTACACTTATGTTATGGAGTAAATTAGGCAACGAAGTGATAACTCCTAAATTTCCATAAGTCACAAGGATAAGTGGGTAAATAATAAGGAAAATAAGTTGTAAACACTTTTGTCCGTTTGTTTAACATTGACTTGACAGTTAAACAAAACGGAGAAATAATATTTACAAAGCTAACTAATGATAACAATGTGATAATTTAACATTTCCCCCAAATGAAAAGATGTATTTATCATCAAATATACACATATACAGGAGTGTGGTTAGCTGATATAATAAGCCCGCTTCTATAAATTCCCGAGTACAAAATAAGACAATTACAATTACAAAAAAATTTCTTGTATCTAATCCCGTTCTCTAGATTCACTATTTTAATGTCAACTAAAGGGTTAAATGTCGAGCAGTGCACAGGTATGTACATGATGAATTATCTATGCACCAAGTGTCACACACTATTATGTCACAGAAAGAAATATCGATTACGCACATAATTCAGTATTTCTTTCAAGCTTTTTTTCTTTTCATGGTGATTTTGTTTATGATAATAAAATATATAAATTTAATATGATGAAGAAAACGTCGCAAATAAAAAATTCTTCTTATTTAAAATTTAATTATTTCTCTGTAACGAAGGTTAAAATAAAAACATGCATAGATTATTTTCATCTAATATTTTTGACAGGATTATGAAAAAATTTCTTTCTATACAAATTAACCCACACTCTGTACATGATGAATTATCTAACAACTGGACAAGGCGGTTGTTTTTTGTAACATTGA
The DNA here is from genome assembly GCA_039881145.1 of Druceiella hillmani. NCBI lineage: Eukaryota > Metazoa > Arthropoda > Insecta > Lepidoptera > Hepialidae > Druceiella > Druceiella hillmani. Next base: position 6,317,820 of record JAYKKI010000079.1, on the reverse strand, counting down.
TTTACAGTGTAAACAATGTACACAAGGATAGTTTGATAAGTCAATGACTTTAACAACAAACACCACCACTATTCACACTACATATACAAGAGTACCCTCAAAATTGTGTTGTGATTGAAGACATTTATTTTCATATGCACTATTAAATGATGCACGAAGGAGTCTCACTGTTACAATGGAGAAAACTGAATTCTGTGTGTTGATTAAACATTTTTTTACACAGAACAATCAACAAAGAAACTGAAGAAAAAAATGTCAATGATGAGACTGATTTTAATCTCAAACGAGCCCTTGTTACTTAAAAGATGTATGAGAGATCATTGCGAATAAAATCATCAAAAAAATTATTAGTTTAACAATCTAGTTGAAGCTAATACGCAAAGAAATCATCCCAGTAATTTTTTAATAAAATGTCTTTATATCAGGATTAAAAAATGGAATGATGTCTCCCATTATGTCCTACGACCCAAACGGTAACAATTAAATCAGTACTGGTATATATTTCACTCACATCTCTCGACTTCACACTGGTAGTAGATTGTGCGAATTATTTCCAGCGGGCCAATTTTTGAGAATGTTCTATATTACATTTATCTCAATGATAAGCTTTGGATGTGGAAGGTGATTGGAAAGGCATTTCAATCTTTATTTGCCATATGAATTCATAAATTGGTCAGTCAAATTAATCCACGCTGTCTGCAAGGGAATTGATATAATGTAAAGAAATAGATTTACATCGTATGTACGTTTTATTTTTAAAGACAATATTTAAAGTCTTTTACAAGTTGTTAGGCGTCTAGAAAAACATTATTTCTAATATAAATAATGTTTTCATAAAGAGTACTTCCAAAAAATGAGTCACAGAATAAAAAAGAATCCTCAGGATCACGGGAACGGCCAGAGGTACCAGTTGAAACTAATATCAACTATTAATGTCTATGATCTCATAGTTTCAACCTTCTATCTTTATGCAATCAAAAGATTGCCTTTCCAATATAACTAAGTATACTTTCCATTAACCTAAAATTGTTAAATTTTACAAGACCGAAACGTTTATTATAATTCAACAAAACAAAGTAAACTTTTTTCTATTTTCGGTTACTAGGCTTTACAATAGATAATATAATATTATTTAATGGTATTTAATGGTACCCTCAAGGGCGTAAGTGCTAATCGCATTTGACCATCTTTTTTATTTTTAATAATTCTATATATGAAAAAAATATATTACATATAATGCTTTTTTCAAACATTAAGTGTCTCAAAATTATTACTTAGGCTCTTTCAAAAATAAGTTTCTGACAAACTAGATCACAAAACCTATTAGCGATTAATACACCGATCAAGCTACAAACAAATAATTGATGTGAATGCAAAACTTTCACTTTTTATTCTATTTACATTCTCCCGAGGTGAATTTGCAATTGATGAAGGCTAAGTGGTGATTAAGTAAGGCGGAAATAATTCAAATTAATTGAAATAGTTGGAATAGTACATTATTCGGTTGTTAATGTGAGTGAATAGTGGCCTTTCTTATTTACTACTTTCAAAAATGGTGACAAAATGTCATTAGATTCACAATTTCCATAATTATTTGCAAATAAAAATTAAGGCTATTCTATTATTTGCACAATGACTGAAATATGACACAAAAACTTAAATTCGGGCTTTCACCTTTCTTTAAAAAAGTAAAAATATTCCTTTATAACAGATGTAATTTAATAGAAAAATATCCACTACTTCGAATTTCATTTCAAACATTAAAAATTCATACGCACTGAGGTTTTCAGTCCTCCATAAGCTTTGTAATAGGTATAAGCGACAAAAATAAAACCTGTTAAGTAAAAAGAGAACTGATTCTGTACACTTTTAGGTATTAATACATATAAAAATTTAAACATTTAAAGGTACATAGTATTTCTTAATATTATTTTTACCATATAAATACCAAAGTATGTATTTATATCTGTATATATTTCATATGCATAAGATATAATATTATAGTTTATCAAAACAATTATTTCAGAAATATAAGAATTATTGCTATAGTTTCTTAGTAAACTTCAGGTAATTATGTTTTTTGTAGATATTTTCAGCAATATCTCTAAAAATATATTATGTAAAATTAGGAAAAATTAATTTGGATTCCTTGTAACAATCTCTTGTCTCTTTTTAATTAATACCCACATGAGCCAAAGCAAAAACTTCACAAATACTTTTTAAATTTACTATAGCAAAATATTTTGATCAATAACCTCCATCATAAGGAAAAAATTTAAACATTATATGTATAACAATTTCTGGCAACACTAGCTGCGACAGATGGAAAAACAAATATGATGTTATAAAAGTTCAGTTCTTTCCTTTTCATGTTTCATAGACCAAAATTAGGAATATATCCCTCTTTTTGAACTCTTTACCATTTACCAAAATTTACCAAACATTTTGAGTCGTTCATAATTCATAGTCTGTAACTAAATTATAGATGCTCATGAAATAATTCTATAAGAAATATTGAACTCTACCATTTACCTAACATTTTGAGTCGTTCATAATTCATAGTCTGTAACTAAATTATAGATGCTCATGAAATAATTCTATAAGAAATATTGAACTCTACCATTTACCTAACATTTTGAGTCGTTCATAATTCATAGTCTGTAACTAAATTATAGATGCTCATGAAATAATTCTATAAGAAATATTGAACTCTACCATTTACCTAACATTTTGAGTCGTTCATAATTCATAGTCTGTAACTAAATTATAGATGCTCATGAAATAATTCTATAAGAAATATTGAACTCTTACCATTTACCTAACATTTTGAGTTGTACCTAATGCATAGTCTAAGTAAATTATACATGCTCACGAAATAATTCTATAAGAAATATTGCTATTTGCATCATCATAAATAATTGTACATTGAATCACCAAGAAAATATTGAAAACAATACTATACCTACCCGTATCATGTTCCATAGCATACTCCATATCATACAGATGAATATGCAGTTTTTATTTGATTAATAACTGCTGTTATATGAGGACACATCATAAAACACTCTACCAAGTGTGGGAGAAATAAGATACATCTAAACAATGAGAAATTGTAAAACATTTTTGTATTTATCAAATGTACTCAAATATTTTTTTTTACGAACAATATTGCAAGTTGAGAATATCAATGATGGACATTCTTTCTTTCTCGACACAAATGTTGTTTAATAGATTGTTCTCTCTACGAAATGATATTCGTATAGCCTACTAGTCAGTATCGAATTAAGCATCGTGTCTTACATCACTGATAATGCAAAGCTCAACTGTTGCGGTAATGTTAAAATGGAAATAATGTTAAAATAAAAAAATTTCGTTATTTTAATTATTTTATATTGTACTAAAAAACTCGTAGAAGCTGGCGTACCGTACCAATTCAACAATACTCTGTAAATGTCGTAAGCAGAAACTTAGAAAAAGCATTACGGAAAAACAGCTGGGAAATTGTGACATTATTTAGCAGCAAAACATTCACTTATTAATATAGTTGCTTTGGTTGGAAAAGATCTTTTACAACAGATTCCGTACGCGTAAAATCAGAAACGGCTGCCCAAGAGTTAATTATTCCTCAGTATTCATTGGTAGCTAGCTACCATAAAGCCCAAAATTGTTAATAACAAAAAGAACACTACTTGATATGCTAAATACCTAATTTTCAAAGAAAACTTCATAATACAAAAGTTATAGATCGCTAATAAAAACAGCAATTTGTCTATTCATAATTTTTTTCACTTCAATAATTTACTTTCAACTCAGTTTTTGATTTTGCCTTCTTGCAAATGTTTTCTTTTCTTCCGAGTATATTGGTTTCTTTCCACTTTCCTTAACAAATTTTCAATGAATTTCTCCTAAAAATGGACGTTGTTTTGAGTTATAAAAGATAAATTTCAAAAACAAAAACTACCGCAAGTACAAAGATTGAAATATGTATTTCCAAAAATTTATTACAATTTTGAAATAGTTGTAACTAGAAAAAATTAACCAATTCCTCGATAGTATTGTTAAAAGCGACAAATTACAACAAAGAATTAAATGTTGAAACCTTGCATACATACAACATTATCATTTCATATCCATCCATACATGAAGTTGACTGTTGCTATGAAGCAAAATATCTAATAATCAACCTTGTAATTAAGACAAAAAAAAATATTGAAGAACCAGTTATAATTCATTTCTGTAACATATTTTAAGAGACACGTAGGTTTATGGAATTACCCAAGGTTAACTAGCACTTTGAGACATGAAACATACTTTATATGGCTACTTTATATAGTTATTAATCTCAATATTTCACTATTATCTTCACATATTTATAAATTGAATTATATGAAAAATATTTTTTCATTTGAAGTATCATTCAGTTGAGTTTAACAGATGTTAGTTAGCTAGAGTTACAAATTTCAGGTACTCAATTTCAAAACATGTCACTCTTTTTGTTTATAGAATATATGTTCAATTACAGTAAATAAAAAAGATAAACTGAGCAAATAAAAAAGTTGTGAATACAATAAGTACACACAGTGTAGTATTTAATTTTTATTATTAAATATTGGTACTTCAAAATGAAAAAAAGAACCCTTTTATGATGATCCATCCATCCAACTGTCCATCGTTCCCAGTCACTTTTCTCAAATCTATTTGACGTTGAAAGTGAAATTGAATATAGTGAAGAAGTTAACTGACCAGTATATTTCACAATAATAAAAAATATTTATTTAAGAATTTTGATAAGTTTGGTATACAAAAAAGGTTTTGCTTCCGGTTATGTGGGGTACCAATTGAAAGGGCAGGTTTGTAAGTTGTCCAAAACTATTTATTTTTTCAGAATCTCTATATTTTATTTCTCAAAGGTGTTTTTTGTCGGTACATCATCTCATACTTTATCAAAACCAATGACTGAGCTTTCATTTTGAAGATAACCTTCACCAATAACGATGACAAGTAAACAAACAATTCAGAATTAATTTTTTAATTCTGTATATATATTTCTCAAAAGTATTTATATTGTAAACAGCGCCATCTATTGATGATCTGTTTAACTAAATATCATATATTTATCCCCTTACCTAATTATTTTATTAAATATTTTTTGTGCTAGATAGTTCACTTTAGTAATGATTTTCCTTGAAACAGGGCACGGAACCCTAGATACACGAGCCCACTGGATATAAACTATTTAACTAAATAGAATACCTTTCACTTACTTATTTTCACATTATATTACCATTCCGTTACTTGTGAATTATTCGCACAGGGCAACTAGTTTTATATGAAATAATTCTAGAGTTATTGGTGAAACAAAAAACATGCCCACTTCAAACCTGCTAAATTTAAGTTGTGACAATACACATCATTACTAGAAATTTACCAAAGTGCACTTAACTAAAACGCATAATTACAGTGATAGCTATAATTTATAATCCTTTTCATAGCAACTAGATAAAGAAGTAACTTAAAAACAAATGTTAGCAATATTTCTTAAAAAAATTGTATTCTTTAAATCCATTTAACGGTTGAATTAAAAGCAAACTTCACTTTAATTCTTGATTCGTCTACTATAAACCTTTTAAGATGTTTTCTCACGTAAATGTAAAAGACAATATATTAAAATCTCAGAATTGGCAACTATAAATCCCTTATAATTAACAAACAATTGCCATTTTTGAATATCTTTATTTATCTTTAAACAAAATATTCTGTAATAAAAACTGTATAATAGTTTTTGGCAAAAATCAACTTGAATAGTTCTCCGCATGGCTAAATATAACAAACCCAATATTAAAATATTATTTTTAATTTCAAAAAATAATAATGAAATAGAATTTAAGCTATTGTTTTCATTTTTATTGACATTAAATAGTTGGATAAATATATTCAGGCATTGCAGACACAATTATTAAACCCCTATAAAAATAACTAATTAGCTCGCACCGCTGGAGATAAGATATATGAATGCACTAAATTTACTGACACAATAAGCAAACATAAACGACAAACAAGGAAACAATTAAAATGTCTACCTCCTCAGCCCAATCCACTGATGATGACAAAATGAATGTGCATTCAACAAACATTTGTTAAGCTCGCAATCAATTTGATGAGTACAGTAATATGGCTTCACTCATCAACATTTATTTTGAAGTAAGTGGCTTCAATCAAAGTCGGTATGCATGTAGATAATGTTTGTGTGCCTACACTCGTTAACGTATAAAGCAAGCAGCACATTCGAAACAGCATACAAAACTTTACCGGTGCAAAACGGTTTCGTAATTACGGTAATAAAAGCTTTCACAGTTTCAGAACTAGAATGCTACTAGCCATTATATAATTTTGAAATAAAAACAATAAAATACTTTTGACAACATGTGCAAAACTTTTAAAACATATTTATGCAAAGGTGTATTCTAAATTAAAACCTCATTTCTCAATTGACTGACATTTTATAATATTATATTAAAAAAAAAATTGTTGAACAAAACTGTAAATAACTTAATTTGTATATACAAAAACTCTTTACAGATGTGACATATCTTTACGTTCGACCCAAGCGAGGTAACATAATAAATTTTCTATAGTTTTAAAAACTGATATTGCACAATGTCAAGAGAATAAATTAAAATGGAATAAATTTTAAATAAAAAATAATTAGATAATATTTGTAGGCTTACAGGAGAAAGAAAATAATAAACGTCTTAAAAAAATGGATTCTTGTTTTTTATTTAATACAAGTAATAATCATTATTAACAATGGTCAAGAAACTTAGCCATTGTTGATTTAATTACTACGGCCAGTACGATCTCAAATATAATAAACTAGCAACGTGTCAAAACAATTTTTTCACAAATCGAGGTTATCAACATACAATAACAATTTGCTTGCTAGGCAACATAACGAATAAAATTATGGTTAATTAAAATTAAATACGCTGACGTCCTATCATTTATTACATAAAATGTGAGATCTTTCTATTAGTCTTATGCAATCTTAAAATTTATTCACAAAATCAACATAATTTTTTTATATCACCGTTAACAACTTAATGTATGTACTATAAAAATAAGATGCAATGATAACAAAACGCTTGATTTTCCTTTACTGTAAAAATCAACTTATCTCAGTTCAATAGGTTGACAATATTGGCCAGACTGATAAAATAAAAAAAGTTTCCACAGAAATACTGACTAAAAAAAACTTGTGACAAAATCTGGAACAATAAGACACAATTAAAAAGCTGATAACTATGCGAAACAGAATATCATTCTTCTCTCTTTTTTACTCCAGAACAAATTTTAAGTTATTATGTTCTAACAAAATCATATAGATAAAATATAACAAATCCATAAAAAATATGAATAGTTGATATATAAATCATATCTGCAAATAATTTCTTAATATGATATGAATAATTTCCTAATGCAAATATTCACTGTTATTTATATTAAAAAATTATTTGCAGATATCATTCATAAATAAGGCATTTCACTAATCCTTTTTTATTTCATAAATCGTAATTTAAAGGTAGAAGCTGATGGTGAGTGAAAAAACATTTGACAAATCATCAAAACTGAAAATAATGACTAACAGAACTAACTTTTCAATAATAAAAATCGAACATAAAAACAGGGAAACGTTATTTCTGGTTTTCATCAACGTAATACTGGATTATCAAGTATGTTAAAAACAAACAGACAAAAAATGTCCAAATACATTTTGAATGTAATTACATTGTTAAATCAATACAAAAATGCGATGACAAAATTGACCATTGCAAAAAATAGTTTACAAAATAATTCTACAAACTAGACAACTACCAATTTGAATATGAAAAAAGCCCATGAATATCTATTAAGAAGTAGCCTTTCAATAAATTTGACATTAAAAACACACAAATTTATTCAAACATTGCTCCCCCATATTCTATTTTTAATAAACTTATCTTGATATATCACCTTTGTAAATGTACAAAAGATATTCGATAATAAGATAAAATAGCAAATTTCAGATAAAACGAAATAACGTAGTCGACTATCGTTGACTACGTTAATTAAGAAACGTCCATTAGTTAATATGATTACAAACTACAGTAAACATCCGCATCCGCATATGATTACGTAACAACAAAGTTTGATAATTGTCATGTCTCCCTTCCTACTATGACACGTTTAAGCGATAAACATATGTGAGATTGTAACCACAAACTATAAATGCTCCCTACGTAGAGACATCACAGCTGTGGTTACAAGTCATTAAGTGTCATTCGAAGATAGCTGAATGCAAATGATGATAGAGGAAAGTTCAAATGTATAAAAATGAATTTAATGGTATAGAAAAAATATTTTATTATGTAGATATTGGTCTTTGAAAACACACATCACACTATAAAAAAGGTATATCTACCTACTATTCGTAACGATGATAATTTTGAATTGAAGTTGGTGATAAAATTGAGTTGATCTATTAACATTTACATACACTCTTAGAGGCATGGAAAATGATATTTCAATGATGGCTAAATCTTAACTTGTAATTTCAAAATTGACAAGAACTAAATATGCAACTATATTTTGTCTGAGTTACTATTCTGACATTTATTTCTAAATTTACAAATCTTTGAGATCTAATAGTAGCAACTGAAGATTTTCTGTTTATTTTCTGGAAAATAGAGGTAAAACTTTGATAAACGTTACTACATTTATTAATGTTTTTATGTAAATGTCTTGAAAATAACAAAAAATTTGTATATCAAAACAAGCTGCTATTAATCAATGACAAGACATTTTTCCCATACTTTTAGAAATCAGTCTTCAAGGTTTTTAAATGTGATAAGGAAGTAATGACTTATGTGAGTGAAATATTCATTTGGCAAGTTGAAATTTTATGTTCAAAGTTTTGTCTTTTTCTATGTCATCCATCCATCTGGTGGCCTATCTCTCAGTGGAGTACCCTCAGTTTTTTTTAATGTTAATATTTTAGTAGGATTATCCTCTGGGCTCGTCCACATGTGACCTATCCATCTTAATCTGTTACTACATATTACTAGGGTAATTTGTACCAACATACCGGATTCGCTACATGAATTATTACAAACATAATGGATCTTACAAGAGAACATACATATCAGACTGCTATTATTACACAAGTTTCATTTAAGGCATTAAAAAACAAATGCGACATGAAACATGTTCTAATCCATGGGGAATTTCTACAATAACTACAGGAAAACAATTGGTTTGAGGTTTAGAAAAGGAAACTATAGTTTGGTCGTGTCTATTTGCGGACCAAAAGTAAATCATATACAGTACAGTGTTTACAGTAATTTATCGAAAATGAGCTTCATTCAAAAATAAAAACACTTGCCCACGAATTAAGATGCTACTTACTACACACTACCATCGAAAAACATTTTCATGAGTGGGTAAAAGTTAGAAGCATGGTGGCTGAATCCTGCATGAACTGCCAACAAACCAGTTACGAACACGTGTAAATGCTTGCCTGAATTTACTCGCATCGCATATTTCAAGTAGGTACAAAATTCATAAATTCTTAAATCGGAACACAGAAACGTCAAAACAAGTCTCGTGATGGGTCCGAACTTATCAGCTGATAAGACATTAGTGCTAGTAGTTGTACTGGTACACATTTAATTTTACGACTGCTCATTTAGTTTGTCATTAACCTTTTATTTGTTTTAATTTTATCTACAATTCCTTTTTATATACCTACATTACTTATATCCAACACGTAATATGGTACTGCCACGAATAGAAACATGGGCAATAAAATAAGACAAAAATAAACTAAACAACAAAAAGACAAAAGTATCCAAGACAAACAATGTTTAGTAACAAGAAAACATCTCTCACATGTAAGTCTTCACATGACGAACCATAATGTGGGACGATTTTAATGTTATTTATACCTTCACACTTATTAAACTAGACTGACATTTTATCTCTTTATGTAAAGTAATTTTAAGATTTACAGAAAGGTGGCTAGAAAGCGCTTATAAAACTGAATTTAGTCCATAAAACTTCTCACAATAAAGGGAATAAAATCACTAATTACGATTATCTGTATTTCACAATTATTTCTACCTGGAATAAATAGAAACAACAAATATAAATGTTTAAAACAAATCATTTTTTATTTATTCCTACTAGCAATATTAAATTTTTATGTTTGGGTGCCCCACCAGCAGACTGACCAACACAAGCAGAACTGGATGTCCATTTACAATTTGCTCTTTACTCAAAAGTCCAAAGACCACTTTCTGAAAAGATTGGTAACCGAGGACGAATTGTGGATCCTTTATGATAATGTGAACCGGAAACAATCTTGGTCAAAAACCACCTGGATCACTTTTTCTCCTCCTGTCCAGCTGAGTCTTTCATCTAGATGGACAAAGGTCAATGAATAGAATGGAACATATCTGCTTCAATAAACGCATTTCATTTGTGAAAATTTGTCCTCTTTTTGTGATGCACACGTATACAAACTTCCCGGACAACCTAATTAAATACTAACATCCTTAACTTACCCAATAGTCAGTTACTTAATTATATTTCATGAATAAAAAGCGTATAGATATAAGATTATTCACTTCACTAAAATCACATGTTTTTAATTATATTAGTACATATAATAAAAAAAATTGCATGATAAAAATCATGTTGCAATGAGATTTACCTGTTGTGGCAAATGTCAATGTATTTCAAAAGGAATGTGATTGAATAAGCACAAGTCATATCAAAGTCTGTGTGCATGTAAGTATCTATATACGTAGGTATATGCCCTTTCAAAGGCTAATAAACCTGAAGTCAGCGTCTGATTGACTATGGATTTTTTATTTGATATTACTCAGCGAAACAAACAAAACAATAAATTTATCGTGCTCGGAAATCCCTTCCGACTTGAATTGTACCATTGAAAAGTTTGAATCTACGTACCAGAATAATAAGGAAAATTATTGAACTTGTTAACCAGATATCAAGCTCTTTATTTTGGTACGTACATGGTACCTACTGGTTTGGTTAAAATTGATAAAGTAATTTTGAAAATATACAACGGAAGTCATTGGCAGGCTGTGCGTATGCAACGAAAAAAGGTATATGTTGCATCAATACCGTTGTTTGAGAACTCAAATTTTAGAGATTATTATTTTCTATTAGAACTAGAATAAGTCTGCTACACTTGATATTAATTCGTTCAACAATGTTGGTGACATAATACGAGATTGGTTCATTTAGTATTAAATTGCGACTGTGTCACACTTTTATTAGTGTGATTCATGCTTTGCCTCTTTTAGATGAAACTTTTGTTCGGTGGAATTTTCACCAAACTGCTCCTTTTAAATTCATAAATGTACCCTTTATTTCACTTATTTATCTCATACATTTGAGTCAAAATGACTTGCCTATACTGGTTCAAAAAAATCGGAACTTGATACAAAATTGTACATATTCCTACAAATTCAAGTACCAAAAGTAGTGATCTCCTTTACATTAAATTTTTGTGTGTTATTCTGTATCTGAATATATCGGTAAGAAATCGTTCAACAGATCAAGATTCTTGACGAATTCACCGGATTATTTTTGATTCCCTTCTTCTTATTATTCAAATAGAATACTACTGAATCAAATAAATTTTGAATTATAATTATATAAATAAAATCGGTGTGTCACTTTTGATAATGTTACAGATCAAATTTTTTTTGTCACAAAATTGTGATACAACTTGCATACCAAAAAATGGCCACCCGTCAAAATGGAATAAGCAACAATATTCACTGCTTATAGGAAAGCACTTAAAGGAGCTTTTTCATTCAATTGCTTTCTAAAATACTTCTAAAGTCACTCGTAAATCCTGTCACTATCTTCTATTCTTCTTCCCAATAAATTTCTATTGTTTACTTGTTGTTTGTTAGCTTGCCATTTTATTTACTATTATTGTGTTTTTTTTGCAGTTTTATACAGTCTGTTGCAATCTTCTAATGACATATTATATTTTTGAATAGGTGCTTGGACTGACTGAAAGAGATTGCTCCTGTAGTTATAAGTCTACCTTATATATTGAATAAAAATAAATGTATCTCAAAATTGATCTAACCAATAGTTTCTTTCCATTCAATTAAGTTTTATCCTGTCTACTTCTTTCTAGACATAACTAGCAGTTCGTAAAGGCCTTTCCGTAGGTGTATTTTTTAATAAATATAATACAGATGCTATACCTATTTATTATCAATCTATAGTAAATAGGTAAATATTAAGAGGTGTTGCAATACTGTTGCTACACACAACTGTACAGTAGCAACATTAGCAGTATTGCAACATTAGCAGTTATTACAAGATTGAATTGTCAAACACTTCTATTCTGAGAACAAGACAACATAAAATTGATTAAACCTTACACGTAAAGAAACTGATGTGGTGTTGCATGCACTGTTATAATTTTAAAACTGGAGGCAAATTCAAGTGTGCAGTGGAAATGAACAACACGAAGGCATGGTGCAGATATATTTACAAATATTTCTATATGCTTTTCTACCTGATGTATCTGTCGCCATTGTTACTGGGAATAGATATGTATAGATGAATCATTTCTACGGTATGTCCGGAATATGTTATGATTTACCTTTAATATCTTCATCATAACATTCAATAATGGGAATTGAAAGCTTTCCGTCTTCAACCAGTTTCACCTTTTTAATATTTAAAAATAAGTCTACTCTTTTTAAAACAAAAGAATGAAAATGTTAATTTGCAAAATATATTTAGCCAAGAAATATTTAAATCTCAATCGAATGAACAAACATGTCACCTTTTGTCTTTTTATAATATTTAAATTTTGTTAATGGCCTAGAATTTGTCTAATGGGAAATTAAAAGCAGATTTGAGAGCTGACAAACTAAATGCAGACAACATAGTGTAGAGTGATAACTAGCAAGAAAAATAATGACAAACCTGTGGCAGCATTCCAATGTTAGTCTTACGTAGTGCGTAGTCTGTGGAGCACTTTGGCAGAGATCTCTACAAGCAAGCAATACTTTCTCTGCATCGGCGTACCAACCAGCGTCGTTAAGAAATCCGCCTGCGGGGAACAATTACATTTATGATTAAGGTTTTAATGCTCGGTAGTTAATATGGAGAGAAGTCATTATTTCAATTTATTGCGTCCAACAACACACTATAAACACAAAGTTTTGCCAAAACTTCATAAATTTACGTCTTAGATCTCTGAATAACTAAATTTTCCATTTCCATGTATTCCGCGTGTTTTATTTTTAACATTTATTTCTTCACAAATATACATGGTGGAATAATTATTGTCATGACAGGTAAAAATTAAATAATGTAAAGCAACTTAACCGTTTTAGTGCCATGGTTTTTTACTCATATATACTTAAAAATGCCAAAGAAATCTTTTGTTTTTGATGTCATTTACCCTTGTCTCGAAAAAAAACTGTATCTCTTCCAAAAATTATCCAATTTTAATAATTTTTTCAGTGTTTTCTTAATAAAAACTTGTACAAGGATAATAAAATACAAAGAAAATTATGGAAATATATATTGTGAACAAAAATTATAACAAAAACTAAAATCAAGGTCACATCGTATTTTCGCAGTCCGGTACATCCTCCATAGCAACAAAATAATTGTTATCGTCACTATTATCACTATCACTCAAAATTTGCATTACGCCAAATTATGAGCGCACTACAATGTCACTCCCACTATCACTTTCTTCACAACTTGAAATACGATCATTTTCACTCTAATTATTTTCATATTGCGACATTATGGATTAAAATTGTTCTTTTCCTGTTTCCTTTTTATATTGTACTTCCTAATAATATTATAATTTGAACTTTATGTAACATGTAGAAAGATAAAAAATTAGCGATGCGTGCGAGCGATTTCCCCTACCGCACGCTAAACAGTAACTGATTTCGCAAACGCCATCGCACTCGTGGCAAATTTAGTTAGTTCACGCACGAGCGCGATGGCGCTCGTCGGCACTCAAACGGTTCATACAGGTATAATCAAATTGGCATAGCAAGCAGGCTTCTATGGCCCGAGTACAAAATAAGACGATTATAATCAATAATTTTTTTCCTACTTTAACCCATTCTCGAGAAATTATTTTCTCTTATATTTTTGAGAGGAATTTGAAAAAAATTATTGCTATAGCAATTAACCAACACATATGTATATAGCTGGAATACAGCGACTAGTAAGGATATAACATACATCAACAATTTTAGCTTCAATCCCGAAAAATTATATTATGAAAGTTAAAGTATCTTTAAAATATTTGTTATCTATACTGAATATTTATAATAAATTATTTGCCTTTATAAAAATGTATAAATTTTGATATATCACATTTCTTCATTTGCGTGTTGTCACTGTTAATATCATAACAAAATATTTATATGCATTAATCATAACCAAATGACACCAGCATAACTGTTGTTAAAGCAAACAAAATAAGAAGCAAGAGTAAGGAATAATTGCATAATTCAGAGACGGATGCATTATATAAAACAATGAAGCCTGCACAAAGGGAAACGTAAATAATATAAAATATTCTCTGGTCTTTGGCCTTATAAAATGTCAAAATGATTAATGCATTCGTTACGAAATCAGCTAGGAATAATTATATATATACACCTAAAGCAAAATGAAAAAAAAACCCGTGTAGATTATACTGTCTATTTGCTTGAGTTTCATCAAAGGAACTGGTATAAAATATTTATTAGTCTTCCAGAAAACCTGCACAAATTCACCGTCCAAATTTTTCCAGGTTCACAGCTGACGTAAGCACTAAAGTTCATGTCCTGCTGTCTCTACTTTGTAACATTTAGGTTGATTAGTCAGTGTGCACAGATACATATGTATATATAAATACATATATACCCATGTAACAAACACACCTATCCAATAGTAGATTTTATAGATACAAACAAAATAATCAACTCAATTAAAACGTTGTCACCAATCAATTTACAATCTTAGCATAAATATATTTCATTGCATTTTTGGGTGACATGAAGTTTTATAAATTTTGAACCTCCCTAAAAATATAATTTAAGGGGTATACTAATAAATATGGAATCAAAACATACCTAATCTAAGTCCCATATGGATGAGCCTATCCCGCCCCTGAATGTCAATAGTGGTATCTCGTGAATGCAAATTACAGCGCACCATGTATGTCCGAGCCAGATCGCCTGACAGGTTGGACCCATGCTCTATTATAACAGCCTGCAACAATCAGAAACAAATTGAGTTAGAATTTATCTTACTGTCCTGCAAAAACAAAATGAAGAAGATAGACAGATGTCACAAAAATATACAGACGTAAAGTTGAATACGACAAAGTTGTGAAGGGGTAATTCTCATCAATGTCCAGAAGAGAACAGAAGAAATCACTTTTTGATTCGTGGCAGTTCTGGAGTTATTAAAGTTCAAATTTTTTTGCAAAATTGTTACCATGTTTCCCAAATTTCTCAGTTTCATTTTATAAAATATAATATATTATCAACAAAATATATTATCAATAAAAAGTCTATATTTGTTCTATTAACAAAAAATATTTCCAAGTTTAGAAGAGAATGTATATTTTGTTTATTACAAGTCAGCTGACGAATCCTTCCTTTTTTAAATTTTTGAAACTCAATTTTTTCAGAATTTCAAAAAAACATTTTTTCAATGTCCTCCTGACATCCTGAAGGATATACAAAAGAATGACCTCTCAGCGTTTTTGTCCTTTTCAATTTTATACCTGCATATTTATTAGAATACCATTCATTATATACATACATGTCTGCATACATTTTTTACAGATATGTATATCAACTTAGCCATATTCGAAAAAAAATAAAAGTAAATCATTGTGAGCTAGGGTTCTTCTCATAATAACGTCTCCATGTTACCTCACAATGACCCCAAATTCATTGAGTAAGCTTCAAATAAGTTTTTAAACAATCATATTGCCACAGTAAAATGATATCACTTTCATAAACTCTGATACTAATAATGAAAGATTCATATAATATTATGTTGGCAACTAATAAATTTGAAACTTTTTTCAAGTTATTTCTGTAATATTGTAGGAACTTATAAACATCTATGGTAGAGTGAGTATATAAAGTGTGTTGTTTGATATTCTACTCAGTGAGCGACTAAGTTTCAGTGCAAGTGAAAAGCAAGTGAAGCAACAGTCATTATAGGCATATTGTTGGGTAAAGGTGTACTTTCCAAATATTCAAAGAAAGAAATTTTATATCTCTCTGATAATCTTCATCTAGGATGAAAAAATGAAAGCAAGTTTGGTTCGTGTTATCAGGCAGAGTTACTACTATAGCAACAAACATGATTCATGCTTTAGAGAAGAAACGGAAATATTCTATTTCGCTCCCACATAAGTTAACTCTGATGAACTGAAATGAGAGGTTTATTCATTGCCAACATAATATATGAAGGCACTTAAAATAATAAAAATTGATAAAACAATAAAAGTAGTATCTCCTCTTTAGTCTAATAAACCTAAGTCCCTAAAAAATTCCTTAAGTTCACTTTACTTTTACAAATCCTGCTGAAAATTTCATTACCTAAATATTCTGGAGATTAGCATTAACTGTGCAAGATGGATAAGACGAGATTAACAGATTACTGTAATCAAATGTAGACATGTACATTATATTTTGTAATTTTTCAGACACGTTAAGCCACTCAAACAGTACCATAAAACTGACATAAAATTTATTAACGAATGAACATAATAATAAAATTTACATTCCATTTGTCGCCACGCTTAAAATTGCTTACAGCCTCTTTTGCAAATATAACCTTGGTAGTGAAGCATAAACGGCAACACAGGACAGAGACAATTAAAACATAATGTATTGTTTCGCATTCATATTTTTAGACTTCAGCGCTAATTACAGTCTATTACTAGGAAGCGTCAACAGCCAAGAAATGTATACAACGTAGCTGAACTTGAGCCAAACAGTATAAATATAACTAGAATGAACAGCTTGTACGATTAATGATTTCGCATTATGCAGCGAAAGTCTTTAACTGGCATTGATAGATTAATGTACGATATGAAGGCAACGAAGTAAAATTCCTTTTACCCGTATCTTCATTTAAATGAAACCTTTTAATAAATATATGTATTAACTATACTTGATTACATCAATTACTCAGAAATTATAGTGTGAAATCGTAGCTCAATATTAACTACAATAATTTTCAATAAAAGACTCCCTTTTAAATATTGCGATAAATGTTTATTTCTATAAATTCTGAAATATTTTTGCTTGGTGTCAACACAATTTTTTGTAGTCTACGAAATAAAAGGAGAATGCCCGAGTCCCTATGGAACACAGTATAATATAGAAAGTAGTTAAAAAATACATTCATAGTGTAAATCTTCGATATGACTAAATTATTATGATTGAAGTTGGACAATGTAAGTAGCATCAATCAATATTTTTTCAAGATTGTTTGAAATATAATTTTGCGTAATCATTAAAATCTCTATCAACATTATGGAACATGCCAATCTCTCTGGAAAATAACAATAAGAAAAATACGGATATGATTCTGGTACATTTATTGAAATCGGAGTAAGTCGTCGTCTAGATTAATTGAAAAATACAAACATGAAGAATAAAAAAAAATACTTTTATCCTATTATGTACGATAACAATATTTTATTTACAAGTTAAACTAGCTGTTCCCCACAGTGTCACTCGCATGAAATTCAGAATAAGAAGTTATTAGAATTGTTTTTTCTCTATATGTTGCTCTTGGGTATAAACTATTACTATGCCAAATTTCATCAAAATCTGCACAGTAGATTTCATGTGATTGACAAACAAATTAACATACAGACGGACTAAAATTCTAACAACAGGTTTTCTGGCTTCTATTATCATTCTTTATGCCAAATCAATCACTCTTTTTAAAATGTTTTCTATGTACAGAATATTATTATTGGAGGACTGCAGGATAAAAATGTGGCAGATCGCAGGAGTTGGGTATCAGTAAGATTCAGTGCATGTTGGGTAACAAAAATGCTCACACTATTTGACAAACGGCAGTGAGTTTATGCTTCGCAGGCATTTTTGGAATGTTTATGGGCTATTTTGAAGAAATTTGTTCATGTACTGTCACCATAGATGTAACCTGGATTCGAGAGTCGATGCAGTGGATAGATAAAGGAGAAAAACTGCAGAAAAAGTTTAAAGTAGAAAAATCGGCTTCCAAACACATGCCTAACATTTTTTGAGATTCCGAAGGAATAATGCTCATTGACTATCTCCAAACAATTGCTATGATGAATGCCGAGTTTTATGCTAAACTTTTCATAAAAGTGCGTCGACATATTGTGTAGAAAAGACGAGGCAAGTTCAGCAAAGGGTTCAATTTTTGCCAGACAATGCTTGCACCAGCTTGCTGGAATTTACAGTGTAAATTTCCAGGCCAACTTTACACACCAACTTGCAAGAAATCAATCATCCACCCAACCCCGTTCAGATTTAGCGATTACTTCCTTTTTAGTAATTTAAAAAAGAATTTACGTGGCCGAAGATTTGAGGATGGAGATCAGTTAAAGTTAAAAACAGCACCACAGAAGAGTATTTTGAGGGCAAAGGTACGAACTATTTTTGAGTAGGATACAAGCACTTTATAAAAGATGTCAAAAATGTATTAAACTTGAAGGGGAGATCCCCTTCAAGTTTAATACCGGAAAATGAATTTTTTTATATTTTCTCGACTTTTAGTACCCTAGGCTCAGAACCTTTCAGCTGCCTCTCATATAAGTAATTAAAAAGTTATATGAGTAACCACAGACCACTTACACAAATAGACTCCGCTTAAAAGGGCACCCCATTCTTCCACCTTATACTCTACAGCTACTTAAAAGACTAGAGGTTGTTTAAAAGGTCTATTTCCATCTTCCACTTGGGTTGTCTCATGGACTCTTAAAATTATCTCTCATACGAAAGAAAGGACCTTTGATGGTCCCCTAATAGTGTCCTGTATCTACTATCTAATGCTTCCACCCAACAGAGTTAAGCACTTTTGGTTTTCTATTTATGTAGCAGTTAGAATATACTGACAGTGTGAGCTTGTAATCTAAAGTAATAGAAACTTAAAAAAGAATAGAAACTTAGAAAAGAAATAAAAGCCGAGCACCCTACAATTGATTTTGTAACAAAAACTCTACACATGTTTACAGTTGTTTCCTGATGTACGAAGGTACCAATTTGATTATGAAAATATGAATCACATCATAGATTTGGCAAAAAATGCGATGGAAAAATATATCAATGTGAAACTAGATTATTTAAGAAAAGTGTCAGAAGCCAAAAACACAAAGTTAATCCATTCCAAAGGCCAATAGTTATTTGATTTATAATTATGTTTAATATACTAATGATATTATAAAATACAGGTTTATTAATATTACTTAGTAACTTATATTTACTATATAAATTTAAACAACAAAAGTACTGCTTAGTATTAAAAATATACACAATATATTGCACACTACTTCTGCTTAAACTCAAGTTTACGTTTGTCCACATCAATCCCATTGTTTCCTGCAGCCCACTAACTTTTGGAAAAATTAATACAAAACAAACATTTGGATATGCCATCTATTTGTTAAGCGTTCTATGAGGGGAACACACTGCATCGCTACATGGACTCCTACCTCGTATCCAAAAATACCACTAACAATTTTGAATACATTTTAAATGATTTCTTCAATGATAGTCCACTCAATAGAGTTTATGAGAAAAATAATTTTATCCTCAAGTCCAATGTCCTCTAGACTTAAAAAAAAATTTAAAATACCTTTCAATATTTCTATGGTGACATATGGACAAAGAAATACAAGGACATAATAAAATTATAAGAAATTAAGTCTTCCATCACATATTTCAGTTTCTGAAGCCAGCTCTATAAAAGTCAACACATACAACGGTGAACACTTAACTTCGTAGCTTCCGAAACGAAACCACGGATAATTGAAGACTATTTAAATAAACCAAACATTTCCATTTCGGAAAACTACCAACTTAAAAGTCTAGCTAGAAGAAATTAAACAACTGAATGCGAACAGCATATAGCAATTGAGGAGTCATGCCTACTGATACAAACCACGTGTAATAATTTACTTTAAGTGGAAATTTGTTACTCAATTAACTTAACACGGCAAAGGCACACAAAGTTATAAACTACACATACCTAATGAATAATTAATTAACATAGCCACTCATGCACTAACACATACGTTAATATATTAACGTTAAGTATTAAATATTCAGCCATATGCATAAAAGTACTGTTAACTAGTATAATCAAGAAATATAACAGTACTTTTCACATTTTTTTCATTTGCCCGTTCATTCACCTAACTGTCTACCTTTTTATTACAGATTAAGGCACAGAATCTTTACTTTAGACACTTTATTTAGTATTACTATTTATTAACTTACATTAATTTTTATTTTGACTGCATTTTTAATTTTACGATTCTCTTTTCTTGATCATTATTAGAGCAAATTAATTGTTACATTCGTCAGGCACCATTAGTTATCTTATTGTTTGGCTAATTCCTTTTTACTTGAAAAAAAAATTAATAACTGGTGATTTTTTATTTATAAAATTGTATTATCTGACAGTTTAGGTAAGCAGTCATGACCTTATCATTCTTTCTGGACATATCTGATCTAATTTTTTCACATTTGGTATTAAATTTGTACTCTGTTACTCTTTTTGGTATATTCAGAACCTCATTCACGGAATATTTAATGCATCTTTCAAAAGTATGGCAAAAACATTCAGCTATATTAATTATGACAATGTATTGAGTTTCTCTACGTAACAACCAAAAGTAATAAATTATAAAATATGTGAACTTATAAATTAAAAATTTACATGTATTTAAAGATATCTACCACAAAAAAGTAAAGAAAAATTATGTAAAAAATTAGTTGGCAAAGAAAATTTGAAAGTGCGGTTTAGACTTCTCTACGTAACAACCAAAAGTAATAAATTATAAAATATGTGAACTTATAAATTAAAAATTTACATGTATTTAAAGATATCTACCATAAAAAATTAAAGAAAAATTATATAAAAAATTAGTTGGCAAAGAAAATTTGAAAGTGCGGTTTAGACTTCTCTACGTAACAACCAAAAGTAATAAATTATAAAATATGTGAACTTATAAATTAAAAATTTACATGTATTTAAAGATATCTACCATAAAAAATTAAAGAAAAATTATATAAAAAATTAGTTGGCAAAGAAAATTTGAAAGTGCGGTTTAGACTTCTCCACAGCATATGAATTATATTTAGACATTATAAACAAGGTAATGTAAGTTATTAAATTTATTTTAAAGAGAGGCTCATAGTAGAGTTGAACTCATTTTTTTTTTTTTTTCACTCGATCAATGAAATTTAGCATCCCGTCTCTAACACATACAATGGCGAATTATGTATGTACTTCCAGGTATAACGGTACTCTATTCAACTGCGTATTGTCATCCCTTCACACAATTCTCTGCTTCGCCACGCATTCAGTGCGATTCTAACGACTGGAAGGGCACTTCATAAAATCTTCATAATTTTGATCAAAGTGACATTATTTCGAGAGATATGAGCTAATTTAACAACGAAAGTGATGAAGAATTGTGTGTTGATCGTTTATCGGATTTTTCATACAATAGTGAGATCGAAGATCATTCAGAATTTGAAAGTGACAATGAAAGCTACAGTGAAGATATCTTCCTACCTATAATTTTACTCGCAGATCTATATCTTCAAATTCTGATGAAATTGAAAACGAATGGTCCTCGACTGACGAACCTCCAGTTCTTGAAGAACTTGATCATGCACGGAAAATGAAATACAAAAAATTTATTTACGAAACAGCACTGTATTTCGGCTTTCTGATTCTACTGGAATATTGGATCAAACCACTGATCATCTGGACCTATCAAACCATGAACCATCCAACCACATCTACCACAAAAAAAACTTCAAGAAGAGATCCCCTTCCACAATATTATCGATGGATATGCGTAAATATGTGACTATGAAAATTATCAGTACCGGTAAAAAAAAATTGCTTAAAAGCAATGTTGGGGTTTGCGCAGCACACAAAAAACGAAGCGAAACAAGTTACATGTGTAAACATTGTGAGATTCCCCTTCACAAGGGAAAATGTTATCAGACAGAAAGATTATCAAACAAAAAACTACTAAAACTTCATTTTTTCCTTTTTTCACATTCTTTTTTTACATATTTCATTACTTTTATTTCAATTTCCAGTGAGTTTTCTTGTATTTGTCTGTTTAAAATTTAAGAAAAATAATTCATATACATTTTATAGCAAAATCATAAAAGTATCATTGAAACCACCTTGTTAGCGCGCAAATAACTACCTGCAAACAATGTGTTAATAATACCTTTATGAGCTCCTTTGTGCTTCAGAAAGCACTTTAACCTGTTATAGCCTGAGCTGATGTTACTAGATAATAGTCATTATGAGAAATCTAGCTCAAGAAGTCTGGTTTCTCCTATGTGTTGTGAAAATTAGATGACAGTAAAAAACTAGTACCCTGGCCAAATACCTTGGGTTAAAGTGCGCATCTCAATCTTAAAGTTACGGGATAACATTAAGCCGAAATAAGTAGAAAGAGAAGGCAGGATAAAAGTTAAAAAATACTAGTAAAGAATAATCTATCAATAGGAATAAATTTTCTAGAGCACCTCCAAAACTGTAAATTGACAACATGTTTTAAATATCCGCATTCTGTTTTTTCAATAGTATTATATAATGAAAAAGAAAACGGCACAGCTGATTTTACCTTGTGAACAGTTGAAAAATATTATATCATTCTTTAAAAGATCATATTATTACAATTAATACTATCTCTTTGAAATAACTTATTTTTAATCCTTGATTTTAATAAATTTTGAGATTTAAGAGCAAATAAAACAGTTTTCTAAATAGCCGTGTAAGAAAAACTTCAGAAGCGTAGATCCAGTGTTTTATTCAATGGTTTCAACAGATATAATAAGAATGAAGAATGGTTTCAATAGATGTAATAAGAATGAAGAATGTTTTCAACACATGTAATAGGTTTATAAGCATTTATGGTTTTACATTTGAGAATCTAAAAACTTCAAGTACTGCCAATGTACATTACTTTTCATATGTAAGCGCTGATACTGATGAAGGGCAAATAAAACAGTTTTCTAAATAACCGTAGAAGAAAAACTTCAGAAGCGTAGATCCAGTGTTTTATTCAATGGTTTCAACAGATGTAATAAGAATGACAAATGGTTTCAACAGATCTACTAAGAATGAAAAATGGTTTCAACAGATGTAATAAGAATGAAGAATTGTTTCAACAGATGTAATAAGAATGAAGAATGGTTTCAACAGATGTAATAAGAATGAAGAATGGTTTCAACAGATGCAATAAGAATGAAGAATGGTTTCAATAGATGCAATAGGTTTTATAAACATTTTATGGTTTTACTTTTGAGAATCTAAAAACTTCCAGTACTGCCAATGCACATTACTTTTTGTATGTAAGCGCTGATACCTATTTGATATCATATTTAATTATGTCATCTTTAATGTAACTACATACAGCAGAATTGTTATTACAAGAACAATTTCTTTACTTTAGTGGCGCAGAGTGCCTTATAAGCAATTACATATAGCTTGCCCTGAACATCCGACCTATAAATCATCATATATTTATGAATATTTGAACATTTAATTTATGTTGTTCAAGCTAATTCAAGGTATTTCACAGGTGCTGGTTTTTGTACGAAGCGACTAGGAGAGCAGAAACCAGCCCCATATTGAGTTAGATTTTAACATTTAATTTATGGTATTCAAGCGAAGTTCTCAAAGTTTATTAAAATCAAGGATTAAAAATACGTTAATATATAATCTGCAGCCCAAACGCACAAACCGAACGCAACTAGTGTATGTAATTAGATGAAACATACAAATTTCATGCTTATCAAATTACAAGGAACATTGTGTTGAAGGAAATACACAGCATTTTGTCAGCTTCCCTTTGGCTATATTCAGAGTGAAATAATCCGTGTTTTGTTATATTCTGCCTAAAACAACAAACACAAACACATCTAGTTTTCCATTTAATAAATACCTCTATTATATTTTGTCAGCGAATTTAATTCATTGAATTAGTTCTTGTAGTGCCTGTTCCCTGTTCATATTTCATTTCGTAATTTATTATTGCGTATTTTCGTCATAACAGTCTAAAATGGTGTAATGTATATTGTCATTAAGGAGAGATTTTCGAATTTATTGAAAAAAAAATATAATTCTGAATGGTAGACCGAAGGATAATTATATAAGGAGGAAAATTATATATATTCCTAATAAAAGAATGCCATTTTCATATGCGATCAATATTTGCGTTTACCAGAAGTTGTATTTTGAATAAAATGTTGGCCTGGCCTTGACGATAATTTCACTTTTTTCTTTCTATAAATGAAAGAATATTAATGGAAAACAATATACTTAAAGAAAAAATAACTCCTTGTGATTTAAATTTATATTTGTATTTGCATATTAAGTGTTTAGTGTCACTAAGAATAGCAATTACGTCGAAAATTTTTTAACAAAAATAGATTGTGTATGAGAAATAATTTTCCAATCTATTTTCTGTTATGAAAAGATTCCGAATGAAAGTTATTTTTGTTAAATATACCATCGTTTTTATTGCATGTTTTTCATTTAATAATTAATAAACAGTGAAATGTCCACTGGTATTAACTGAATTTGTTGTCGTCTAAGTAATTTGACAAATTTTAATAAAACAGTATTATAGCAGGATACATGTATTGAGAAATAATTCACAATATATTAACGGAAAGAGTGGATTTAGTGATCCTCTATTTATTTGTCTGGTTCACAATTTAACACCATTTGCATTAATATATGCGCTTATGCAGTCTAGCTATTCACCTTTGGCCATTGAAAATGTTGGATTAGTAAGAAAGTGAAGCAAGAAGCATAAAATGGGTAAAAATTAGATTGGTTAGAACTTTTATAAGAAGAGTGTTCCTTAGTAGCACGTCCTACCTAAAAAAACACCACATTCCATTTCTTTTCACTTTATGCTATTATATAATGATAACTACTATATAATAACTGCCGAACTTATTGCGATATATTCACACTAACACTAACAATTTATTAACTACTCAAACAAATTGTATACCCATCTAAACCACCCTCTTCCTCTCCTGTATTGGAAATAAATCAACCTTAATAATTAATAAGTTGACTCTAATAAAATGAAAGTCACTACACTATTCCATGAATTCTATCGAGGTGATTTCCCTTTTTAGTGATGTCCTTCACCATTATTACGTACCTCTAACAGGTAAGTTACAATAACTTCTAGTTAGTTAGGTATACATTGGAAATTTTGGTATATGATTTTATTATCAGTGATACTGATATGTAATGATTTATAATATTTACATCTGTGTGAATAAGAAAAATTGGAGCCTGAGTAAAAGTGGTATGTAAAGAATTTAGATTGAGCATCTAAAGAAAAAACTAATCATTTTATCGTCATCCTTCATGACTCTATTAGCTTCAATATAATCCCCAGACGTAAAAATAAGATATACAGACATGCACAAATTAAAAAAAATACTTAGAAAGGATATCCCACAGAAAAATTACGCATTAATATTAATAAATACACCATTGTTAATATATATTGATTTTTGTGTGTATTAATTTCAATTCATTTTAACTATTTTAACTATCATGTTAAATTCAATACTCCAATTAAGATTAAACCAACTCATCTGTATGTTAAATATATATAGTTAAATTATTACATTAAAATCAATTAATTGAAATACAATACATTACTACTACCATTGCTAGGCATATCTTCAATATTGTATAGAAAAAGTAATAAAAAATCTCTGCCTTCGAAAAATCAACGCTAGAATCATCTCCGTTCTCAATTTTCATGATTTTTAAAAATCAAAAAAATTGGGCCCAGATGTAAGGCCCAGTAGGCTATAATGAATTAATAATTCATTTTTTAAAGTTTGCTGTATTACAATTTTTTAATGCTGCAATAACTACATACCTGAGGTTATTCTCTTCATTTTCGCTACATAATATTTATAATTGTAGCATTATGCCTGCCAACAAAATCATAGAAATTTTTAACCCATCACAAAATTAAGAAAAATATCACACACGAACAAAATCTCTTGAATTAACTGTTTCTTTGCTTAACGCAAATTTTATAAATAAAAATGCAGACACGATAAACCGTTTGGTATTTTTTAGAGATTTAAAGGTTATCAGACATATAAAATTAAAGTTAAAGTTTCTTCCCGACTTCCCAAAAGAATAACACATTATAATAAAATAGGAAGAGATAGATCACTTGAATAGTATTGTTCTACACCTAATTTTAAATATTACTTAGAAATTAAGATCTACAACAATATTTTAGTCACTTTTTCAGGGTTTGTGGCTTCAGTAACAACACGTATAACTTGTGGGGTTAAGACACCTTTCGCTTCATCGTGAAAAGTTTTAAAATTCAGGACAAAAATGTCAGAATTTAAATAAAGTACATAACAGTTTCAGCTTATAGTGAATCTCCCCACCACATCATAAACAATGGCTCACATCAGCAGCAATAAAATTCAACAACGTAATTTGATTTCAAGCAGATAATTTCATCAACAAAATGATAAATGTGATGTACTTATTACCTTTTTAAATATAAACAGGCCTGTGGGCCCTCACAACAATTTGAAAAGGGGGATAGTATAATTTATTCCAGGGATTAAGAGCTCTTTATCCCTTTCATTATACAATTTTCCTCATAAAAGAAATAGTTAATATACTAAAATCTCTTAACAAGTTTAATTAACAACTTTAGTAAAATAGTAACGGAGTAAAACGTAGCGGAGTCTAACAGTATACAATAAGTTGTAAAAAAAAGTTCAAAAAAAAACCATTAAAAATTAAATAAACCAAAAAATCTAAAAATGTTTATCTTTATGTTACTCTGTTTCCTCATTATGAAATTTTCCATGATCATTAACTACAAAGAGGATGCATACTACGACAACAGAAAGCCATTGTACTGTATATTTGCTTGTTTGTTCGTTACTTGAACATACAAAAACTACTAAATGGATTTTAATGGATCTTTCATGGATCGTTAAACTTAGAATTCAGGGAATTTATGATCACTTCAATTTATGATTCACTTCAACGCAAAATGTTGAAAAAATTAATATATTTCAAGGCTAAAAGATAGCATCTTTCGATTAGCATCCTAGGAAACAACCAAACACATATTGCAAGAGGCGAAAAAGAGACCATTATGTTACTATCAATAACACCTGGTATTGCAGTCAAGATGAATCTAAAAAGCTGTTATAAAGAGCTATCCAATGTTTAATAAAGTGCATAGAAATTGATGCATTGTTTTCAAAATTATGAGGGAAAATTTCATTTCAGTTTATACTGAAATGGAAGTTCACAATCTTACATATAAGTCTATTTCATTACAAAGCTAATAACACAGAGCATGTTTTAAATATCTCATCTTCATGCCCACTCCCATCTAGATAGTGTACGAATAAATATTAAATACCCATATCCTCACAGACCTCTTTTGCATCACTTTATATCAGACTCGTCTTAAAAATACGAAATTAAAACAAAACATTTTTTATTTTTACAGAGAAACTTTATTTTTCAAGAAAAATTCTTATTTTCTCCATAATAATTACATTTAAACGTTTTGTTATCATGAACAGAATCTCCGTAACAAGGGACAAATTTTTATTACAATAAATAACATTGAATTACCAATATAATCTTGTGATTTTTCCCTTTGTAAAATAATACTTGTATCGCTCAATATTCAAAATCCAACAAGGAGTTTACCATGTCGCATCTTATGTTCTATATGGTGCTGCGTGGTGCCCAGTGTACTGTGCACTGCACAACTCTTAAACCCCTGCATTAACATTAAAATAGCATGGTCTCATGAATGGAAAGAGATACAAAGATAATTGTATTGATTATTATTTTATTACTAGCTGTTGCCCGCGACTTTGTTGCATGGTCTTCAATTCAATGCAACAATATATTTATTTCGAGAACCCGGCATGCATTGCAATGTCACTCAAACGAACAGAAATGTCACTGTTCTTTGTGTGTTACTTGCGTCAATTCAATTCTGACAAACATGTGCGCTCATACACTGAAAACGCAATAACTGTCGCTAAAATACCTACGAACTCGTGAGACACCTATTGTAAAATGGTTGTACTAATTCAGAAACCTTCGTGGGCGTGCACACAACTCACCAAACTAGCATCGCAATCAGATGAATGATATAAGAATGCATATGGGACAAACAAAGAGACATTTATTTTTATATAGAAGATTTCATATTCACTAACCCATAAGAAGGCAGCTTGTTATACCAATTTGGCACCTACATAAAATGTCAAAATTTTATTTAACATTGGAATTAATACACAGTGCCGCTAACACATTATAATTAAAATATTCTAATTCAACTCCTAATCTAATGTGAACAACTTGTTAACATTTTTAAACTGACAGAAGTATTATCAATGATAGAGTACTGTACCCATGAAAATATTGTTTTATTACTTCAAATAATACTTATTTGGTTAACCTCATGGACACTTTCCAAGATTGGCTGAGACACCTCACACTAGTCATAATAAGCTGTTTGTTTCAATATACCGCATTCACAGACTGATTTTTATTTGCTTAATCTTAAGGACACTTTATGATCACCTGATCACATGATATACATCACTCTAGTCAAAATAAACTGTACGGTTAACATACCACATTCATGGTTTGAGTTTTATTAGCTTAAACTTAAGGACACCTATGATAGCCCCCGATATACATAACTCTAGTCAAAATAAACTATATAATTAACATACCACATTCATAGTTTGAATTTTATTTGTTTAACTTTATGGACATTATTCAAAATATACTCTATGATTCAACATATTGCATTCATAGGTTGATTTTTAAGTATCAAAATGCTTTAAACTATATAATAATGGCATATAATAGACAATGATATTTAAATGCAAAATTATATTACCGTACAACAACTATGAACACCAATAATAATGAAATTTTAATGAAGTACAAAATGTTAAGGGTTTAGTAGAAACCACACTATGAGGGTTCTGTCCATACTTAAGCCGCATGTAAAAGTGGAAAAGCCACAAATTTTTCAACACATAAATGTATGTCTTTCATACTAGGCAATACATTTATGTGTTGAAAAATTTAGACATACACATAAATTTCACAAAACTAGTAAGATCTAAAATCAAACAGTCTAGTAAACTTTGACATAAAAAGTAATACATTAACCAACATAAAAAAATTTCAATAGATAAAAATAAAATATGTTTGCATGGAAATTTTGGAAGTCCGATTTGATATTTAAAATTTTTTTAACTTCGATAAAATATTAATATATAGTATAATATAATATCCAATAAATGGTTAATCTAACTGACAATTATTTTTACATATTTACACATGAAAAGTGTATTCCTGAAGGTTTTTATTACGGGAAGAGATACTGTTAGGTTACTGCACATTTTACCATTATGTAGGTAAGCAATCATTCAATTTGCATTGAATTTTAAAACAATTTGGTGATAATTATAAACGTGTGTGGCCTCGTTTATGATGTTTCGTTCTGTCTTTCTCTAATGTTTTGAAAGGAACATTATAATCAGTTTTCTCTTTCATACACATTGCCTATCTATCGAGAATATACTATATCTATGGTAAAAAACTCTTGTAGTGCAAAGTCTACTTGAACTTAATTTTGCGACAAAACTAAAGCACCATAAACATTTTTCTTTTAGCATCTACATTTTACTGTTAAAAACGCCGAGGTCAAAGTAGCTTGAAACTTTAGAACGAAATTGTTTATTTACAAAATACAACATAAAACCATGCTTGAGCAGTGTGACAAAATTATAGCACAGTTAGATAAAAAAATAACAGAGTTATAAATTTTTATTTTACTTATTTTCCAAGGGATTGATTAAAGCCAATCTCTCCAATAAACTCTCATGTAGGTTTCTAACATAATTTTGTTAGAAACCTACATGACATTGTTGAATACTTCCCATTTCAGTACACAGGAAGTCCCAGTCTCCACCTACAATTTTCAATAATATTCAAATCAGAATAACGTGCCGTTCATTTCATAATTTGAATATTATATTCTAAAAAATGGACTAACAACTTTCACTTAATATTTGCATTATCTTGTTGACAAATACAATCTCCAATTTGTGTTCAATATTTCACTATCTGTCCGTCGATTAAATTTAATATAACTTTTACTATTCATTTGTCCCAGAAATCAATTTTATACCTTTTTTTTCTTAAATCATGATAATAACACTTATTTGAATCATAGTCTTGAATGAAGTTAATTTTTTCATCTAAAATAATAAATTTTGCCATTTTTTTTCTTGTGTCTTCTTTGTCTTCTTGTGTTTTCTATGTCTTTTCATTTAAAGGTGGTTTCTGTGACACTTTTTTCTAAAATATCTAGCATCATATAGAATTGTTTACATTTGTTTTCACTCTAGTTGCAAAAGTAATATGATTCACTATTAATACAAAATTTGGAGCAACTTGTGACGTTTCTCGTCTATCCCTATTACTTTATGATCTTTGACTCGCCTCCTCGATATTTTTTATTTAATTTTCTTTTAATTACTTTTCTAGATCTAATCACTATATTCGCTATTTGTTATATTATATTTAGAATCCTTTTTGCATGGCATTATGAAAAAAGAAAGCAATATTTTACGCTGCCAGATCAGAAATAAAAATAACAATATTAGAAACAATACCAAAAATGCCACCCAGTAATTTTGTCCTAACAAACAAAAACACATATGCTATAGTTTTGTCACATTATATGCTATATTTTCGTCATACTAAATGCTATAGTTTTGTCACACTCTATATGCTATAGTTTTGTCACACTATATGCTATAGTTTTGGCACACTACATTCTATAGTTTTGCCACATTATATTCTATAAATTTGTCACACTATATGCTATAGTTTTGTCACACCAATGAAGTGGCATAGTGGCACTTGTAAGTAAAAAATGTTGTGTGTAATGTTTATGATTACTTTGGCTAATCATCTTTAACTGTAGAACGTGAATATTTATAATATAGTATTTTATAATAATAAGTTCCATTTTATAAAGAGTTATTATGAAAAATGTATAATGTAAAATGGTTTTATTTTCATTAGAGAGGAGACATATTCTTTGTTGGTTTTTTTCACCGTAGGATGTCTTTACAATTATCTGATACAAATTGTAAAAATGTTTTTGCAATATTGCAATTTGGCCGTCCAAATAATATGTTACAAAACAGAAACTAAATTTTTCAGTCCAAATTTACTCTGCAAAATTTTCATACATTTTTTGGATTCTCACTATTATAAAATAGCTAACCAATAAGCTCCATTACTATACCAAGTCTCCATATCAAAGGGTTACTAAGAAAAATTATTGCGACCAATATGCAGGCAATTGATCCTATAAGACTATCATTTTTCGTTCGAGACGTGTAACTCTAAAATTTTTTTTTGATGTGAAACATCTATAGGTATAAACCGGATCGTTGGCCTCACAGGGTCGGGTCACACACTATACTAAGGTATATATATAGTCTATATGTAGTAGAGTGTACGGCATGCACAACCGACTACGCGACCCCCTCCTCACTCAGTTCGAGGCTGTTGTTTACTACGGTACACATAACCTGTGCTTTATATAATGAAAATAAATAAATGTTTATTAAATAAAGTCACCATTTTCTGTAAGAAATTCGTAATACTTTATTTTTTCCTTATGCTATATTTAGTCCCTGTAATAATCTTGTCTTTTATGCATATTACTTATACGAACACGATGTTTCACATCTGCCAGGCGTCCCGTGACGGCTCACTGTTTTTTTAAAATTTATTACAATAAATATTTTTTCTGTCCTCAGTATGGTTTAAAATGTACTACCCTCATGATTAAAATGATTGTATTATAAACAATGAATACAGGACTAAGGGGATTTCAGCTAACAAATTTTAATTGTATCGCATTCTATCTTTAAATAAGGTAAACAATCATTCTAAATACAAATAAACTAAACAAAAAATATAGTCTGGTTCTGAGTACAGAAAAGAAACAAAATAACGACATATTTGACTTCCATATTCAGAATGCAAAGAAAATTAAAAATTACAATTCATACAGACTTTGTATCTATTAAAACCACATTGAGTTACAATATATGTGAAATAACAAAAACAACATAATGCCATTAGCCACTTTGTATTAACAAATTGGCAAAAACTAAATGTTCACGCCATTACCATTCCGTTTCACGCAACAGAGTACATTTTAAAACTTGCTACATTCTCTTATACACAGCAACGCTTTGTAATACGACACATAAATTGTATCGGCTATTATAGTAACATTGTCTTCCAATGCTATTTTGAAAAGTGAATAAAGCCATAGTGAATAAAGGGCTAAAGAAATAATGTGATACAATTTTATATTAATACTTTGACATAATTTAAAGGAATTGAGTCACTCATAGAAAATTATTTCTGTAACAATAAATTAGATATCACATTATTATTCCTATAGGGCAAACATTGAACAGCAAAAACAAATAGAGTAATCTAATTTATTTTGTTTATTTGGGACATTTTTACATAAAAATAGATCATTAAACAGACGACTGCAACAAAACATTTAGACAATCAACATACACACGTGATAAGACTTGAATAATGCTACTGACTTATTAGTAAACCATTTGCTGAATTAAACATTGTCCTTCATATGTAACTCAATCTAGAAAAAAAAGCCCTTATGACTGTATCTACTAACCCTTAGGACTCTACAAAATTAACATTTCTATATTTCAAGTTGAAAATGTAAATTTTCTATTTTTATTCTACAACTATATTAGAGGACTCAAAAAATTACTAAATAAAAATACCCGATTTAAATGAATAATTTGGCAGGTTTTTTTACTTTCATAAGGGATCTGTTATAAGATTGTATTTGATACCTGTCAATCATTAAACTTATAGTTATTTTCCACATTACTTGGCTAGAATAAAGCCAAATAATATTAAAAAAAACCTATCAAGCACAAGTAACTCGCACTACAAAGCTCCCACACAAATTTAGACACATATAAACATACAAGAGTACATAGTATTCGCAATTAAAATATTTATAAATATTAATTTTCCTCAATATAAATACTATATCTTTCACAGGTGTAAAACATGGGGCATGTATAAAAAAATGTAAGATATAGATAAAAGAAAACTATAGCGAAAACTATATATCCTAGATGTATATTCGCTATAGCTTTTCCATAAGTTTTGTAATCCCTGCCTTTTCATAATTTTTGGTTAGAGTCGATTCGGAAATAAGGGGGATTTTTAAAATTTTTCAGTATATCTCTAAATATATACTACCTAAAAACTTACGATAAAATTTTTTTAAAGCCCTTATTATTAGTCCCCAAACGATACCCCACAATGAGATATGTGCTAGTTAATAAGTTTTATTACTATACCAAATTTCAAGTTTCTGCGTTAAGCGGTTTCTGAGAAAATTAACTGTGACGTGTATACGTGCAGCACGTAAGTGACCTTCTTATAAGGGTTTGGTTTTTCCTTTTGATGCACCTATTGAAACTCGGAAATTTAAGACACTATGCCACAAAACCTGCTTTTGTGCATTTAAGATTCTTTGAAAGAATGTCTATAAGTCCTATTTGTACAATTCTTGCACTTTTGGATGTTAACTCTATAGAACTAATATCACTAATGAAACAGCCAATAAGTTCATTTCCTCCTTAAGGGTCCTTTTCCTGGATCAGGACACAACTGTAATCAAATATTTCTTCAATTGTAAGTGAATGAATCAGGTCCATTAAATTCTATTATTCAAAGTCAATTAAAATGACGCAACAGTTGAACATGAGAATTGTATTTACCAGTTGGAGTAATAGTATTCTTTTAAAAGCACCTTCTTTTAAGATTGTATGATATCACAAGCACACATTCAAGTTATTTTTATTCTAGTAAATAAATAATGATAGATTATAATTTTTTCAACAATTACTTTATTACCCATATTGCAATTTACATGTTATCATACAATGCAGACAAGAACATTATAAATACTTAATTCCCTAAAATAAGCCAGTAACGGTTGATTATGCATCGTCCTATTTGCTTACTGGAAATATAATGTTCATTGTGACTCCCTCAATTTTAGTAGAATTATGAAATTACAACGTAAGTTTTTTTTTACTTTAATTATTTAACACAATAATTAAGCTTGTAATTTTTTCTGAACAGTTGCTTTATTATTCATATTGTAATTACCAAGTTATCATACAATACAGACAAAAATACTATTGAACAATCACTAACACTTTACAAATTAACAAATATCTAATTTCCTATTATAATTTTTAGTTAATTCATTTCTTGATATTGAATATATTTGGCGTTAATTTTGTAGAAATTCATTATTCACAATTAAATGAAACTACGTGATGTAGTATTATTTCTACTATCTTTAATTTCTTTACCACGACCTAGGTTTTGTTGTATTACAACATCTTCAGGTGGGATATTAGCAAAGATCTTTGCTAATATCCCACCTGAAGATGTTGTTATACAACACCTAGGTCGTGGTAAAGAAATTAAAGATAGTAGAAATAATACTACATCACGTAGTTTCATTTAATTGTTAATTAATTTCCTTATCTATTTGTACATTTTCTTTTCTAATATCATCTAATCAAAGGAAACTTAAAAAAATAATGAATTAGCTTGAATTAGCGTTCTATACAAATAAACTTTTAAACTCATCAACAACTTACGGAAATTAACAATGAATAACACGAGCAATAAGTGTAAATAAGTAAGTCATTTCCTCTCAATGCTCCAACGTCGGGAACAGATAATTCACTAAAACGTTTGAGTCAACATTGTGCGCCGGCAACAATGTAAAGCAAGAATCGACACGAGCACAAGTTGATATTATCGTGAGAGTGACTATCATTCGGACTCCATCAGCTCTTGTTATTCCATTTAGCGACTCACTCGTTGAATGAAGCCATCCACTATGCCGAGCACATTCTCTAAATTGGTCCCTAGACAGATCGGTGTTATAAGCTATATCAGCAACAGACATAACAAATTACAATTAAAACATATCTGCTATTACAAATAACCATAAAAAAACCATTAAAAAAATGGTCATCTGAATGTTTCACGACACGGAAATTAAAAAAACTTCTTTAATGTTACATGTTTTCATAAAGCCTTTAGTTCATTTTACACTTAGCAAAAACCAACTAGAATATATGTAGCAAAAAGTTTGCTTTTAGCTGCCATTTTATATCTGACATCAATATCGTGAAATTCTACACAACTTAAGTGAAACTTTAATTAACATAGGTTAAAGTTATAAGAAATAAAGACATATTTAATTAATTAAAGTAATTTGTGTTAAAATTAAAACAATACAGCAATATTAAAAGTATGGCGATATAGGTGAATAAAGTGAATGCAAAATGATATGAAATAGAAAAAGTATACTATAATCATCCGAACTAATCTTAGAAATTGAATGCAAAAGTTAGATTGTTTCTTTATTTATTTTTTTCCCTTTGACACATCAACCAACCTTTATGAAATTTTGCATACCTTTTAACTACGTCATGGAGATGAACATAGGGCATCATATTTACCTAAAAACTGAACAGATTTTTTTTGGTCATCTCACTAAGGACAAGAGCATGAATAAAATACATCACAACATGTCGACTTACGACTATCCACTGCAAGGCACAGGCTTTATTCGTTTCACATCATTTTCAATGCTAAAATCCAATTTTTTCAGGACTTTTTTAAATTCTACCACTTTTTCTCCCTTTTTCCCATGACCACAGCTGGGATCAAAGCAGATTACTATCTTATAAATTTGTTGTTCTACACAAAGTATATTCATAATAATTTATTGCACTGCACAACAGATTCCTTCATCGCTCGGAAATGATAGAAATCTTAATCACACTTAAATTTTTGTTCGTCACGAAAACAAAGAAGTTAGTTACCATTTTTTCTTTCATCCTAACTAAAAGTTACCTCCAATATCACTTATATAGAAGCGACACAGATTTTGAATGCACAAAAGTGAGTAAATAAAAAGTAGTAGTACTGACCGTATAAACATGCAAAGAAGTTATGAAAAATATTAGAAAGTGCACAGATATCGAGAACCAAGTAACACCATCTAAAACAACTTCAAAGATGTTGTAAGTGTTTGTGAAACCCTTTATACATAAACAGTTGCAAACTTAAGTCTTTTAATTAAATAAAAAAATATTGTTTATGCAAAGGCTTTAAATGTCTATAAATTTATTACGAAACTACAATATTCATAAACACAACAAATATTAAAGAAATGCTAGTTAAGTAAAAGAAACATTTTTTTAAATAAATAATATTTTTAAATTTAAATTTTCAAACCATTTATAACATTTAAACCTTTAATATACAAATGAATAGTCAGACAGACAGAGCTAACAGAATTTTAGACATTCAGTCATTGTACCTTAAACAGATAATTGGCGTATAACACTTATAAACAAAGTGAAGAAAAAACAAATATTGTCATTATTCCAATTAAACGGAGAGCCTTTAAATCCATGAACATAATATAAGAACCATAAAATAAAACCAACCTGAAAACACTGTATCAGCCTCTGTTGAGCGCCGTTGAACTTGAGTAACCTCTCAAATATGTCCAGATTTGAGAGTTCCGATCCCAGCACACATAACTTCTTATCATTGCACATCTGCCCACAAAGATAAAACGCAATATAAATATAATATATACCACATTATGTTATGTATCTCATCTTTGTTTTATTAGGAAAAAAGTTGTGTCATCACGTATAGTTGATTCAACACAGATAATGCTGCTAAAAAGCATTTTTTAGCAAGATGCCAGCCATTATGATTAATCATGTTAAAATTGAAGATGATAATTTTTAATAATGACTTGGTGGAATTTTTTTTATTTTGCCTACACATGAAATGTGTATAAGCCTTAAGTCAACTTCAACACACTTTGATCCTACATGAACGATAAATACTAATGATATGTTTGTGTATATCTGCAAGAATCTTTGCAGAATACCAACATTATCAATGATGATACACGCAAAGATCACACTTTTTAATAATGACATGGAAAAATTATATTTCATTTATCTACACTTGAAGTGTGCACATCTGCATGTATAAAACTTGTAAGCGGACTATTAGGTTTTGGTCTTGCATGAACAATGAAAACTAACAATGTGTTTATGCAGAATCGGGAACTTAAATAAATAGTTTTCTGGGGGTGGTAGCATTTGATGTAATAGATTTATTGAAGTGATTTTTATATCAAAAAATTGGAATTTATTAAAATTTCTAACTTAGAAAGAGACTGTCTCAGAAACGGTTGGTTTTTTTCCTTGTTATAAGGGACTTTTTAAATTAAATTAATGTGATTTTACATTGACAGCTCTTATAAGTATTCCCATTTCGTTGTCTTACAGAAAATTACTTTGCAATATGGTAATTTTCATTAACATATTTTATTATATTTAAATAAATAAAAAAATATTATTTCCTAGCAATCATTATATTAATGTCCAAACTGAAAGACGTTCAAAAATAAATCATTCAAAATTAATATCAATGGAAAGCCAGGAATATACTATTTGAAAAAAAATTGTAACTACACTACTTATTGCATCTGAGAAAAAATCGCGATATACATAAAAAAAAATTGAACAGCCACGCATTCACCAGCTTACTCCCCAAGTCAAGCGTGCGTAAAGAAGTTTTACTTCAAAAAAATTTATAAAAAATCAAGGCAATATATTAGTTGAGATTTAACGTGGGTAGTTTTGACTACTCCCCAAAGCTACTGTTTTTCTTGAAAATGTCATTAAAATATAATATCTTATATTATCCTTATAACTCGCTTTTTCGTTCATAACTGTTTATATTTTTTTTCGATATCGTTAAAAACGAGTACTGAAAAAAATTATAACAAATTATGAATAAAAAAGCGATTTAATGGTACGTATAAAGTAGGGGTATCTCCCTGTCTCCTCTGTTCTCGTAGAATACAATGGGCATTACTTAAAAATGACTTCACAATTCAGTATAGCTGTCCTTGTCTAAACGTTAACTTTATAACTAGGTAAATTTTTAGTTTTTTGCCGGTCCTTGCAATTACAGGTATACTAATATACTAACTAAAACTGCTTCATTATACTATAGTATATAATACCGATTTTCTTTTTTTGAGGTAAATAAACCAATAAAATATTAAAAATGAAAAGTGAATTATTTAAAAAGAATGCTACTCGACTAAAAGCAGTACGATTGGCGACCCGCTAAGTAAGGACGATCGTACGTAAAGTGTTCGAAAAGAGTTCGCCTCGCGCGTAAATCGAAACATCTGGCGAAACTACTTCAAACGCGTACGTACAATTACTTGCCTTCGGCGTGCCGTGGATAAAAAGCGGAATTAGGTTAATTTTTATACTGTGGTAAAATAAAAGAATTAGGTTATTTTTATACTACGAATAAAACAGCGGAATTAGGTTATATTTTATACTGTGGATAAAACAATGGAATTAGGTTATTTTTTATATTGTGATTAAAACAACGGAATTAAGTTGTTTTTTATAGTGGTTAAAACAGCGGAATTAGGTTATTTTTATACCGTGGATAAAAGAGCTGAATTAGGTTAGTTTTATACTGTGGATAAAACAATGGAATTAGGTTTTTTTATATTGTGGTTAAACAGCGGAATTAGGTTATTTTTATACTGTGGATAAAACAATGGTATTAGGTTATTTTTTAAATTGTGTTCAAACAGCGGAATTAATTTATATTTTATACTGTTGATAAAACAATGGAATTAGGTTATTTTTATACTGTGGACAAAACAGCACAATTAAGTTATTTTTATACTGTGGATAAAACAGTGGAATTAGGTTATTTTTTTACATCACCTTCGAATTTTACCAATTTCGATATTGAACACCAACTATAGTCCCTGAGCACATTGTTCACACAACATTCGGATTTGGGCAAAATATACAAACACTGCGTGCAGGCACATAGTCATATCGGTACCTACGGGTGTCCGAGGCCACGCACTCGAATGACGACATTGACAGTGTATAAAAAGCAATTTAACAGCTGCGCTGTAAACAACTACTGCACTTCAACAACGACAACAGGCTCCGATGTCAATACGAGTTCATATTTTTTTTTCATTTAGAACCATATTACATGACAATCAGATGTAACAGGGTATGTAAA
Source organism: Druceiella hillmani (assembly GCA_039881145.1). Lineage (NCBI taxonomy): Eukaryota > Metazoa > Arthropoda > Insecta > Lepidoptera > Hepialidae > Druceiella > Druceiella hillmani. The sequence continues at coordinate 6,278,130 of JAYKKI010000079.1, read as the reverse complement.
AATTTTCCGATCATACCCCCCTGCCCCCACCGCTGTCGTTGCCATGGTGTGTTGAGTAGCTCACAAGACATACCGCGTTTGACGGCGCAGGGCACCGCGGGGACCCGGGTTCGATTACTGGCCGTACATCAAGCGGTGATGGACTGGTGTTATAGATGGCTACGAGATTGCCCTTGGTAGCAATAAGTACGCCATATATACATCAATTAAATACATTAAAGTAGATAAATAAATTAAAACAAAAAACCCTAATAATCTATTGCAATTATACCCTAAAAAAGATTAATGACATTCGCTTTTCGCCTTACTAGAAGACCATAATGTTACGTATTTCTATTAAATTTTAACGTCTTTACCTCTATACAAACGGGAACAATTATCCATTAATTAATAAACATCTTATTGTTACACTTATGTATACATACAGTATATACCAAAGTATATACAGACATTAAACAATTAAATAAACAGTGAAGGTACAAAGTTTACAAGTAAAAAAAATTCAAAACAATTAACTGGGCGGCATATTATGCATAGAAGCATATGTTTCCTTACGAATTATTTTCACAAGGTCTATTATTCCCAATAGCTTCGCCTATTGTCGGTACTTTCCGACTTAATTCGGCCAGCTTCGCGTCTTATCAGCTAACAGTATTATAAAATTGAAAATATACTTTTAATAGATTGTTAAGAAATATTACTGTAATAAATTATTTCATAAAAATAACAATTGTTTTTAATATTTAATTCGTTCAAATAAAAATATTTCAATATAAAAAAATTTAAATGTTTCACATGTGCCAGACGTCCCATGACGGTTCACAATATTTTTTAACAAATTCATTTTTTTTTCAGTTTTTCTTATTAAGTCTAATGTGACAAAATATGCCTATAATGAAAATTATAAAAAAGTCGTATTAAAACGTTGCAGGCATAATCAGCTAGTCTCGATAGTGTTATTTCATTTTGAAAAATGTTTCTCTAATTGTCTTTAAATTTTATTTTTCTGGGTACGCTTTGATAAGAATGTTTCATTTTAAACTTCGAACTTTTAAAGGCTATTATTTCGGAAACAGTTTCGTTTTTTCAAATTCGCCAAAAACCTTTTATATTCAGAACAACGAAAAGAATCAGTGCTGTGAAAATATTAAATAGAGAAAAATAAGACATATTTTAATTTTTTGTCTGTGCATGGATGTCGCAATATCTACTGGACAGTATTTACCGGGTTTTCGACATTATACAGCTTAGAGACCCGGGAATAAAATGAGGTGCTTATCATATCAATATGACATCGAGAAGTTGACAAATATTGTGCATTTTCAGGGTTCCGTACCCGAAGGCCAGAACCCTATACTTGTGGTTTCTAACTTCTAAACGAAATAAGATAGGGCCTTGAAATTTACACATAACCGATTTTAATTTCTCGCCCTGAATTTTATATAATAGTAACTTTAAATAATTCAGGCATCGTAGTGCGAAATCGACTCGCACTCGGTCAATACTTATTTCGTTTTTTTTATTTATGTACTTGAATGTATCTAATTGATACGTATGGTGGACTTATTGCTACGAGAGCAATCTCTTACAGGCAACCAGAACACCAATTCAGTCCGATCGACGAGCGGCCGAGAAACGAACCCGGATCCCCGTGGTGCGCCGCGCAGTGAATTGCCGTATGCTTTGTGGTCAATCCAACACGCCACGGTGAAGATTTTTTACGCTCATCACATAAAAACTACCAAATTAGTTTTAAATAGAGTTACAGTCATTTAATTGCTTAAAATTTAAAAAAAAAACTCATATATGCCATGCGTATATCAATATTTAATTTACATATTTGCATTCTATATACAAAATTTCGATTCTGTTATCTGTGGCGATGGCACAAAACAACGCAAAATAAACGAATCAATTTAGTTTTTAAACCACATCATATAATATATATTTGTCCTTTATTTTTGCATAATTTCTGAATGAAGCATTATATTATGTATATTTATATTATGCAAACAAAAAATCCATAAAATAACTTTAGTCATTCATTGATTTCGCCATTCATTCAATCATTCATTCATTAATTTGATTTCGTAATCGCGTCTCACACGCGCAAAATATTAAATTACTAAACACCATAAAAACAATTTTGAAATTGAAAAAAATATGTATATAAAAGACCGGTTATATACAGGTTTTGATCCGCGCGAGGGTTGTACTAGTCGCAATTTTCTAATAAATTTAATAAACGTTATGTTTGCAAATCAAAGAAATTGTTGTTTAATACGATTCAACTTCTAACAAAAAAAATTAAACTCATAAATGAATTCCGTAATATAATTATTCTAGACACATTTTCTGTCATTTTTTTTACACTTCTGAAATCCCATTTACGTTTAAACCCACCCGATAAAATTGAAAGAATTTTTTTTTTAATTGGACGATCCAAAATTCCAGATTTTAATTTTGCACGTTGGTGACGTCACATGGATTCACTTATAATCCATGTGACGTCACCAGTTCAGAAATTAAAAACCCATAGGCAAAATATGCATAACTCTATTTGTTTCAGGTCTTCGTCAAAGCAAAGCAAATAATCATCAAGAACTGAAAAGAACTAAAATCGAACAACAATAGACAACAAACGTTATGAATAGTCATGATAAAATCGTCATGGCAGCAAAAAACAAAAAAAAGGAAACTAGCTTCATATCGATACTAGAACATAATGGCGGTCGTTGCCATGCGTGCATTTAAAACGCGCCAGTTCTTTTAATGCTAGATACACGAGCACCATACCGCGACCGCGCATTAATTATTCAATCCACACGAACACGTGGATGATCGCAATCGAAAAACAGTATAATACTCATATTATCTCATTAATTTTTTTTCTTCTTAAGTTATACATATTTTGTAACGATATCCTTCAAGAAACATAGAGGTCACTCGAAAACGATGGAAATAAGAACTTTCGGTTATGTTTGTCAATCAATATGATTGTTGTATTTTATCGATAGAAAATAATAAACGTCATTGAATGTAAACAGGTTTTATAACGAGTGAACACGACATTCTATTTTTGAAAAACTAACCATTGCATTTTGTTTCCGTGTTGTTGAATGATAAAATGGCTTTTACACATCAAATTACATCGTGTTCAGGCGTAATAAATAATTTTAATCGATTGAAATATGTACGCTATAGGGGCTTCACATGACAAATTGACAGCAGTAATACCAGAAGTTTATTATTTTATCACTAGATTGCACTGATAACATCACGCTACAGTTCCTATAAAGGCTATCTATCTATAACGAAGATAGTCTGTAATAATGAATACGTAACAATACAAGGACACACGTGTCTACTTTGCGTTACATAAATTCGCTGGGGCTAATTTTTATCGAAACACAACACAAAGATGGCGTTCTTTTTTTCGTTACGGCTAGGAAATGTAACTGACGTCAAATATTTTTCATACACTATGTTAATCGTCATCGTTCTAGAGAATTAGATTACATTCAATTTTTTAGAACAATAACCATTTTGAATCATTTTTTTGCTTATATTCGTTGATACATCTCATGATTAAGTATAAAATTTAAGACTTATTCTTGAATAAATAATATGGAGATGGCAACACTTATCCAAAACGATTAACGCATTCAAAATGTCACTTTACACGAATCTCTGGATTGCCTGCTCGATGTCGCTACTGGTTTCCATGCGAGTTGTTGCGCTAGACGTTGTACCGATTTCCGTTGAGAATGGCTGCACACGATGGTTTGCTAGGCTGGGTCTCTAGATGACTCAGATGTGCAAGTGATAGCTTGGAAAAATGGACGCGGTTATAGCTGAAGTATTCATCGCAGACGATTCGCTATTGGCTTGATTTTATTAATTGAAGAATCCAGGCGAAAAAAAATACGACAGAGATAAAAGGCTAGGCTGTGAAGGCATTGTTGGCGATTATGTAGTGGCAACCAACAAAAATATTATTTAAAAACTTACGTGCGTAACCTAGATTCTGAAATATAACTATTCCAGAAAAAGATTATTTGATAACAGGTATTAATATCTGTGTAAACAAATATCTTGCTCAAACTGACAATTCATTTTATAGGCATCAATTAATTTATTATTAAATAAGTGCTTAATTTAAGTTGAAAGCAAAATTTCAACATCAATCGTTGATAATTTTTTTAGAATTTCTTGTCAAAATTCACTGTCAATTTGAAAGCAATAACTAATTACAAATAAGACGCCATTTCTTCTTGTGATATAACAATAGACATCTGCAACTAGTTAAAATGACCGTGTGATAAAATGCGACCTTTTCATTGCTTTATGCTAAAATTTAAAGAAATATAAACGAAAATAGAACACGATCTATAAATTTTCTAATACGCGTTCATACATGTAACTAAGATTGTAGTGATGACGTTTCCATTAAGGTAATCAGGGCGGTGCAGTGGCAATGCCCCCATCCCCCTTCTCATCCCTTCCTGGCAATCCAGCTGCAGAAGTGTATATCCGCAGCTTCACTCAGAACAAGCCAAATTTATGAAGGTCTATTGAGTATCACAAGATAAAATATTTAGTTCTTGCATTAATTTGCTTGAGGAAAAAAAATTGCAACTCATGAACTAATGTAAAGACTGACCTCTGACTGCCTGATATTTATCTCAATATACTACGTATAATTACATCGTTCAAAATACGATCTCGCATATCCAATTTTAAATGATTGATTTTATAATCAAATTAGACTCATCAAATAATATAAGACCGTTCCGTGACTCAAAATTGTCGCGAGATATATGTGTCACTTAAATTTTTAAATTTATATTTTAAGGAAATCCGCAACTGTTAACGATATTGAAACAAATGAGCAATACAATAATTAAATATTGTTCAGATACATAACGACATCATCTGTCTGAAAAAAACGTACTTTCGGTTATACTATAAGAAACTGCTTGGTTTCCTGAATACTTGGTAATGGTTGGTCAAATAATTGCCGAGTTATTAGGTATTATTAGTAAAGATTCTAGGGATTCCAGGGATATCTCATTAGACGAATATGCTAATACCATCGTAATAACATAATAACATCAAACAAAATAACCAAACAAAAATAAAGTCTAAGTTCATGCAAAAACAGGTGATATTTCTTTCTTGCACCCTGAAAGTTTCTGACTTTTTAGTTACATACCGGCTTGTCCATTGCACCACACTTGCAAAAACCCGATTTAGGCGATTTTCTACAATTTTTCGAGATGTGAATTTGTATGAAGTTTTTCGTGCAATTATAAAAAAAAATGAAAAATGTTCGAGGTTTTACTATATTATACAAAAAGAAAAGAGTAAATAATATTATATTAAATGACAGTTTCCCTCCAAAAGAACTGGTTGTCCATAGTTTTAATTTTGAAGTCGGACATCAGACTTCAAGTTTTTACATAGTTTTTACTTTTGAAGTTTATTGTCAATGGCCAACAACTTAAACCGATATCAACATCTTACAGACTTATTAAGGATTAATTTCCTAGACGTGGAATATTTTATTTCAAGACGTCATCGATGGTATTGACGTCATCGATCAATACAAAAATATTTAACCTTTCGAAGAAGGCATTTCTCCTAATAAATCGACCTTCTTTGCAGGAATTTGTTTGTACATTTTTCATTTATCAACTTGCATTTTCTGTAAAAGGTTAATCTTTTGGGCACTGACACTCTTCCGAATAAATCGACTTCATTTTTACGGGAAATCTGTCTATTTAAAGAGCCTATCTGGTAGGAAAAGGGACCTAAGCTTTTCGGCACATGACATTTTTGCTAATAAACCGAACTATGACAGGAAACTTGTCTTTATAAAAAATGAATACGTTCCGTACGTTCATGTCCTGTACAGTATCTAAGTTTACTGATGGCCACTATAGTGGTCACCAGTGTCCTCAAATGTTTAAATAAAGATTTGATTTGATCTTTACATCTGTCAACAACGTCACTTCTTTTTTATCATTGCTAATGGACATGGTTCACGTTCACCATGTCAATTATTTTTTCATTACCTCTATCGATCCATTTACGACGTACTAGAAGTTGTTAACTCATATGAAGCCAAAAAGTTCTAGTTAGTAATCAGATTTTTGAGATTTGTGGTAAAACGAAATACAACTAGCAAAAGTATAGAAATGATATGAAACGAAAGTATAGAATCACGAAAAAAAAATCACGTTAACAATGTCAGTAACGCTCCTATGCATCACACGCGGCCAGGACTGTCAGTCGAGCTTACTGACAGTTAAAAATATATTTCTATTTCTCATTAATTGTCAGTCGAGTCGGACCAAGAGTCTACTTTACCGCCCCACTGCATGGTCCAATCGCTAAATTATCCATACAAAATACGTTTTTAACTGTCAGTAAGCCCGACTGACAGTCCTGACCGTATGTGGTGTATATAGGCGTAAAGTGACGCCGTTAAAGTATTGTGTATATTAACAAAATGAAAGAAGTGTTTACAAATTCGGCCTATGCTGCGATATTAAATCCACTACTACATCGTGCAGTCTTTCAACCGCAAAATGTAGTAGCCATCCTAATTAGTACTCGCATACTAATGGCACCTAAAAACAAAATAAAGGACGCAGGAAATGAAAATGTAAGTGAAGGTTTTGCGCATGACGCGCGCTCAAGCTTCGCTTGCTTTAAAAAAATTAACGCGCTATATGAAGAGGAAAAAAAAGGAAACAAAAATGAATACAACTTTCTAGTAATTATCATGAAAAAGTTTCTCTTTTTACGTTGCCTCGATAAGCGGCCGGGTCATCATATTTTTTTATTGAATATTGATGAATATTTTTCATATTATCAAACGTTGTAGCATCTTATATGCAATTCCTAGCGAATTTATGTTTATGTATGTGTCTAAATTATTTGCAAGCCGTTCGCGGTTTGTGATGGAACTCCTAGCGAATTTATGTTTATGTATGTGTCTAAATTATTTGGCAGCTGTTGCGGTTTATGATGGAACAACTGTGTACACCTACAAGTCCCAAGCATTTCCACTACCCATCATTAATTTATTATGTTTATCAACAATTATTGACATTACAACGTAACTTTGATTAGTAGAAACAACTTGTTAACTGGATACGAGAAGTGGATTACATACGTCAATGTCACGCCCAATGTAAATGGCTTAGTGCAGGACAAAGAGAAGTTTCAGTGCTCAAACTTGAACTGAGTACTAGAAATATAATGCTTAGCTGTTAATAGAATATCAAGGGTATTAATCATTGGATATTGCTTCCGGATGGATGCAGAGATCTACTGACAATTATTAGACAATAGGGTATTTTACTATATTTTTTATTAGTAAAACAGAATAAGTAATAACATTAAAAACGGTTAAAATAAATATATCATATCTAGGACTTTTCATTACAAAGGTATAACGCTTAAACTGACGAACTACGATTCGCGCGAGAACGCCCCATACAAAACACAACTGGCTTATGACGTCACTGGCCAGTTATTTAGCATTAATTACAAGGGAGTTTATTAAATATCTTTAGTAACTCGTTAAATACTGCGTTTAAGTTATATATTGCATATTACAATTTTCTCATTTTTTAAAAAAAAAATTAGACTTTTTCTATTTAGAAGTTTCGATTAATTGTTAATACCTACTTTAGTTTTAAAACATTTTTACAAAAAATATCGACATCAGTCAAATATCCTATTATACCTAACAAACTAAGCAGTCAACTGGACCGTGTATATTTTCTCCACGATAAAACGGTACCAAATACAGCAAAATATACACGTCGAAAGTTCCGAAGTTGGACTGGGCTCAGATAGCACATTCACACTATTCACCTGACATTGTGCCATAATATAATCACTTTTCAGAGCTCTTAGCAATCATTTATAGGATAAATTATTCGACTGTATAGAAGACCTTCAAAAAGATCTTTTTAATTTGTTTCAAATCACCACATTTTTATGCTGTCGGGATATATATCACTGTCTCCCAGATAGCGGGAAGTCACATAAAATGATGGTGTATATAAATCCGTAGTTTAATTTCTTTGTTGACATTTAGATTTTAAATTGTTTTTATAAGTACTAGTCGGGCTTAAAAACTTTTTAACACAACCAATATTTAAGGTTTATCAAAACCATGATTAACTTAAAACCTCAAATCGAATCTTTGTGGTGAATCTGTTTAGTTCTTTTCTCGTATATTTGGTTATCGGCTTGTTTATCTGTCCGTTTATAATGCAAGACGATTATTTACAAAACGGTTAGTTTTCGGAGAACTTATAGAGCTCACTAAATGATGAGAAATTGTGAAAATGAAAAATCATAATTATTTTTCTTATCCCAACCGTAAGAAAAAAAAATTTTGCCAAAACCACATTTTTAATCATCACACTTTCACTTATACATTAAAAAAACACATTAAACAAAATATCTCCCAGCCATTTCCGTCCAAAGATATTGTATCCGAATACAGAAGAATAAAGACCTAACGAAGGTTACATGAACAAATATGGCGAAGGTCGAGATTTTATTGATTTATAAGATTAATTACATTTATTAAAATGAATATTGAAGGATCTGACAGAGCAAACCCTTAAATTCTCTCATTCGGTATATACATGTTATCCCCGGATTTTAATTAAAGCTCTCCCATAAGACACTGTATACATATAAAAAAACAATTAGAATAGGAATGTTTATATTAAGTCGAGAAATCAACTTATAACAGAACGCTGTTACAAATGTCAAAAAGGAAATTATTAAAAAGCTTTGTCTAATTAAAACATTCTAACGTATTTATAAAAAGAAGTAACCGAATTGGGTTGAATTAATAAATCGTAAAAATATATCAATCGAATGAAGCAAACTAACCAGGAAATGTCAACCTGTATGTACCCAGCTTTTCATTAATGTTGCTTACTTGGCTAGACGACACAATAAAAACGTCTCAACATTTGCGAACGCAGAGGAAATGTGTTTTCGAACGCAACTAAACTGTCAATTATTAGATAATTTACGACCCTGAACAGGTTGGCAGCACTGAGCGCGTAGTATATAAGTGCTGTGACCCTCTGACCGCATAGCATAGATGCGCATGGGGGTCTGTCGACACGGGTCTCTTCGTTGCCGTCGCTATCGATTAATCGACGATTGTGAACCTAATGCGTCCTACTAATATCAAATAATGAACAGCTATTTTCTGTACCAAGATCATAAGCCGTTAAAAAGGAACGATATTTTTAGTCCACACAGCAAAAAATCTAAATTGAGTTATATCTATCAATATATATAATAAAATTGTATAATTGGCATGCAATGGTCGAAGTATCTTTTACAACTATTTTGAATAGTGCAAGACGAGTCCCGAGAATGTTCACGCCACTACAATAGCAACAACGTGTTGGTTGTTCATGCGAGTATTTGGATTTGTGTTAGAGAGGATAAGGATGAAATTTTAAGCCGAATTGTTACGAGTGACGAAACTTGGGTTCATAGTTACGAACCTGAATTCAAGAAGCAGTTTATGCAGTAGCATAAAAATGTAGTCCTCTAAAAAGTACAGGTGTCGCAATCTGTCGGAAAATTCATAGAAACGGTTTTCTGGGACACAGAGGGTATCAAAGATAGAGACCAGCGTAAGGTCTACTGGAGTAGCTTAAAGAAGCATCGAAGAAGAAAAGACGAGGGAAATTAACGAGGAGTATGCTCTTTTGTGCGACAATTCATCTGTAAACAAGAACCATGTTGCGAAGGCTACCCTTCACAAATGCAGCTTTCAAATATTGCAACACCCACCTTACAACCCAGAATTGAACCACACACCCCCCCTCCTGCAACCATTATTTGTTCTCAAAAATTAAAAAGGAGTTTTGTGAGAAAAAATTAGCAATGATGAAGAGGTCAAGCTGCAATTTCAGCTTATTTTCAAGAGAAAACCTTTTTCTTTGAGGGATCTGAGAAATGTATTAGGGTTAAGGGACAATATATCGAAAAAGAAAAATAGCACTGCTTTTTTTACCTTCCTTCCACCCTATTCCAGACTTTTTGACCTCCCCTTTATCTTTATGATGTATGATAAGACTACATTTTTATTTTACTGGAATTAAAAAGAAAAGAAACAAATGTTAGATGAAATACTAATTTAAATAAAAAATGTTAATTTACTAATTCGCGACACGGTGGTCATTCGCTCTGATGCACCTCACAATTAAACAATGGGCATGTTTAATTGAGAGAAATGCTACTAAACGAATGATCGTAAAGCATCGCGAGCTGTTGACGTTATCTCCTGCTCGATCAATGTCCTCGAAAATGCTACAGAGTTGAATGGGCGATTCACGATCTACTGCCTCATAACTGAAGTTTAGACTATTGAACAATTGGTTATTTGACAAATATTTTTTTATTTCATTAATCATAATTTCAAGGTACAAGCTGATGAAGAGTGAAAAATGTTTTTAATAATCATAAAAAATGACAAGAGTTATAAAAGTTTAAATTTAACCTTTAGAGAAGGACGGCAATACTGTGTTGTGAGGTTTCATTATATTCTACGAGGGGAAAAGAGACAGGGATATACCCAACTCTATACGTATCTTCAAATTTAGAATCATACAACTGGCTTATTTTTCAATCAATTTTTGAATTTTTTTCAAGACTGGTTTTTAATACCACAATATTGTATGAAAAATATCAAAATTTAGAATGAGTCAACTACCGTATTCAGACAGGTTAGTATTGCCTAAAAATTTAAATTTAGAATGAAATTAATAAAAAAAGACTTTTATTCGAATTTTGAAATATAATATTGAAAATCAATTTAGGTGTTGACAATATTACTTTAATATTTGTCGTAATAACGGTTGTCAACTAATTATAAACTCGAAATCATACATATTTATGCCTTTACTGAAGACCTGAACTGTTCCACTGAGCCAAAATTCATATATTTTGGTTTGTATATACATACTCTAAAATATGATATATAAGACATTCATATACTTAACTTGGCTAAATACTCCATAAAAACTGGGCATTCTCCTCTATCATACGAAAGTTAAATACACTTGGGGCATTACCTAATCCAATAATAAAAATGTAAAAATCTAAAACATTTAGGCGCCTTTATGCATAACAACGAATGTCGATTTACATAAATTTATATTGCTAGTGCGTGAGCTCGATAATAAATAAATTAGTTAACAATACCTATCTACACCTGTGCAACAGGTGTTTAATTTGTTAACGTCACAAATAACTTTCAACATATGTTAGTGATCCGTTATTTCTATGTATTATTCTTAATCTATATTACGTAATCCAGTACACTCGGTTACACAATAAACCCGTATCATCGGTAAACAAATTAACTTTAAATTGCAAACACTTCAATAATTTAAATAAATCCATTAAAATTGCTCACTAGATTATCGGGCGACAGAATTAGGCAAAGTTAAATTAATTCAATATCTGCTTCAAAAACCGAAATAAATTCCATTTCAAGCCAAGAAAAAAAAATGTCACTTAAAAACAAAAAAAAAATTTTATTTAATGTAGACAGTAAACTTCTCATAAAAAAATACTGCACCTGTAGCAAGATATAGGGTTCACAAAAAGACAATTTATGGAAAATTTGCGAAATTAATGCAAGCAAGAAAATAATAAAAAATAATAGAGTTCGTTGATTAAGAACTCTACGTGGTTAAAAAAGACCAATTGACTAAATTAATTCACCATTATCAATAACTGTAATAAAGTTTTGCCTCTTGCCTCATTGTGAATAATGTATATATTGTGTATTAATATATTCTCACCAAACAACCGAAGTGAAGACTGTCCGGAAAATGCCGGCGACTTCACATAATAATAACAAATCATACATTTTTACGTAAATCCTCGAAACTTAGCCAAAATTAAAGAACAGGATTGGAACTATTCAAATTTTGATGTTTTACTAAAAGTTTCGGAACTCTCGAAAAACACCAAAAACGGACGATAGGATTTACGCGAGCCTTACCGGCGCCAGGAAAAAAATCTTGATAACGCACAAAAGTTAGTGATAAAACTAATTGTAATATTAAAAAACTTATCCAAAGCCACATTAGAAGAAAAATCTTTCGTGTTGTTTGAGAACAAAAAGTGTAAAACTAATTGTAAGTTTAAAAAACTTATCCAAAGCCACATTTGAAGAAAAACCTTTCCTGTTGTTTGAGAACAAAAAGTGTAAAACTAATTGTAAGTTTAAAAAAACTTATCCAAAGCCATATTTGAAGAAAAACCTTTCGTGTTGTTTGAGAACAAAAAGTGTAAAACTAATTGTAAGTTTAAAAAAACTTATCCAAAGCCATATTTGAAGAAAAACCTTTCGTGTTGTTTGAGAACAAAAAGTGTAAAACTAATTGTAAGTTTAAAAAAACTTATCCAAAGCCATATTTGAAGAAAAACCTTTCGTGTTGTTTGAGAACAAAAAGTGTAAAACTAATTGTAAGTTTAAAAAGTTATCCAAAGCCACATTTAAAGAAAAACCTTTCGTATTGTTTGAAAACAAAAAGTATTATATTTTTGTTTTCAAACAATGTCGATAACCATGAAATGTGAAACAACTACCAATACCCTAATGTCGTAAGTCATTAAAGTTTTATCTCGTGTATGATTGCTTGAACACGTGAAGCCAAATCTATATAAGGAGACTCGCATACACGCAAACGAAATGAAACGAGCGAGAGAGAATTACCTCCCACCGTAGTTTAAACACTGTTTGAAAATATATGGTAGACCAACTTCAGTAGTACAAATATCTAAAGGAAACTCCTTCCTGTTTACGCGGTGCATCTCATAATAAAATAATAATTTCATTCTAATCACTGCAATCTTCAAGGAATAATCAGGGTATATACAGTACAAACACTTCGTACATAATTCGTTCGCACAAAAACATAGGCCAAATAGAAAAAAACACATCAAACACAAATTATTAGTGAAGGCGCCACGCTGACGACCACCAATTTTGGGTCTCAGAAAAGCACAGATCTCGCGAAAGAACAAGATGGTTTTGCTCAAAGAAGTTTGAAGACGCGCGCGGCCCGCTGTCTACGACGGACTGCGCGCGTCTTCTAACATCTTTTGTTTTGCTATTGCTGTTTTTCTCCATTCGTTCTGCGATATATATATATCATAATTGAAACCATTGTATAAATATTACCACTGCACTGACTTTAACGAAATTTCGTGTTTTTATACCTCAGCTGCTTATCAAAATCTGAAATACAAATATTCCCCCTATTCCTCATGGGGCTTGACCAATTAATAAATAGATAGATTAATTAATATATATTTTATAATCAACCGCATAATCATAATTTTATAATTCCCTATTACTTATAGTATATAGTGAAGTATCATTTAATTATTACCTTTCAGACTCTACGGTACCTTTTTGAGCGAACCCCATAATTAGAAAACTTAGTAACTTAAAAAGTAACATACCTTTTCCCACATGACGAGCGGACAAAATGGTTAGTTCCATATATAGTGATTCATTTTAATGCCTGTTTTATTGACTCATAATTCAAATAATATATTTATTGAAATATTACTATTAACAAAATAAACGCGTCAACGCACGGGAGTCCCGAGCGAAAATGCAATCAACAAAGAAGAATAAATACATGTAGTAAATTCCCTTTTAAGCGTTGCCTCTGAAAAAAAGTTATATTTTTAAAAAAGCTAATTTGTTGAGTAGAAATGTTGGCATTAATCAACGAATAAAGGGCGCTGGAAATAATAAAAGAATACTAAAACACTAATTGATTTCAACACGTGCACCATGAATGTGTTAACGATATCGTAAAAAACTAATATGCCAGTTGTGAAAATGAATGTAGTGTACTTACTTAAACAGATATAAATGTATCATTATACCATTGTTTGTATGTACATATCATTCTCAATCTCTTATCGTTTGTCACCTTAGCAACGCAAACAACTGTCACATAGCATTATTGTACTCCCTAATCACGTACTTTATTAAATTTTCGTGAATATATTTTGTTCCCATTGTAATTAAAACCATAAAATACTATTATACTCGTATAAATTTACAATATGTTGTACGCATGTATGTAAGCACGCTCACACGAAACTCTGAACTATTGTGGCCCCCATTTGTCTGAAATCTTAATTCTTAGATACCTTATTTTTTAGCTCGTATATTATCGTAACCAAAAGCAAAGCAGTAGATAAAAATGGGCATTACTATTTCAAATTAAACGCCGTCAAACGTTAACAGACTTATTCCATTATCAGAAGAGATGTCATGTTATACAGACGTAACAAAAACATTCTAATATTCACACAAATGATGTACCAAACTAAGTCAAAACTGTTAAAGAATAGTATGACAATTTTCAAACGAAAAAATTATAATTAAAGAAAACCACGCTTGGTTTGATACATAGAATCCAGAGTGAATAATAGACACATTCGTAGTTGAAAGTCATATAATCATTAAAAGTATATATAATACAGCCAGTTTTTTCTCGCGGATCAACCCGCGAAGATGTTCGCAACTTCCACATTTGATTTAAACGTATCTCTGACAGTGGCGCATCCGTCGTCATCTAGCTTTGTGCTTATTGTTCGAAGACAAGCCTCACAAATATTTGTATATCTTTAATATTTTATACACAAAAACCTTCCTGGATAATATCCGACAGTGGAAACCGCATCAAAATCCATCCAGAACAACTCAAGTTATAAACAAACAGTATGACAGACACTATGTTTTTTATATATAGATATAACACTTACAAATCACGGCCTGGATTTCTGAGGAAACAATATTCCACCGGAGACAGCTGCTTTAATTTGTTCAATGCAATTTTTCAAACTTTCTTAATTTTGGAGAAGTAAGTCGCATTATATAGTTAAGTTTCTTAATTTAGAAGTCATATATGGTACTTCTATAAAAATACACTCAAAGTAATTATTAAATTGTAAAAAAGTTAATTGTAAAAAGCTACATGCGATAGATTTTTAAACGTGGAGCGATAGACTTTTGAACGGTTTGGAAATCCATCGTCCTGCGCCATTCGACCGAAATTTTAGGCTATTCTGTTCTCCCGATCGCGTTAATCGGAGCGTTAGACTGTTCGTCAGTAGTCACTTGTAAACTGTTTGGATATGGATCGCGCCGCGCCACTTCACCAAATTTTGTAGCCGATTTTGTTATTCACGAGCTTAAGCACGAGTAATACCTTATGAATATGCGCTTGTTACAAAGATTGGCACTTCCAGTCATAAATACGAAGATACATATTTTTCCTGCATAAACACTGGTTCCAACTTCTAAAAAAGTAAACCAATTAACACAAATATATTTGTATACATCCATATGTAAATCAAGTCAAACCTAACAATATAATTACCAATTTATTAAATATATTAAAATAAAAACATGTGAAGCAAAAAAGTCAGACATAAAAATACATTCATCTTAGAATTAATTCCATTTGTTAACTTAATAAAACCGGTTGAAAAGATCTTTATGACACAATTCCAAAAGTTCTAGGAAATATTTATATTTGAGGAATTTCCTAAAAAGGTTTTTTGATATTATTATCCTCAATAGTATTTTCCGAAACTAGCGGAGTAGCTTCCGCCGTAATATTCAATTACAACTATTAGTTGTCAATAATAAATATATCCAAAATTATGAACTCATTTTTAGGAAAATATAAGCTTGATAAAACCACTTGAATTTTTTAAATCTGATCATCAGACTACATCCGGACCGCTTACCAAGACTATTATTTTTAGAAAGCCTAAAATTGTAAGATTGAAATTTGTAGTATTTTTTTCATTACAAAGAATAATTGCCAAAAACATTATCACAAAAAAGAAAGGGTCTATAAACCACAGAGAAAACAGTTAAAATTTCGGTTCAAATATTGTTCTATTTTTCATTATTTATCTATTACTATATTTATATCGTATATTTTTTTCATATGCATTACGTGCGTTACTCTGTTTTAACTAAATAATAAATAAACTGTTACATATCGATCAACTAATTCGATATTTGGAGTATCGGATCGTGACTATTCGATACGATCCCAGTGTCGCATCATATAGTTACGTCCGAATCGTTCCAAGATATCGATATCGACAAAGGAAAGTATCGTGCACATTTACTACATAAAAAGGCAGCACTACACGAAGGCGTATTTGGCATAGCGCTACACAATTATCCGCGTCTTTCTTTACGCACGACGCTTTAAGTAAATAAATCTATTGTTAGAAATTATTCGTTTCGCTGCAATAAATTTAATGATTCATATCCGACGAAACAATTGCAGAAATTATGCTCGCCGATTTCGTAATCTTTACGTTTTCACTCTCGCGATTTAACTGAGTAGCTTTAAGTTCACGACATCGCGCTCGACTGCATTATAAAAACAGTTTATACACATTAAATATCGTTAACCGTATTGAGGCAAGTGATTGATGATTAGCCTAAATACGCCATCTATCATTTAATAAATTGGTAACTAGGCTGTGTCTGTGCGGGCATCACGCAAATATGACGGGATGGATTTTAATGATATGTTGCAGTTTTATCTCTTTCAGGCTTTATCAAGATCTGCAGTAGAAATAATCAGAATATTACTCAACTCTGTACTACTTAATTAATTGACAGCGACATCTGTTTCTCGTACAAGCGACCATCTTAAATTTATAGTCTTATAATTCTCCGCTAGATGGTATTTATGTCATTTTGATAAGTGTTTTAAATGTAAAACGTATTTAATAGCTACAATATACAATACCCGCATTCAAAACCGAGAGTTTCAAAATTTTGAAAAAAATATGTAAAACGTATTTAATAGCTACAATATACAATACCCGCATTAAAAACCGAGAGTTTCAAAATTTTGAAAAAAATATAACATTTTCCGTGCGAAAATCAGGCGAAACAGGACTGAAAAAAATAGGCAAAGGTTCGTACGATCTAGGGTCCGCGTGTTACCAGAAAAAAATAGTTTTCTTAAAAGGAGTAAATGGAAAAATGAGCTACTATACATTTTATTTTAATCGTCAATTAGACAAATGAAAAATTTAGTATTTTATTATGAAACCAGGTTGCTTTTTATTATAGTTTGTAAATATTATTTTTATGGAACTCTTTGAACCAGCAAGATGAAACGAAATGCAAATTGTATCTGTGCGGATGTATCTTACTAATCCATAAACATCGCAGATCAGTCTCAAAAAAACTCACTTGAAGCTCAAAAAGAGCGAAAAAGAAATTCATTTTGACAACGACAAGGCGAATGTAAAACAGACCTATGTTGTATCATGTTACTCGTACTTCATGAACAACGTAAGCGTTTCGGAGTACCTTTTAGGCAGACGTCCGCATGTTGTATGTATCATATCAAGAATTGAGGAACATCTCAGATCCATATACAAAGTTTATAATTTGAGACCGATGTTGAAAGTTGACACGACGAATAAACATTACTTGATGCGCAACAAAGCAAAATAACCTATGAAAAGGCGTCTCTTGTCATCCATAAAAAGTACAAAACTGCCTTCGTCAAAAAAATAGCTCCGTCGTTTTCTTTCTGCTCGTAAAATTATATAATGCTATTATTTTCTCTCGAGCTAATGAAAAATAGCGTTACAATAAAGGTTAGGACAAAAGCAGTGTGATACAACGTGCCGATTTTTAAAGCGACCGTTATTGTTGTGCGTTAGCTAACGTAACTATATAACAGAGGGCAGAATGTCAGTTAACAGTTTGTTTTAATTTATATGGGTAATGGCTACAAATTTAAAAAATAAAACTGTTGGTTTTGGTTATCTTTTGTAATTCTTTTTAAAAAGTTATTATGTACTTTCTTCGATTTTTATAGTTATTGTTATTTCTTAAAAACAATTCTTAGCACATTAAAAATGTAACACATGGGCGCTTTAAAGATAACTTTTTTTTTGTGTCTGGATCACAAATTTTATTTTATTTTTGCTCTTTCCTGGTTGTCTATGATTATATATACATATATATATATACATATATACATACATATATACATATATATTTACATATATATACATATATATATATACATATATATACATATATACATATATATATACTATATATATATATACATATACATACATATATATATACATATACATACATATATATATACATATACATACATATATATATACATATACATACATATATATATATACTATATATATACATATATATACATATACATACATATATATATACACTATATATATACATATATATACATATACATACATATATATATATACATATATATACATATACATATATATATATACATATATATACATATACATATATATACATATACATATATATACATATACATATATATACATATACATATATATACATATACATATATATATATATACATATATATATATATACATATATATATATATATATATATACATATATATATATATATATATACATATATACATATATATATATATATACATATATATATATATATATATATATATATATATATATTATTGATATGTTTGCTAATTAACGATACTAATATTAATATTTCTGAAGTCAGCTTACTGAGTCGTATTATTTGTGGATTTGATTTAATTTACGTAAACATCAAGTGATGTGTAAGAAATCGTGCTAATTGGCATCGCGGTTCTCCAATACCTTTAAGCTATTTTATTTTTAGAAACATTAATAAGACCTATGTGTCAATCTAAGACAATGGATTGTAAGCAGACCGGACCGCTTTCTAATTTATACACGCCTCAGATAATCACACGTTCCCATTAAAACAATCAAACTTACGCTATAACTAAAAGCCAATATACCACGTATGAATTCTCATAATAAATTTTCAAGCTTATGACAACAGACGTAAGCCAGCATGACGCCCACGCGTGAATGTGTATTCACGCGTAATACGTGTTAAATTAAAGCTTTATGAACATAAAACTGATTAAATGCATAACGTTAAACTCGGTCAAAACACGCAGTTTGTCAAGTCCTAACTAGACTTACAAGCTAAAGGTTTCATTTAATGCTGAAAGTTGAAAAAAATGTTTGCATTTCTAGTTTCAGCAGCACAATGGATTCATCGATATAAATAAACGAATTGCCGTATTAATAAATTTCGTCATATGTTGGTTCTGCTTACATAAAGTAAAGTTCCACTCTATACTGAATTAAGCTCTACATTTACAGACACTGTATTTCAGTGAAAATTTAAGAAGATTCAGTAACTCTTTTTCGAAAAAAATTGGATATATTTATGACATTTTTATATGAAACTCATTTTTCGTTTGAAACATAGTTTTTTTGACACTTATACGAATCCTGCCTTTCATCACCGCAACGAGGTTGGCTGGACAGGTACAGTGTCCGCTTCGCTCGAATGCTCGTTTTGGAAGCGAGGCAACATTTCCCTCAAGGCCAAGCCCCGCCTATTTCGAGCACTAATCCTGACCGTCTTTCTTCACAGATCTGAAAAACCTGGATATCGCTAAATTCGAATTTTGTAAAACCCGAGATATTTCAAATGCATTGCCTTCGACGAATAACGACAAAATACGTTGCTACCGTATCCTCAACGAGTAGATTCGACTAAACTGTGAGAACCAACCCATAATCAGCGAATTCAAAAACGGCCGTTATGTTTGTTTTGTCACGTGTGTCGAATGAAACTGGATAATTTATTACTGAAACGTCTGTGCCGAAAAAGTTCAACGTAGCTAAGATGTCCAAAATCCACATTTGATTCTAGAAGAAGCTAAAACCGTCGACTAAAATCACCAATTATGAGAGAAACCCTTCAACGAGGTTCCGAACCGCGCAACTCGCACATCAACATATTGGCTAAGGAAATCGCTTTTGCGGCCAGTCGTAAGCTAGGCACAAAAAAGAAGACAAATATTGGAACACACTTTTGTTTTCTTCCCTTATTTCACTGCTTGGTTTAAGTGAAATCCTCATAATATTCTTGAAATAATTATATTCTCGTTTTCAATTTAAACCACGCTGTCTACAATTACGCAATGCTTAAAATTTAAGATGTATATCCTATGATGATATCAATGCATCGATATGTCTGCCCAGTCTGTTATGTGTTTTGTACAAAATTTCGTTGCTGATAACGTAGCAAACAAATTCATTGTACGCATAGTAGCGTTTAATTTTACTGTTTGTTAAGTTTACTTAATTACAGTAATATTTTACAAACAAAAAGAAATCGTTTTAATCGATTACGGAGTCGGACGTCTCCATCAAGTTTTCGGATGCATATATATAATACGTATGTATTATATATATGCATCCGAAATATATATACGTATTCTTACTCGATATATACGTATTCTTACTCGATTTTACCGTTGTAGTGAGCAAACAGCTTGCACGAAGTAAATTTGTACAAAAATATATCAAACAATTCCTTTCAGAGCCGTGGCACCTATAGCATTAAAAAGGCAAATTTCATTTTGTATAATCGTTATTACAAAATGTGTCATTTTGAAATAACTATTTTTTTTTAAATCATTCAGGTTTTGTTTTTTTTTTATTTTTCAATTAACTGACACATGACTTAAAGATATCGATCGTTTTCATATTTCCAGATGAAAACTTTTAATTTCGATATTGTAACTGACTTCGAATAAAGAGAAAGCCATCGCTGAATCGCTTGTTTCTTATGTATCTTCGCAGAGGGCATCTGACTGCACAAAAACAATATCAGGGAAATATAGAACTCCTAAACAAAAGCAAAACACGCTGACGAAAAACACAAGTATACATATATATAAATTCTGGTATTATACCTGATGACACTATGAGTAAAGAAGTGTTACTTGTAGTGATAACAAGATGCTCTTTGCCGATCACGAACACAATTTATTTATCTTAACTTTTTCAGCACTAACTTTAAAACCAGAATGCCAGTATTATATTACATTAATTTAAAAAAATATTCATATTTATTGTTGGGTAACATTTAAAAATTCAATTTTGCTGACACTGGCAACATCTTTTCATTTCTGTCAAATTATTATGACACGCGCACAAACTATATTTCGATCGCTCAACGGCTATGGATATTCGTTAGCCGCCTTCGGCGTCGTCGCATCGTCTCTACCATTGCGCCAAGCAACTATAGCTCGAGTTCCGTATTATTTTCGCGCGTCCACGTGACTCATCGATATACGCACGTGACTCATCGATATACGCACGTGATTTCGCCAGTCACAAGTGTACGCTCACATATAAACATGTGATGCGGACGAAATTGAATCTATTCCCAATTGGACAAGCCGTTGGAATACTAATTCAGATAATAAAATTGCAATTCCAATAAAACCTACTCAAAAAGTTAGTAATATGTTTCTGAATGGAATGTTTAATAAAGAATTGATTAAAGCTGAGAGCAAGCTATGTAGAGCAATAAAGAAATATTCGGCACTTATAATAAAATTGTAAACTTTGCGTGTCTGCATAATGAAAATATTTAAAAAAAAATAATGGGAAGATGAAAATGATATTGCCTGTTTGCGTGTTTGTTTGCGCACGTATCGCGTAAAGAAACTGCCGACTTAATCCGGATGAAATTTTTAGAAAAATATAATTGTCAACTTGACGTAACATTTAGTTTTTATTTCATCGCAACCGGTTCACTAAATCAGAAGGTATTTTATATTCCAGAAATTCATTTACATTGCATTAGTACAACAAGCAAGCATCTGGTTAGTTACTTGACACGTAGTGATTACACAAATGTGTGGTGTACCTAAATTCATTAAAAGATGGCGCTATGTGCATTTTAAATCGCGCAATGAAACTTTCCACCTGGACATATATTGGCGAAATAAGCGTGTCCCGGGGTGAAGTGTGGAAGTGTATATTATATGTATGTGTATATATATATATATATATATATATATATACACATAGATATATGCACATATATATACACATATATTATATACACATATATATATATATACATATATATATATATATATATATATATGGCTTCGGTACATTTTTAAGTCATGCGCCTACGTAGTCGTGGGCACAGTTGGTAACGAACAAAATTATACGCTTTGACCTTTGATCACACAATATAAGATGAATTTGGGGTTGCAACATGTTACGCGTACATTATGAAGACTTATTTAGCTGTGTATATAGTGAAACTTTATCCAAAATTTACTAAAAAGAAAAATTGTATAAAACGCATGTCAACCAAATGTATAATTACATCATTTAATGTGAAAAATATCAGTCTCATGATAAAAATATCAGTCGCATGGCTTACATTTTATTCAAAACGTGGTAAGGTGTACTTTTTACTTACACGTAATTTAGCATGAAATAATATTTTTTATGAAATACTAAATTTTATAATAATATCAAATCCGCAAGTAAACATCACACCAAATAAGTAAAAAAAAACCTAGTTTTTACTATATTATGTTGCTTCGTAGATGGAAGAATTGATATCAAAAAGGCTCCCAAATTCTAACCTAATTTTAATTTATATTCTAGTTCTACGACAGGTTTCCTTTTTAATTAACTCAGCCTGTTGGTTCCGATCTCCTTTTAAAATATTTTACATTAACACTCTGCTACAGTCATATCAAAAACGCCGTGATACTTGAGATGATTACCTTTAATAACTTGAGCTTTGGTGGAAAACTGATTTTTCAGATTTTTTTGTAGTTTACTCCTTAAGAATCAATTTTCATATATAGCGCCTAGTTTGAAGTTTTATGAGGAGTAAAATCAGAAGTTCAGAGCGTTAAAAAAAGTGTGACCGTTAGGTCGCCTGTCCGCGCAACATTTCTGCGCATCGTTAGAATGAGACACCAATATGTTTATTTGTCATTTTTGTTATGATGTAATCGCAATGACGGAGTGTGACACACATAGTTTACTATCGTTCGCTTATATCAAGAGGAAATAATTAAATGTCATTATGTGTGAATATTTGGTGTCTTCTATCCTATAAAATTAAAAAGTCTCTTTCAATTTTAACTTGTTAGTCTGACGTTACTAATTATTTTTAATTTTGTTATATAAATTCGATGTGTTTTACTTGAAAATAATTATATTGTATTAAATATTGAAATATTTGAAAATAATTATATATATTTAAGAATTTTACATTTTTACATTTAATGATATTGATATTTATATTTATATACAGTGTTACCCATCTTATATATCAATCAACACAATCGCACTTAAGGAGTAAACTCCAGTCGCGCATCGGAACTGACACGCACATTTTTTTCATTTCTTTTCAAAATTCTACCTCAACGGTAGTGTTCACAATAAGCTATATCTCTGCAAGTAAATGCGTGAAATTTTAACAATTATAATAATTATAATAACAATTATTAT
Source organism: Druceiella hillmani (assembly GCA_039881145.1). NCBI lineage: Eukaryota > Metazoa > Arthropoda > Insecta > Lepidoptera > Hepialidae > Druceiella > Druceiella hillmani. The sequence goes on along the minus strand of JAYKKI010000079.1, from coordinate 6,254,597 downwards.
AATTTAATTTAATAACAATTATAACAAACTGTATAAATTTAATGTATTTAGACTTTCATAGTTGAGTCAGTGAGTGTCCAAAATAAGCTATATCTTTGCAAGTAAGCGTGATTTCTACATGACAATTTTATTATAAACAATAATTATAAATTGTATAAATTTATTGTATTTAGACTTTCATAATTGAGCCAGTGAGTGTCCAAAAAAAGTATATAACCTGCAAATAAAAGCGTGAAATTTTACGGGACAAATTTCATTTTGAATAATAATTATAATAAACTGTATAAATGTAATGTATTTAGACTTTCATAGTTGAGTGAGCGAGTGTCCAAAATAAGCTATACCTCTGCAGGTAAAGGCGTAACGATTTACAGAATAATTTTATTATAGACATTAATTATAAACTCTATAAATTTATACCATTTATTAGCTCCACGGAGAAAAAAGTTGTGACCGTGGGAATTATAGTCTTAAATGTTTCGTGTAAATATACATCAGACGTGTGAATGCGCTAAATTGGCTGACACACGCGCAGACAATTATTCTGCGCGAAAGCAACATGTTGTGCGCGGTGAATTACGCGAATTGTTTTCATTACGCGCAACGCAGAGGACTGACAATAATCGGTCCAATTAATTATAATTATTTGGACCGATTATTGAAAGAAGGGTGAAAATAGAATATATTATATTTTATACTTTAACGTTCAGAGCGCCTACAAAATGCGTTATATCCATTGCACCTTGCAAAAAGGGATCATAATAAAAAATATAACATGCTTCACTTTAATGATCAATTTATGGGTATATTTTGACCGTCCCTCTCGAGATAAAATTGGAAGAAATTTACCATGCCAAAAAATATAATTTAATAGAAATAAAAATTAATAGTTATAATTCATTACAGATATCACACGAATCACTTTTGCACCCATCAATCTACCTAGTACCTCCGTTTGAGATGGATCACTAATTGAAGAAAGAAGTGAAACATCACGAACGCGGCAATGAAACGCTCCTCATTGGCTGGAAAGCGCGTGTTGTTACCCATAAGAGTGAGCAAAATGGAGTAAAAGAATCACAATACATACAATACATATATATATATATATATATATATATATTACATATATATACATATACATATATATACACATATATATACATATATATATATATATATATATATATACATACATATATTCACACATATTATACATATACATGTGTGTGTGTGTGTGTGTGTGTGTGTGTATACATACGACTTTGTGTATAGTTGTCCTAGCGATAGAATGTACGTGCTTGATACTACACGCTTGCGCATGTAGTTGAAAAAGGAAATTATTCTCTCGCGTAAACAGTTATTTGGTATACTTAACTTGTTTATGTATTTTTGTTAACTTCTGTTGTGTGTTGGATAATTCAAAAATTATTTCTAAAGATGTATATTATTTATTACTGTATTGATATTATATCAATTATTAATTAAAAATTATATCTGTTCTCTTTCCTGCTACAAGTTATAATTCGTTCGTTAATATAAAACTCCCTAATCGTTAATATAAAACACGCTGAAGCAAATCTATAAAGAGAAACTTCTACGAGGCAACAATGTCTTGCTAATAATCCATCATAGTTACACTAATACCGACAATTAGCTAAAACGATCGTTATGAAACTAAAACTTAACAAACAATTCCGGCTCTAAAGTGTCGTAAAGATCTAATCAGCTGCTGTTTGCTAAAGACGTGTCGCTCATTGCACTTAGTCATTGTTATACAACCCGACACGACGGGATTAAGGTGAGCAGGTTTCATCTATTTAACACGTTGACGTCCGAAAACATCTGCCGGGCGATTTTGAAATTCAAAAAATAATTTTGGAAGTTTTTAATACCCAGATTTCCAAAATACACTTTCCACGTGCAGAAAATACGAAAAGACGTATTTTGGGAAACACGAATCGCGTTTGCAAACTATTCAATATTACGAGAAAAGGACGGAATATACGTACAGTTCTGTTTTCATTTCAAATATTTATTGAACGAACATTACTCTAAAAATATTTCCTTACCAATACGAAACCTAAACTTATCCCAATCGCCCACAAAATAAATTTGTATCAAGCGTATATTAGCTTTATTTATATGTTCGTATGAATGTAACGAAATTTTTCAATTAAATTTTCACCTAGTTCCGGACGTGTTTAAAATTTTATACACGAATAATACATTAAAAAAGTAGCAGTTGCAATATATTTTTTTTTCTTAGTCTTAAAACAAAAATTTATATAGTAAAAATAAAACTAAAAAACACGCTTTTGTAGCAATAAGAACTAAAAAATAAAGAACATTTAGTCAAGAGCGAAAGGATGTCTCAAAATTCAAAAATAATTCTCAAAAGACGAGGTAATTGTCTCGTCGTCAATACGGCTATCTATTTTATATACGCGCCTTCTTCCTACCTCTCTCAACGTTGTTCGCGCGTATTTAAATTACCAAAATTTGGTCCCATGCAGCCATGGGACCAAATTTTGGTCGTTTTATGTGGATACTACGTGCCTTATTAAGTACAACCTCACTGAATGCAAAAAGATGCATCCAAATTAGTACACCCACTCAAAAGTTGTGTAAACATAAAAATTAAATAAATTGTACAGGCGAACCAAAATTAAGATAATTTGTGTGCCACTAGGAAGAATAAAACCTTGTAGAAAACCAGAGGTTAACAGATAGATCTGACTTAACGCCCCACTTTCAAAAATTACCTTCTTCAGACAAAATATCGTGCAAGATTTTTTGTCAAGATTTTATAAAAAATTATAATGCATTATTATATAAATAAATTTTATGGTTGCGAAAAACTACAAAATAAATACGGAAAGAAAATAAAACAGCAAAAACCCAATAAATGGACTCTGTTGGAAACCATTAAGCTTGATAAAACCCATCCCCATAACTTGATAAGAGCCATCCGCTGGGTTCGGCGTACCCTGTGAGAATGTTATCAACTTTAATGGGTAAGAAACTTAAAAATGCCTCTTATCAATTTATTGTCAATTCCTTCAATGGTGCATACACCCTTTAACAAGTTTCAAAACATTTACAGTCATCAGACATATTCTTATCTGAGTGTACAAAATATGGACCAAAAACACATTCGAGCGCTAACGGGTTAATGACACACGCTGTTCACCTCATTCTTAAGAATAATACAGTAAATACGAGTAATCGCAACTTTAATTGTACGAGCTTGTGATAAAACCATATGTTTGCGTAGGTCAAAGCGTATATTCCTTCACGTATTATGAAAGTTTCAAATTAGTGGTTTATCTTCTATTCTGTTGTAGGTATTCCAAGTAATGTACTACACATAATTATTGCGTAATATGTTACAGTTCAACAATAATCTAGAAACGCATATTAGCAGACGTCATATTCATGTGTATCACATTGCGACGGGACGCGCGCCAGAGACCGACTTCTCTTAGTCCCGGAACATCGCACAACCGGTTATCGGGGTAGTTTCAAGTTTGCTGCAACCAAAATTTGGAATGACCTCCCACCGCCCCTGAAGACAGCTGGATCCATGACTACTTTTAAAAGGTCAATCCGTAAGTGGCTTTTGACCCAACAAATGTAAACGGATAAACGGAAAATATCGGCTCTTCGAAATCATTTGATTTAAATTATATTTATTATTAGTATCTTCTTGTATTTGTGCTATGTTTCCTCTATGGGTAATGATGTGTATGTAGTTATATGTATGTATATAATACCTGTATTTAAAATAATTATTAATATTATTATATATCGTGTATGTATGCTTATAAACTGTATATGTGTGTGTATATATGTATGTATGAATATATATTTGTATATGTATGTATATTAACAGGTGCTAGCTATAAACCGGCCGTGTCGGTTTTGCTTATACCATAACTGCGCACAAGCCGATCCAGTAACCTTTTTGTGGATAAGATATTTAAAAAATTAAGATTAAGGCGTGTAACTTAATTTTTAACATTAATTTTGTCATTAACCCTAAGAAAATTTTTGTACATGTCTATTACTTTACTTGTTGTATTTTATATCCGCAAATAAATTATATTATTATTATTATTATTAACGGTTTTCGCAGATCTCGTAATTTTATGATCTTCCGAGGTTTCACCACTCTCCATATTTTGTACATTCATAAAGTGCATCTTGATTGTCAAAATAAGTTATTTTTTTACTGTTCTATACATAAGATGAAAAAGGAACACCTTCACTTCGATGTCTATCTGCTTGGTGACTGTCACAGCCTCTTAAAATCTAAACCGTACAAATTAGAAAGCTGAAATCTGGCATAATGGGAACTTACATGTTATGTTGCCTTTTTTTCTGTATTTCTTTATAAATAAATTTAGTGAAATGTTCCCCATTCTAGGGTTCGACGACTCGAGATTAATTTGGCAAAAAATTATGTTTTATTTTTAAATTTATTACTTTTATTTAATGAATGTTTTACTTTGTCACTAGAATGGTTTAATATAATGATATATACGTAATTTAAATTAATTTAAACTAAACACTCGATGTCAGATTTAAACCGGTCTCCGATTTTTCTAACTATTTAGCTCCCACGTCAGTCATATAACAGCGTTACGCGTATATGACTGACGGCCGGATTTCACAAGTTTTGTTAAAAATGGCTTCAGTCAGATAAAACTGTTGCTCCCTGTTTTTCAATACCAGCGTTCAAGAGGACGGCAACTGGATGAATACCAGGACAAAAATGGTTGCGAACTAGTTGAAAATAATAGAAATTACAATTATTTCAATTTAATTTCTTACATCGAAAAATCGAATCGTTGGAAGAACATAAGGGTATTATTTCTGTATATATGTGTCAATATAATAAAAAATATATTATTTCGATTTGAGACACTACAGTGATGTTTAATAGCTGTTTTAGCCCCTAAATCAATCTAATCTGATAACCAGGAGTTTAAAGGACAAATCCGGAATAATGAAGAAATAGAAAAATTTGTATAAATTGTATACAAGTTTCGTGAACGTCCTATATACTTTTAATAATAGAAGACTAACGCCCATATGCACCACACACGGTCAAAACTGTCAGTTAGACTTACTGACAATTGTCAGACATACAGTTAAAAATGTATTATTATTACTGTCAGTTGAGTTGGAACAACATTCTACTTTACCGACCGTACCCTAGTGCATGGTCCAATCAGTAAAGTATCCATACAAAATAGGTTTTTAACTGTCTGTAAATCCGACAGACAGTCCTGACAGTGTGTGGTGCATACGGGCGTAAAACGGCGATGCTTTGGCCGCAAGTGTTTAGAAGCTAGTCGAAATTGCACAGAAAATTGAATGTACGTTATAAATATTTCAATAGAATAATATACGATTAGAAAAAAGTGTGGACTATGTTCCATTGTCCCTCGAATTTATAAAACGTTTACTGTATGGTCGGAGACTTACATAAAAATGCAACATCGCTGTGTTACACAATTTTGCTTAATATGTTTGAAAAACAGTTGGACTTATATTAACGTGAAAATCACAGCTTGAAATAATGCCAAACTAAAAATTCTAAATGGCAGATGCATCACTCAGTGAGGAATAAGACTTCGTTACCAAACACTGTTCCCGGGATAAAATCATAAGAAACGGGTTTACCAATTATAATTTTGGTCCAGATGTTTTCCAGCCCCACAGGAGAAAGTTTCGCCCATGTTAATCATAATTATATCTCTGCGTTTCTTTCATAGTTTTGACAGGTGTAAATCATCAAAACTGAAGCTATATTGAACTGTTCAACACATTTTTTATTCACTATATTTTTGAAACTTCCACCAATCCCACAAGGGGATAAGTAGGTGGGTTGGGAACCGTACCCAATCACAAATTTTACACATTTTATTCCTACCCTCTAAAATTTCTTGCTAGAGGGTAGAAATAAAATGTGTAGAATTTGCGAGAAATCGGTTAAAAATTGTAGAAGCTTATAAAGAATATTATGCGCCAACATTGGTTTTATATGTAAAGAAGATTTCAGGTTTTAATATAAACGTTTAAATATACATACATTTGACGGATTTATTGCTAAACAACCCTTTTTCCATGCAATTACAATGGTTAAATTTTAAAATTTACTTATTTGAAAAATTTGTAATGAATAGTATAAACCCGAAACTACTGTGACTAAAAAAAATAAAATAAACATAATATAAAAAATAAAAATAAAAATACTGACTTGGTATGACTAAGTTAAATAAAATTAGGAACATATTACGAGGGTTAGGGCTTAATCACACGCCCTTAAAAAAATACAAAAACCTAATTCCTGGTGTTAAGATCCAGACAATTCCAAAGTTTTGCAGCTTGGATAGAGAAAAACCTCATAGAAAGTAGTCATTTGTTCGGCAAAAAGGAGTAAATTTTCATTGTGTAGCCCTGGAACATGAGTAAACAAACAAGTAATCGAATACGTTGCGGAGATAAATTGGATAATTTCGATTGTTCAAAATATTGTAAAGGATAAGTGCAGATTATGTCCATGACGGACTTTCATCCTAAAATACACGCCCACGCTGCTGCTATAAAAATATTCGTTATCGACAATGGACTTCTATCCGAAGATACACGCAGAAACTACAAAACATATATAAAATAGTTACACAGTGAAAAAAAATATTAAAATTCATTTCCACCAAGTGAAAGGTAACTCAACAATTGGTACTCACTGGACTAGGTACTCAACAATTGTTAAATCCAATTAAACAAACCATTGTAAGTATCGTACCAACAAGCGCAAACAAATTCTGTTCAATGTAAACGTGGTCCGTTAACTGGCCCCAAAGGACCATACTCGAAAGGTAAATTTTTCCATACAGTCAAGGTCTGCGAAGTACACATAACGGTCGGAGAGGAAAAACGCACAAACAAAACACCTTACATTTCACTGCAAGCGTTAGCTCCACTGTTATCGCCCGCCAACGCCACAACCTTCAGACGCTCGAAAGAGCAATCGATCGTTAATTAATTGGAAATTGTGCGGTCAAAGCGATCCCGTCCCAATCACTGAACCGTTGCGACGTTTAATTACCAGTTTGGAGTTCGGGAAAACGATAGTGGAAAAAACCTAGTAAAAATTATAATTGTTAATTATGATATAACCCATTTACGCGCGGTTAGCTCTTAACGATCGGACAGACGGATTATTCTGGAGACGTCATTATCGCGATTGTATGTGTGTGTGTACATATTTCTACTAAATCAGAAAATGTTTCGTTGTATTCGAAACTCACACGTAATAGGAATTTATGAATTAATCAACTATTATTTTTATTAGTTAGATATTTCTACCTAATCAGAAAATGTTTCGTTGTGTTCGAAACTCACACGTAATAGGAATTTATGAATTAATCAATTATTATTTTTATTAGCTATATATTTCTACCAAATCAGAAAACGTTTCGTTGTATTCGAAACTCACACGTAATGAGTATTTATGAATTAATCAATTATTATTTTTATTAGCTATATATTTCTACCAAATCAGAAAACGTTTCGTTGTATTCGAAACTCACGTGTAATGAGCTTTTGTGGCTGATTAGAATGGTCTCTAGTACGTATAATAGCTTTTACCTTTAATTTATGAATTAATCAATTATTATTAGTTACATTTCTGCGATACATATTATTTGGATGTGTTTTTAAAAAAAATATAAATAAAACTTGCTTAATTCTTAAATGAAAGGCGATTCCTAAATGAATAATGCCACAGAATATAAACTCAAAAGCGAATTTTAATAAAAACATACATTTGCGGATGATTTTCTAAAACCTTACTTTGTGGTTATTAAATATTTTGTTTTAAATTACGCATTTTATAAGCTGATTACTTAACAGACTTTTCTGATTTAGTAATCAATTATTTATTATTCAATTAGAAGTCTTTCAATTATGCAATTAAGCATTAAAAAACATTTCAATAGAAAATAAAGAAAAAAAAATAAATTAATGCCCTGATAGAACGTAGCGTTATACACTGTACCCAGCCGTTACAGTAAATTACTAAAATGTACTTGCTATTATTTCGTAAGATTCTTTCAAGCATTTAATATAATTTTTAACTTTCTTGGTAACTATAGCTATAAATATTCGCTATAATCATAAGCGACTACTATACCAAACTTCAAGATACTATTTCCACGGATTGATAATTTTATCAAAGGTTAAAAGCTAGTTATTTACTAACTCAGCGTAACATTCACAACATTGGATGTTAGCATTTAATATAGGTAACGCACATCGGTCAATTCGTTTTATTCATAAAAAGTTAGCATACGTAACGCATATCGATCAATTCGTTTTATTCATAAAACTAACACGTATCAATGACTTAATTGTAACATTTAATTAATTGTCTAATGTTGGTTAGATTTACCTACACGCAAACTATCATTTGCTTTGTCAATTCTACCTTATCACATAAAGCCAGTGAGGTAATCAGATAAAGCATCTATATATAATATTCTAAAACGGTCTTACACGCCACGAAGCATTGTCTTCAACATTTTTCCGATATTGAAATTGTGATTGAGAATATTCTATTAAAGCAATATTGTAATTGTCATTAAAATATTATATTAAAAGATTACCTACTACGATTAGTCAAACTAGATCACATTGTAAATTAACTCTAAGGGGAACCGTTTCATAAAACATGGAATTGCATGTGACAACGAGGGAAGATACTAGTCGTAATGTGCAAGATAAGGCGTATTTTATCCGACAGGCTGTTGGATGTATGTCTGGGTCTTTACTAGGGTTGCCACTTTTACTTTTAAATACACAATACAAAAATTATAGCATCTCGTTTTTCAGAGAAACGGAACACATCAGCAATGAAAAAGCTTAAATTTCCTTGGATAGTAAAATGTAGTCATATATAATGTAAATTAATATAATTTTAATCTGTGCCCTAAGTCAACGTCTGAGACAATTTATGCTAGCCTAGGGATCGGACCGAAGAAACCTTAAAAACCAAACTATACTAAAATGGCGACGCGTTTAATACTGTTATGCAGTTCGAGATCATAGAAGAAAATTTAAACCCATTTCATTGCGATATTCTCTTTAATTGAGAGATAAAAACCACATTATGACTTAACACTACTTAACTGATTACAACTTAATTACAATTTATCGACGACATCCGTTTCGCTTATAAAGAACCATAATAAACCTCAGTAAAACGAAGTTATATAATTTTCCGCTAGATGGCAGTATATATTTTATCTTTAGTAAATATTTTTCATTTATTAACGAATTTGTATTTACATGTTATTAACTACAATATATCACAATCTAGGGCAATTTCCTGAGTACATCGCAGAGGAAAAAAGTTTAAATATATGGAAATGTGTGAAACAGCGCAACTTTTTCTATGCGAAAAGCGCACAGGGTTGCAAGTGTAAAAATTACAAAGTAAAAGTATTTAGACAAAAGATTCATTACTTTTTATTTTTTCATTACCTTAAAATTAACATCACAGCCAGAATTATTAGGAAGAATGTCAGCCCTCAAGTTATAACCTTTTCGAAACATACAGATTCGTCATATAATTATTAAGAAAAATGTCGATTTTTAAAACGTTAATTCTGAATATAATGCATGTATAAAACTACTCGGAGCGTTATTCCTACAGCGTTATACTACAGAGAGATGAGCGTTATACTACGGAACTCTAAAGAATTTGGGATTTTTCGTACTATCTAAAGCTTTAAATATTAGCCACATGTGTAAAAAAAGAACAATTTTCACCAAAAAAGATCAAACACAATTGATGATGAAAATGATGCAATTCCACTGTAGGGTCATTTGCATATCAAATCAACACAATTTTGGGGAATATTCAGACTTGATGTCTCAAATTTTCATGATTGTTGGTATACAGCAATATACCACAGACTTACGAAAAAATATCAAATTTCAGTTGTGTAGCACAATTACTTTTGAAATTATTAATTTTGAAATATTTGGCTTTTTATCATAAAATTACATGATGCAAATTGGCAACCAGTGACGATACAGTGCGAGTGTTTTCAATTTAAAGCTCTTGAATGGGACTTCATAAGTTAGGGGTTACAATTTAAAAATTGTTTGAAAATTTTCAGTTAAATTTAATTTCTCAAGAAAAACAATTTCAAAAAATTATTATTAATATTGAAAAATATAATTTAACACCATATTGGTATAACCGTCTTTTGAGCGTAGGACTAGCTTATTGGAGACGCCATAGTTTATAATTTATATGGGTACCAAAGGGCAGCTTAGACGGGAAGTGAAATTAGCGGATATCGGAAAAGATAATCGTCTATTTTGCTCTCTTTTTGCATATACGTAAAAAAGATAAAAAGTGACGCAAGAATTATTTAAATTTCGAATTATCTTTACCTCGTTGTATAGAGAAGTGATAAAGAGTATCACTTTCGCTGCCCAACGTGAAAATCGCTTTGGCATCTCTATTAAAGATGTTTAACAACAAAAAGAACTTTCGGAATTGTTTTAAACATACTAAAAAATGAGACATATTTTTCAAATATGGAAAATACGATTTTCAAATTTTTACGTTCAAACTTCTGAACTCACATTTCACTTAGCGGAAGTCGAATCGCTGGCGCGGACTTTTCAAGATGCGACGCGTCCCTGACCGAGAGGAGCGCGCGCGAGACGCTTTTTGTCGCCAAGGCACTTATTATGTTTAGCCACGTACAGCGCGCGCGACTAGTTGGATATATTGATGTGTGTCAGGCGGTCAGGTCTGTTAGATGTACGCGTATGTAGGTGGAGTGGCTCGCCCCGCGCCGGTGCCGTCTGAGCGATGACGACGGCTTGCGTCGCAGTCGCTGAGCCAGAAAGGGGAGCTTTTATGAAGATTGGGTATGCAAAGAGGCGTATTTTTTGAGTTTATATCATGTGATGATAAGCCAGATACTATTAACGACAGATGGATATCTGGTGGAATATTTTCCCTGTTATATACTCTATGGCATTGGCTTATTGGCCTTAAATTAAAACCAGCCAAGAGCGTGTCGATCACGTCCACAATAAGGTTCTGTAGCCATCTTATTATAAATTACATTAGAATCACTAAAATCCATATTCAATCTTATATTAGTAAGTATTATTTCACTCTGTAATAATATAATACAAATTTTTCTAGGAACGACATGAGTTAATTGTACAGTTAAGTATTTATAAAGTTATCATTTTTCTTATTCAAACTTAAACTTCATAGATCATAAAAGCTATTTCAACCTGATAAAAATTTTAACGTTCCATGAAAACTTTTTTTAATTTTCTGGAACTTTTCATTGAAAGTATTAAATACTTTTCATTGAAAGTACTATTTTTATATCGATACTTTGAAACTTAAGGAGGAGAGGTAGGCACCCCTTCTCCTGTTAACGATTTTGGACGCAAATATCTCGAGAGAGAAGTTTAAAATGACTTAGTTCCAAGGGACGTTTTATTCTATTTTAAAAGATGTATCCTTCGACACACCACTCGATGGAGAAAGTAATTTTTGCCCTCCTTTTCATCGTATAAGAGGGAGACAAAAATATGTTTTTTTTCCTAATCCATCTCATTTCATTTATCATTATCTGTTTCCATACCTAATTTCGTCTCAGTTGGTGCTAAAATGAGAGAGTAATTGAGCCGGGATATACGGATGGACGGAAATATAAAGATTTCCTTGCTTGGCAACAGAATCCTACAAACTAAGTCTAAATACGAGTAGGAGATTCTGTAAGCAATTAAGTATATATAAATGTTAATGGGTATCTAGTATAAGTAATGGATACCGTTAAGTCAATGAATACCTAGTATTTTTATTAAAATGTTTACAAATATTAAATATTATTTTTCACCACGTAAATATATTGGTTACACAGGCATAAAAATAACGAATTGATTAAAAACAACAAAATTTCGAATCACCTCTACACTTTTCCGATAAACTTCTAGAAGTCCTCTTTTATCATAATTTAAACTTCAGCAGTTTCGGTAATGGCGGAAAACTTTCCACGCCACATTTTTCGCGAAACGAAACAAATATTTTTTTCATACATTACCCCGTCTGCCTCAATTACGCACAACGAGAAATGTGAGTGATGCTTATACAATAATCCGATGACGCGGATTCTATAGGCGCAACTATGTGACACAATGCGACGCTTGTACAAACATTCAATTTCTCAAAAACACAACTGACGGCTCGCTAATAGTGGTCGAATAGGGTATTTGACTGAAGTCGATATTTTTTGGAAAAATGTTTTTGTAAAATGTTTAAAACTGGAGAGTAGGTGTAAAAAACTTCTGATGAAAAAAAATAATGTATACAACAAACAATTAATCGAAACTTCAAAATAGGAAGTGATAATTTTTTTGTTCATTAAATGTAAAAAGTTATTTTGAATTTAGTTTCCACACATATAACGTAATATGTAATATATAACGTAAACGCAATTTTAAAGAGATACTAAAAATATATAATAAACTCCCTTAAATTATGAATGCTAAATAACTGGCCAGTGACGTCATAAGCCAGTTGTGTTTTGTATGGGGCATTTTCGCGGAAATCGTAGTTCGTCAGTTTTTAAGTCATTATAACTTTGTAATGAAGTCATATGTACGATTTATTTATTTTAACCGCTTTTAATGTCATTACTTATTCGATTTTAATAATAAAAAAATATAGTCAAATACCCAATTTTGCGTACCTATCCTATGGCTTAGAAGTCAAGTCACATATCAATAATTACCAGAAGTTTCATTTAGTTATTTAATTTTATTTTAAGTATTTATGACTTCATCTTTCACCTTGAATTCGTAAAGAATAAGACACGAGTAAAAACATCTATTAGAGTCCCATCAAAAAGCAAAAATATAACATTGTTTGGGTCTTAACGTAATATTTTCGTCGAGCAAAAATTTTTTTTCGAGTATTATTTATCGACGATTCCGCAGAATAATTCAGAGAAAATTCAACTATTTAAAAAAAACATTTTTTAAACACAAAAAAATCGCCATTACAATCACAGAACCAGCAAAACATCCTTTTTGCCCTGAAATCGCCGATTAAAAGTACTAAATTTAATAACAAAAAAATTATACTATATTTTGGTTTTTTTCCCAAAACTACGTTTTTGAAACAGATTTTCCATAATATCCTATATATTTCTACCATAATCGAATTATATTTTATAGAAACGGAATCAAAATAACTCACTTATTATTTTTACTATTTTAAATGGCAGAAAATCAACTTCTCTAATTATTTCTATGTCATGTTTTCTTATAATTCGTCAACCTTCATAACCTAAGTTATGTTATTTTTTTTAATACCATATAATCTAGGACTATGTAATCCTAACAATCACACAACTACAAGCAACTCACTTCATTAACTTTTAATTTGTGGGCTATTTAAACAGTCAACAAATCATTGTAAAAAAGTCATAAACATTATTAGTTACTTAATTAAGGATAAATCCTTAAATAGATAATAAGCACGGCAACAAAACAACACCTGGGCAACAAAACCTCTTTGTAATACTAACTTCGGCAGCAATCTATAACCTCAATGATTACCCTGGGTAAACTATCGGAGCTCAAGAGCACTCTCGGAAACGCCAACAAAAAAAGCTAAACCCACACGCGAGTACATAGCGCAAGCTACGCTCGTCTACTGCTGCGGTGGACCGTACGACCTCCTGACCGTCTTCCACGGCGGCCGTGCCCGTATAGTATGTACTCGCATAATTACTAACGCTACCGTCTTGGCCTCTAAAATACCTCGCCGGAGGTCAGTGTCAGCGGAGATCGAATTTTAATTATTTAAACAGTATAAAAACTTTTGAATTAAATAATACGATAATATGTCGCCAGCAACAATGACCTTTTCTGGCCGCATTTTTTCCATCCGTCTTTATAATGCAAATTTCCCTCTAGACAAAGGATGAAATACAGCTTTAAACAAATAACGTCAGATTTTTTAGAACTGTCCATAGCAGACTAAAAAAGCGATTTCAAAATTCACGTCTCAAAACATTCGCGATGTGCTACGTGCGTTTGTTTGGTTTCATTGTGCCCAAGTTCTATTATTTATAACTTTCATTAATGACGCTAATTAACATTTAACTATCATTCGCCGCCTGCAACTCTATTAAAGCTTATCCTGTACTGCATGAGCGTAGTAAATGAATGCCGTAATCTAGCACAGCGCGTTAAAAATAATTAACATTCCCATTTGTATTTTACAATAACAACAAACTATGTTAATATTAAATTGTAACGGAGTGTATCAGTAATTTTTTTAAATATTGTTTGGAATCGATTACTTGATTCTTGAAGGTCTTGCAATCCAAACAAATTATATTGTTACAATTTTTAAGCTTCCGTGTCCAAATCGTAACAGAACCCGTTATAATTGCGTCACGTCGGTCTGTACGTGTTTACGTCACGGTATCATAACTCGTTCTGGTTATTACAGAATACGCAAATGAATTACATGAGTGTGTACTAGCAAGGAAAAAGATGTTTAAGGTACCTCTTCTGCACCTCATCGTCTGTGTCATCGTGGTTCCATTTAAAATTTTACGTAGGCATTTGACCAGAACATTCAATTAAAACTAACTCGATTAACTTACGTCAGCATTTTAAATATACATAAACGACTAGAGAATCCTACTTCCCTTACCAGTTGAACTTTCTTGTGTTACAAAATACCGTCAGATTTCAATGGCTAATTACTATGACACTAATAATGCGTTAACAATGGTTGAGCACAAGACGGATTAGAGCATCTCTGTACGTATTGGTCGTGCAGTATTTTTTGCCTGTGACGTCATCGGACTAATGCAGATAGTTACGAATTAGCATTGTGTAAAGTTAGCTAGAATGTTTATTTGGGTGTCATTGCGAAGAGCTTGCGGAGCACTACTAGGACCTAAAGTGAGATAATAAAAATAAATATTCGCCGGAATGTAAGTAAAAATCGGTATTAAAAGGAAAATTACAAAAAAAAAAATAAAACATATGAATCGTAAATATACTCGGAATTATAGCAAACGCAAATCAAAGGAAAGCTCGCGTCAAAAGGAATTCCAGAAACCTAAAAAGTCCAAAGCCAAAAAACAAATACGAGAAGTACGACAGCGTCGAGAATTAAATGACAAATCGACGCAAAGCGATTAAGTAGCTGGCCCATCAGGCAAACAGCGTCCAACGACAGTCTCCGTTATATTATTCTGTGTAACCATGGTATTAAAGAGATTGGTAATTAAATGACATATTAATACGAAACACTTGTTATGACTTTATCCCGACGTTTTCACGAAAAACTACGGCGCGGACCCGAACTCTGCTTTTCCTTTCTTTATTTGTTATTGTCACCAGCCTCACATTGAAACTTCATACAAAGCAGTTATAAACAAAAGAACCTCCATTGCCCCTATTGTTTTTATTGGTTATTTACCCTTAATTGCAAATTCGTTTTTTTCTTGTAAACGTTTATGCTTAAGTAATTACTAAGTATAATTGAGTCAAAATCACCTCTCTAATGACACGGTCTCTGAGGAAATAGACCAAAACCGAATTGATGCCGTAAGTGCTCTGATTGTACAGTTGTGGTACGTAACACCAAAATGGAAATAAATCATCCACATCCTAATGTCGAAATAAACGAACCGAACCTTCATTCTCATTTAACGCATTACCTACAAACAAACACAATCGTCCTTCGGTCGTAAACATTATCGACGCATACACTTCAATAGTAACGAGTTAACGCGGGTACAATTGCTAATATCCGCGTGGGCTTGCTCGGAATAGCAAACTGTCCATTCGGCTAACGGCGTGTACAGACTGTGCGAGCGCTGCAAAAGAAGGAAAATCGGTGAATGCGGCTCCACGCACGTTCTTCGTTCACTTTCGGCCATATCGCACAGTGTTGGCCGTAATCGATATTGCTTATTTAATTTAAAGTTTTAGTCGAACAAAGTCATGACTAAGACTATTTTTTTTCAGTCATAAAGTTATAATAAGCTTTTAATCAAAGTTATAATTGCGTAAGAGTCGCGCGGCTTACAAAAAGTCGATAGAAAAATATATTTTTAAATATAACCTATGCTATAATTTGTACCCACAGATCAAGAGAAATATACCAAGGGGGCATCACTCCTCGCGTGTATGCCTTATTTAGGCATATCAAGTCGCTTCGATATGCCTAAATCCCAGGCGGTCACGCTTAGAACACTACCGCCAGTGTTCAGTATTACCAACTTAGGGGTTTCACAACTAAATCTAGTAAATTTAATTCTTCTCTAATAGGTAAAATTTTTTATTGATTAGTAGCCAACTACTGGTTAGTGGTCTCAGGATTCTCGAGGAAAATTATTCTGGTAACATTGGGCGTGTTTTTATTGCGAATAAAAAAATTAATCAAGAAGTAAGTTTTTTGGCGATTCGCATACTACATACTCGTATATATATTTTTTTTATTTTACTTACATCCTCTTTCATTACTGATACGCACAGAACAACAAAGTTAAAGACAATAGTTGACAGAAATATAGGTTTGATAAAAATTTAAAAATTACAGATGTCTCCAAATCACTACGAGGAGTTGTCGGAAAAATATCTACCAAGAAATTATATTTTAGAAGATTTATTGTAGATTATAAGCTTGTGCATCTCAAATTTAATATCATATCGATTTTGTCCAAGATATTGAATGCAAGAATAAAAAATGTATACAAAAAAATTTCTCAAATACACAATTTCCTAACTAAAAATTAAAGGTTTTATCACATATATTTATACAAAGTGTTATTATAACTAAATATTGTTTGTAATATTAAAATTATTCATTGGTATTTTTAATGATAAATAGTATATGCTTACTACATATATTGATTTCATTGAACGTTCTTTACACGTTCAGTTTCCGCAAGCAGAAATACCGTAAACTTATGGATAAATATATTCCGAATTATACATAATAATTTTCTGGTTCTAACATTGCGTTTGTGTGATTATGTCGATGTAGTAGTAAGCGAAAGCGTTATACGCACAAACAATTGCTTACGTACAAATCACCAATGGTTATATTACGTTTAATGTGTGTGTAGAATGTGCCAGGCGTAGGGGTTACATTTATTCTACCATGAGCAGAAGTACTATAAGCTTACGGATAAATATATTCCAAATTATACATAATAATATATCCGTAACATTTTCCAGGTTCTAACATTGCGTCTGTGTAATTATGTTGCCGTAGTAGTAGGCGAAAGCGTTATACGCACGAACAGTTGCTTACGTACAAATAATCAATGATTATGTTACGTTTTATGTGTGTGTAGAATGTGTCAAGCGTAGGGTTACATTTATTCTCCGCATGAGTAATGATAAACAATTTAGGCGACACTCGGACTCGCATTAAATACGTATCATGATGTACCTCCTTCATTCTATGATCTATGTTCGCACCTGTCAACATAGATCATAGAATGAAGGAGGTACATGCTTTCATTTCTGAAATTTAAACTCCAATAGATTATCCGACGAATTGTTTAAAAAAAGTTTATAAAGGAATAATTGTTAGAAAAGTTTATAAAGGAATAATTGTTTAAAAAAAGTTTATAAAGGAATAATTGTTTAAAAAAGTTTATAAAGGAATAATTGTTTAAAAAAAGTTTATAAAGGAATAATTATTTAATAAAAGTTTATAAAGGAATAATTGTTTAATAAAAGTTTATAAAGGAATAATTGTTTAAAAAAAGTTTATAAAGAGTAATTTAAACTTTGTGGAGGAATTAGAATTAGAATTGCGACTTTTCTTAAATCATTTGTGAATGCTTCTTTTTCTATGTTACCTAGGTTTATTTATTACCACTAATAAATAAGCAGTTAATTAATTATATTTCGTTTTGTTTACTTTATATTAAATCGTATATTTTCCCAATTTTCGTAATATTTTTTTGCCCATCAACTTTACCGATTAGATTAGTTGGAATACAATTTTATGAAAAATGAGAAAATACGTACAATTTCCCTATCTAACCATTTCAACCCGCTGTAAGACTTTATCTTTTTTCAATCAAAGGCTTCTTCGCTCCTTTTCGTTAGTGGCGTTATCTTGATTTCGCTCGTTCGGTCTGTACGCACCTTAACACAAGGACCTCGTCGTTGCGGCGCGCCACTTGCTTACACAAACACGACTTAGTAAATTTCAGTGTCACCCACAAATCAGCCGCTCGCGCTCAATGCGAAACTAACGAGCTCGATATTAATTTAACCTCACTGGTATAAGTTACATCAGCTGAATTCAGATGCGAAATCATTATTAGTTGCAATCGCGTATAAATTACCGCGATTTTTACTGAAACATATACTAATCACAAAATAGGGGATATGTCTTCAAGAATTTCGTATAACACAGCCAAGATTTCATACGTCTTTCACTGGTGTCCACGCCTATGTCCTGCAGTCCTATTGCTGTGTAATTCTTAAAATATCTTCATTGTTTCAAAAGGTTATATATGAAAATTGACTGTGGGAAATTGTTGTACCCTAATATGTGCGACGATAGTTACGTACGTACGTGCGATAGTATGGATACTATATCTAATGGATACGATATCCGATCATTCATATGGGTATTAAAATTGCAATCAACAAATTTCGGGAATTCTAAGTATCAATCTTATTCTCAAGATCTGGACTTTATCGAGATCGAAATTGTCATAAAGGAGCGTACAAATGTACGAAAAAAGGTTATTCTAATAATTTTCTATCATTTACTGAACTTAAAGTCGATTTTATTAAGTCTCCTATTATTTGGTAAGCGTATGAAATAAAAATAACAAACGAACGATACAATAAATAAAGCCACATTACATAAGACGATAGTTAGGTACGTACGTGGGAGAGTATGGATACAATATACAGACGCGATATCCTATGATTCATATGGGTATTGAAATTGCAATCAACAAATTTCGGGAATTCTAAGTATCAATCTTAATCTCGGGATCAGGACTTTATCGAGATCGAAATTGTTATAAAGAAGCAGTATATTTGTACGAAAAAAGATTATTCTAATATTTTTTTATTATTTACTGAACTTGATCTGATTAAGTCTTCTATTATTTGGGAAGCGTATGAAATAAAAATAACAAACGAACGATAAAATAAATAAAGTCACATTAAGTCTCATTTTTTAACACAAAATAAAACAAAAACAAACGTTTATTAGCCCACATCGGTACACGCCGGTTCGTATATGCAAGTGCCAATCTACCGCAATAATATCACTAGCCCACTAACGAAAAAGCGCATTCAAAATTAAATCAGGTTGGGGACAATACCTCGCCACCACAATGAGAACTTGACGTAAAGCAAAACCCAATAAAACCATAAAGTTAAGCACCATATTAAAGAATAATCGATGCTTTATTGTTTGCATTCACATATCCCGATCTCGGCGAGAGTCTCGGAATCCCGAAACGCTCTACAACCAACCGGGATCCCGAGAGTTTGGATCGAATGCCTCACCATTGAAATTCATCACAATTAGCCGTGAAAAACAATCATAGTTTTATTGCTATAAATATATATTTAACAAGTGCCGCACACGACGCAGTATCTCCTCAATAACGAACTTGTAAACACGCGATGTGTGAAGTTCGGACTTGATCAACGGCTTTTTTTGTCTTTATGGCGGGCAAAAATCGCATTCATAAAACTCAGCGAAACAAAAAACTACACTTGACGCTAATCTCAAACAGTGTCCGTTAGGAGGAGCGTCAACCTTCAAATTGGCTTATTCTTATGGTGGGGGTCATATGACGTTGCGGCGTCCGGTTCTATTCGCTGCGCAAATATTTGCTCGCGTTCATTCACTACACTACCTTCATTCACTATAATTAATTTAAGACTGACATGAAACACAACGTGGCTGCAAAGTAACTTTCCTTAACGAGACTTCGGAACAATTTTCCATTTTATGTGTCAGCACGTTAAAGAGACTCATTAAAATATATCTCAGTTTTCAAGGTCGTAAGTCTTCTCCAAATCTATAGTTTTTTACACGCTTTATATAGCTGTACAATTTAATTACAGACATTTCAGTTGTTCGTCTTTCCCCTTTTAGTAACCTTCACAGGTTCGATATCATCCTAAACATCAACCAGCCATCGCTTCTTTTATTCCTGGCTCTGATGCCCGTTGGCTTCCAGTACAATAGCTCTTTCATTGCTTTGATGTTATTTAATATTTCTACGAGGTCTAGCCATGACAAGCGTAGAGACTTCTCTAATTCATTGTTTATTCTAATTATTCATCGACTGGTAATTTGCACTGGGTCCTATCTTCAATATTTTTACTCTTAAAAACTAAATTAAACAAACAACGTTTTGTGTAAACAAACAACGTTTTTATTTATTATCAAAATGAAGCATAACTGTACGCAATCAACCATTTACTATATTCTTCAAAATCTGATTCTCCAGCTCCAGTAAGATAATAAACAATACAACAAATTAGTATTGCACAGTCTATCTACATTTGCCTTAACCTAATCAGATTAGACAAAAAAAGCTAAATAAAAAAACTTTGAAAGTAAATTTTGTACATACACACACACACAAGTAAATTCACCAATATTTTAATTGTATTCAATAACTAAAGATATATACATACCGTTAAGGAAAAAACAAAGTTATAAAAGACGGCGTAAGTAGCTATGTATTCAGAAAAGTCACTGCTATAAAAATAGCCATTAAATATTTTTGCAGGCAATTTTATATACTACAAATTTCATAATATTGTTGCTGTAATACTGACCGTTACCGAGTATTCGCGAAAAACGGTCTTGTCATTTTGACATTGTGTTTAAAACACAAATATCCAGACCTAAACAATTAGGTTACTGGGAGTTTTCCGACTGAAAAAGGAGCAAAGGAGGATAAGTTAACTTTTAGAAAAAAACACTGATGGCGTTGAAAAGTTGCTGATGACGCCACGACTACAAACCGATGACGTCATGAAACAACATTTTTTATTTAAACCGAAATTTCATCAACGCACGAAAACATTTGATGAGCGAATCTGTAAATCAATCGATATTTGTTTCAAGAGCGTATACATATATTTTCGACAAAAATTCTCACGTCTCATTTGTACAATTTCATTGCTATTTATTAGCCTCACATATAAGATAAACATTATAGAACGTAATGCGGCCAATATAGAAGGAAGTCTGCCCGATTTTGGCAAATTAATCAATATATGCTAAATTCTGACATACAAATACAACTGACGTCAGAACTTAACATGACAGCAAAATAATCAAATATATTACATCTAAATTCGTTTATATTAATCCACGACGTCATATTATGTAGACATGTCATTAGCGCTTTAAAATAGTCCCCAATATTTAGGTAACTTGTCTTAACTTCGATACGAATATCTTTTGTATATATACGTCATTTCGCGGTCTCTATCTCCTTCATGAAGTTATGGCATGATGCTAATTATAACCCTGTTTTCTTCTTTTTATTTGATTATAACGTCAATATTTGATATGTGCAACACGAGGAATTTCATATTAATTTATAGCTCGAAAGCAATCTCTTGATTCTAAACCAGATTAAATTAAAAGACATAACTGTTACGCTTTTCAGTTTCCTAAACCCTTACAAACGCATTTAATCGTTTTTTAAACAAACACTGAATCGTTAATTGCTTAATGTTAACCTACTTTTTAAATAATGGATGGGAGGTCGATAAACCGGGTTTTTCGCTATAGTGAGTTTTAAGTTTTTATATTTTATAACATATATTACATATATTAACATATATTTTAAAACAATATCAATAAATATGATTAGTAAACAAATTAATTACCTCAACAAATTTAACATAAACATTTATGGAATACCAAATAGAATAATGTTATTATTCAAATGTTCAAAAAAAATGAAACGAGCGGTGAAATGACTGTTAGTTTTTCGTTTAAGTATAAAATTTTACGTGGACATATTATCGCATATATTTTTTGCTAAAAACCTGATAATAATCCAAATTACTGTGCCTGAAAAAATGAAAATCCAATAAAGATACGTGAAAACATTTATTACCATATTTTATATTAGAAAAATAATTATTAAAAGGTCAGTATTTCGTTTTTCGCCAATTGATTCATTCTTTCCTTCCATTCCTTATGAACCGCCTTTAATAACAAATAGACTAAAAATACTATGCATTAATTAGGATTATCCCCAATTCAACCCTGGTTGAACCAGACTTGGCATTTATACGAGATCACAAACCAGTTACTCGATTGCATTCGTAAGTGTAGACTAGTGATGTACGAATGTTATCTGAGAAACAAATGTGTTGTAATAAAGAATGACGAGAAATTATAATTTTTTTTTCATAACATCAAAAACTGCCCAAAGCCATACAGATGCTAGAATTTGTCACGAGATACGCATTGTCTCGATCTCCGTGACGTCGAGAGTATCTATGTTTGAGTAACTTTTTGTTCTAATGTTTCTCAAACTAACGCAGTCGTCTAGTCTCTCTATGAAGCTGTTTATATATTCACTTTGGGTTTAACGTTTACTATGTTAAAAAGTTTCGAAATTAAATATTGTGAGATGTATACGACAAATTTTTACATTTGTCGTCTTCCGATCTTATAGGCGCCATGCTCAGATGTAAATTTCTTTCATCTGGAGTAGGAATAACATCTGGCCATGTAATTCCTTCTGATGGAAATTACTTCTAATAATGTCAATATAGCCTGATAAAAGTTACTGATCTAGATGCTTTCGTGATGAATGATGTCAAAACCATTAAAGATGCACTCATGCATATAGGAGTTGTAGATCTTAAAAAGTTCGAAAGAAATGTCCGCAACGCATTGATCTCGCTTTTATATATATATATATATATATTTATATATACATATATATACATATACATATATACACATATATATATATATATACATATACATATATACACATATATATATATATATACATATATATATATACATATATATATACATACATATATATATATACATACATATATATATATACATATACATATATATATATAAGACATGATAACTAATTTCAAGTTAAAAAAGTGCGTGGGATAAAAATGGCAACATTTAGGTCAATTTATCTAACATAATTAAAATAAGAATCGTAGTTATTTTAAGCATTTTCTATAGATAATTAACCCATTAAACTTTATTAAAATTTAACTAAAATTAATAAAAATACAAACGCGTATTTTAATGATGTTCGGTACGATGAATTTGTGCATGGGAGAAGAAACTGGGAAAAGGGCACAAGTGTATAATGTCGCGGTACCTGTATTATTATAGTTTTGTTAATTAAAATAAAGCGTAGGACTATGTTAAAATACATGACAAAAAATTATTTGATTATACCCGTACAAAGTTCTCGTACGCGTCCTTTTTACTCCAGAGGAAAGTCACTTAAGATTGTGAAAAAAGAAATTCTGGACCTATCTCTCTACCCAAAAATGTACCCCTGCGAAGCCGGAGCGGATCTCAAATTATTTAATAATTATGTTGAAAACCCCTCTATAATTTAGTAATTGCTAGATGTAAAAACAAAATCATTCATTTTTTTACCAACCTAGAACGCGCACGAATATCCTGCGGCCCCTGTCTACCTTGATCGATGCGGTGTAGCGATAGTACATTTTTTTTTCTGATCCATTGAGATCGCTTTATGAATTACTTATACGTAGTTACATGGTGGTACGCGATCCATAATTAGTTAATATTTTGTTAATTCATATCGATATGAAATGTTCTACTCGCTAGCTTGTCTCGTTCTTAAACGTTTTTACATTGTGATAAAATGTTATATTGGTTTTTGAAACGAAATTGCTTAACAGATGTTTGGGATGGAGGCCTAACTGCGAAACAATGAAACGTCACGAACGCGACGATGAAACGCTCCTCATTGGTTGGGCAGCGCGTGTTGTTGCCAATATGAGTGAGTCAACGAGAGACAAAATGCAACAGGCAGCGCGTAGAATTCTTTTTAAATGTGTGTTTGTGTGTGTTTACGTGTGTGCGTAAGAGTGTGCGCGCGTGCGTGCGTGCGTGCGAGCGTGTGTGTGTGTGTGTTTTTTCGAAGGAAGTGTTTCCAGTATACAAATAAAAATTGTGTTCCTTCCTGAGTTGAAATATTTTATCAAAATGGGGTATCATAATAATTTTTTGGAGTGATTTTTTTTTTATTTTTATGTTACTGCGGTGGTAATCAGAGACTAGACACAGTTTCCTCAATAGTCATAGTATATTATTTATAGACTTCAATATTTTTAGTAAATCATTTAATTTTAATTTGTCTAATAAAATTAATAAACATATTATTTTTCTTAATAATGTAAAATAATAAAAACTTCTCTAAGGCATATTGACAAGAAACAAAAGTCTTTCTAAACCATATTTTCCTTTTCCATTTTAACAAAGCTAATCAGTAACTTAGTAAGCCAAAATAGAAAACTGTATTGGGGAAACAAATCTATTTGAACTCTGAACTGAACCATACATGAAGGTATATTGAGAACAAATCGAATCTATAAAGACATGACGTTCTCCGAGACACGACCATGACCCCAAATTTGTAACCTTCGAGAATTCATATGGATAAAACTACACATATTCTATATCAGCATATATCTATCGGCTTTCACTTGATTTCACAGATTCGTCACATCACTAGCGGTACGAATGGTTCGTGGACATTATGGTGGAACGGACGATGTGAAACACGAATCGCACTTTCGAGCGGTAATAATCAATAAATAGTACTAACACATTGCCAATTGATTAGTCATCAAGTTGGCTTGATAACGAAAGTCAAAATGGCACTGCGCGACAACCCTGGATTAATTTATAATCTCATCTCTAATCATTATTTGGACTGTAAAAAATTGTTTTGAACTATTTTTTTATCGACTCGTTATTTGAGGAAAATAAAAACCTTGTTTTTTGCTCAGTTTATTTTTTATTATAAAACTAGCTTTGAATTGCGATTTTGCTAACGTCGAAATAGGAAAAAATGGTAGAGTAATTTAAAAATAAATGCCTTAGATCTTAGCATTGACAGTACTTTTATTCACGCTCGTATCCCTGACGGGATAACTTCGATT
This sequence comes from Druceiella hillmani, assembly GCA_039881145.1. Lineage (NCBI taxonomy): Eukaryota > Metazoa > Arthropoda > Insecta > Lepidoptera > Hepialidae > Druceiella > Druceiella hillmani. The sequence goes on along the minus strand of JAYKKI010000079.1, from coordinate 6,229,295 downwards.
ATTTAAAAAGTTATATTCCGAGATAAAAAGAAATCTTGAGTGTTTTAGTTCAGTTTAGGATCGCTCAATTTAGTTCGTTGCTCCATTACGAACTAAGCTGCTCTTCTAGTTCGCTGTTAATTTACATTGGCGATCGCTATTCAATGGTTAGTGTTATTAAAGCGTGCTTTGTTTTCGTATGTCGGTTTGGGTCTCGTGCTGGGTCGACTTTGCTAATAAACGTCGTATATTTAATAAACTATTTTCACAACGAAATATGTTTTCTTTTTGGTCATATCCTATTATGTATTTTGAAGAAAAATGTAGAATTTTTAACACACTAAAGACAAATGTTTACGAGAGATTTAAACTTATGTAGAACAAATTGTCACACCTTTTTGAATCGCGAGTGCGTTGACTTAGTGACAAGAATAAACAAAATTACATTTCTTTTATTAACAACCAAAAACAAAAAAATTAATCAACCATCTCTGAGCGCATTAGCTTCTCTCTTAGTCTTATCTCTATTAGTCTTCTCTCTTGCTCCTACAGTGTGATACAGACAATAGGCTTGCACTGTGTCTTAGATATACGAAACATAACTAGCTATGAGAGAAAGAGAGAAAGAAAATGTGTGCTCGGACCTCTCTCTTGTCCCTACAGTAATATACGAAACGTAACTCTCTCTTTCTGTCTTCACTAACTTATATCTTCCTCTCAACTTCCGTTCGCCTCGCCCGATCACACTTTTCGTAAAGCTCTCGTCACGCATTCACCAGCTTACTCCCCAAGTCAAGCGTGCGTAAAGAAGTTTTACTTCAAAAATAACAGATTTGTTAACATTTTTCTAAGTTTACTATTAAAATTATGCCACTAACTGTTCATACCGATGATAAAATAGTATTACTAATGTCAAAAACTTATATTGATTAACGATTCAAAAATGTTTAACATTTTTAAGTATCTACCCACCCGATCGATTGATTAATATTCGAGTAGTGTCGAGTATAGGATATGATTATATTTTATAGACTAGTATAATTGTATAGAGTCCGATCGTAATTTATATGCAAAATACTCATTAATATATTCTATTGATGATGGAGATGTTTGCATTAATTATTTTAGCCATCAATCTTGATTTTCGACATATTGAATGTGGCAACACTGGTGGACCAATTACGCTAGTGATGTCACTTGGCAGGTGACGGCGAGTGAACATACAGTGAACTAAGGAACTAAGATCGAAATCTCGTTCGATTCCCGATGCGCTCGTTTGAACTAGGTACTGCATTACACTACACTGCATTACACTAAGCGCTCTTGACTAATTAGTATAATATTATATTGACAATAATTATTAGTATCCTGTGTTCATCCCTGTAGCAACATGTACGTTTTCACTGATATTGTTTGGAAAACAGAGGCGCGAGACCTAGACGAACAAATAAGCTCATTTATTTTGCAAAAGAAAGCTTTCGCTCTATGTATAAATTAAGTTCTCGAGACTCGCTTAGAGAACTATTTAAAATAATTAATATACTCGCATTACCTTCTCGAAATTTTTTGAAAATATTTTACATGTGAGGAAAAAATGTTTCTGCTCCATAAAAATTGTAATCGTTATTAATTACAACATTAGAAATAAAAACAAACTGGATATTCCCAACTTCAGACTAACAAATGTTAGTAGTTAATTTGGGGGGCAGTATACGCTTCCATAATAAAATACCAAAAGATATAATTTTAACACATCGTTAAGACACATTTACTCAAAAAAACGCTTATAAAATTGACGATTATACAAAATACTAAAATGACTGGAGCCATTACTCTAACAACTTATCAAACTAGTATAAATAAATAATATAATTTCTATACTTTATAATAAAAATTTATATTTGTATATATTTTTTTTATACTCAAATTTCTATACTTTATGGTAAAATTTGATACTTTTATATAATTTTTTTATATTCATGTATTTTTTATTGTTTTTGACATTCAACAAGGGAACAAAATTTTTTTATGCTGAATAAAAATTAAAATTGAAAAATTGACTAACTTTTGCAATTATAACAATATAAGTTAGAAATGAGTTAAGATACATTTTGGCCCAGGGGAGTAATAAGAGAAAAGCCTTTCATTAAGTCAAACTATTTCTTACATACTGTTATGTGATGAAGGGCTATATTAACTTTTTTAAAACATTTATTTTATTTCTTTTTGTTTTTATTATTATTTTTTTTTACAATATACAAACATATTATTAATTTATTTTAAAAGAGAATAGAAAAATACAATATAAAAACATATAGGGATGTTGCTAGATCGAGCTTTAAAACTGAAATGACCTCTAATGCTTAACTATTAAGTATTTATAGTCTAGGGTTTGTAGATATGATTTGAAAAGTAAAGTAATTAATATTACAAAATATATTATTAATAATATGAACGTAGAACCATATTTTTTGTCAGGAAACAATTAGCAAATGTACATATTATTGGCGATATGGACTAATCGTTGAAAACAAAGTTATTAGTGATTTTACAAATAGGATGTTTATTTTGAAATGAATTGTTTGCTTAGATTATCTATCGAAGTGGTAACTAAAACTAATTACTGTATAATTAATTACAAAATGGTGATTATCTAAAAACGCGTGGTAAAAATGCAGACGTTCGTCACCTCACAAGTGACGCTTGCTAACGCGTCTACATACTAGACGACCGGCCGATGTGAACGACCCTAATGCCTTCGAGCGATGTCGATCGCCAACTCTAGTGTATTTACATTAGAATACCGGCCACGAGGTAGCCAAAGGATAATGCCACTTAAAGCAGGGTTGCTAACGCCTGCATCCTAACTATAAAATAAAAAATTCGACAGTATGTTTATTTAGCCTTCTTTCACGTCACAGCGGAGCATCGGATCGAGGTGATTTTTTGCAGATAATTGGCGAGCCGGTAAATAACATACTTTTTATCTCGGCAAATCTTTATGTGGAAAAATTCTTATTTGAAACTGAAAAAGGCACAAACGGAATAACAAGCAATGGATATACGTGACTTTTTGAAAACCCACACACGTACTATAAAGGAGCAACACCTTTAATCACTCCTTTTAATCCCCAATCCAAAGGGAAATATTATTATTTTCATTATCATTTTTATTATAAAGTCACGAAAATAAATACTTCATTTCCCTTTAATCGTTCTAGATGGCGCTGCATGTTTTAATATCTCACTATACGTTTTTAATTATAACCACGCTAGGCGTAGCCACTGGTATAAGCTAATTTTTTTAGTAATAGTCCAAATGAAAATGCTACTGTACAAGTACATCTACTATTACTATTGAACAAAACTGGAACTGTTAACACATTCCCTGCCGAGCCACGATGGAATATGTGCACTTTAGCAAAAGTGAATTTTCCGTCACTTTTCTTTATTCCATTAAAGACAGCAAAAGTGAATTTTCCGTCACTTTTATTAACTCCATTAAAGGCAAACTTATCTGAACATAGTTTTAGAAACTTGTAAGGGTTGCTTTCGGTTTATTTTGTAATAAAATTTACAAACAAAAGTGTTTTAAATTCAAATTATGTTTTTGAAAAGAATCAATTGTCAGTCTTTTATCCACTTGATTCCATTTTTTTTTACTAAACACTTAACAAACAAATAAGAACGCAACATTTTAAATAATAAACATAAAAAAACGTGAAAACTGAATTAGTAAATTATTGCTTAAAACGCGTTGAAAATTTGACAGCAGTCTGTTAACAGTAAAAGTATACGTTGTTTTTTATGTGTACAAGTGTACTTAAACAAAAAAAACAGTAAAAAACTCACTACAGGCGACAAGCAAATAAGCGGGTATCGTGATATTATGACATAGACAGGGACGTGTTAATAAAACTAATAATTTAAAACTTTTCCGACTCACTTTTCTATTATTAAATTAAATCAGTCATTACAATATTTTTCATGTCATATAAATTCTAGAACCTCAGTAAAAACGCAATAATAATAGCCACAAAACTTGTGGCAACCCTGTCGTAGAAAATCATTAGACAATTCGCCAATTGTTTTTTGCTGCAGAATAGCCAGACAGTGCAAAATAAGAGGTTCGACGAAGTCGAGGAACTCATGAAGGTCAAACATCAAAATGTTTCTTACGTAACCACGTAATACGCTTGTAACGGCAAATGCGGTCGGGGCCGTTGCATCCATCGATATTAACCTGACTCCTTTTTTTTTTAGCAAATATCCATTTTCTCACCGAAGAAGAATAAACAGATGAGAATATTTGAAAAGAAATAACTTTCGAGCCTCAGTAAAAAGTAACAGTAACCTTTCAAGTTGTTGCCACAGAACTTGTGACAACCCTATCGCAGACGCCCATCAGTTGATTTATCTACCGTACTTTTTATTTTTTCAGTAATGAGCGATGATTTATCTACCGTTATTTTGTTGCAAAACAGGATACACACATCTATCTCAAGTAACTTCTCCCTTTTTAGCAACTATCTATTTTATGACTGAAAAAAGAAGCAGAATAAAATAATTGGGAAGAAAATAATTTCCAGACCTCAACAAAATACGGGGTAACCGTACAACTTATTGCCAAAAAACTTGTGACAACCCTATCGCAGACTCCAGTCAGTTGATTCACCTACCGTTCTTTAGTTGCAAAACAGGATACACACATCTATCACAAGTAACTTCTCCCTTTTTTAGCAACTATCTATTTTATGACTGAAAAAAGAAACGGAATAAAATATTTGGGAAGAAAATAATTTCCTAACTTCAATAAAAATTCGGTAGATAACCATTCAAGTTGTTGCCATAAAATTTGTGACGACCCTATCGCAGAAGCCCGTCGGTTGATTCACCTACCGTTCTTTTGTTGCAAAACAGGATACACACATCTATCTCAAGTAACTTCTCCCTTTTTAGCAACTATCTATTTTATGACTGAAAAAAGAAACGGAATAAAATATTTGGGAAGAAAATAATTTCCTAACTTCAATAAAAATTCGGTAGATAACCATTCAAGTTGTTGCCATAAAATTTGTGACGACCCTATCGCAGAAGCCCGTCGGTTGATTCACCTACCGTTCTTTTGTTGCAAAACAGGATACACACATCTATCTCAAGTAACTTCTCCCTTTTTAGCAACTATCTATTTTATGACTGAAAAAAGAAACGGAATAAAATATTTGGGAAGAAAATAATTTCCTAACTTCAATAAAAATTCGGTAGATAACCGTTCAAGTTGTTGCCATAAAACTTGTGACGACCCTATCGCAGAAGCCCGCCAGTTGATTCACCTACCGTTCTTTTGTTGCAAAACAGGATACACACATCTATCTCAAGTAACTTCTCCCTTTTTAGCAACTATCTATTTTATGACTGAAAAAAGAAACGGAATAAAATATTTGGGAAGAAAATAATTTCCTAACTTCAATAAAAATTCGGTAGATAACCGTTCAAGTTGTTGCCATAAAACTTGTGACGACCCTATCGCAGAAGCCCGTCAGTTGATTCATCTTTTTGTTACAAAACAGACACACTTTTAGCGCTCCGCCTATCACAAGTAACATCTCCCTTTTTGACCAACTACTTATTTCATTGCTGAAAAAATAAAATAAAATATTTGGAAAGAAAGTAATTTTGGAGACTAAATGAAAATACGGCAAGTAACCATTCTACTTATTGCCACAAAACTTGCGACAACCCTATCGCAGACGCTCGCCGGTTGATTAGCTTACCGTTTTTTGTTGCAGAATAGCCAGACAGTGCAAGTAAGAGGTTCGGCGAAATCGAGAAGAACGTAAAGGTCAAACATCAAAATATTTCTTACATAACCACGTGACGCGCGTAACGGCACATCCGTCGCAATTACCTCTCTGCTTCTCTTGTTAATGCAAAGAACGCCCATTTTGTTTCTGAATGCGTATTAACGGCGCAGAAGATATGAAGTAACGTTATATATCAAATATATGTACATAAGCAAATTGAAAAGTGTGTGTGTCTGTGACTCAGTGTGTGTGTGTGTGTGTATTCCTTTGGGTAACCCGTATCTATCAGTGGGTATCATATACGCATCCATGCAAATGCACCGTGCGTACGTGGACGTTTCGCTAATTGTTTAATTTTAAAGTATTACCCTTAGTATTTTTAACAGATAGGGGAAGGACGGATTAAAGTCTATGTAAAAACCAAATAGATTTTAATTAAAAAAACTTTCAACAGCATTTTGCGCAAAATTTAAACTATTTTATAAGCAACATATCAAAAATATCTTCATCTTTTAAGATTGTGTCGTCGCTCTAGTATTTTGGGTCGATCACAAGGCATAAGGCCTTTAACGACGCGGCGCACCGCAAGGACCCAGGTTCGGTTCCCGGTTGTTCATCGAGCGGAGCTGGAGTGGTGTTATGTTTGGCTGTAATGAATTATTCTTGTAGTAATAAGTCTGCCGAATGTATCAATTAGATACATCAAAATAGATAAATAAATAAGATCAGATCACGTACTAACAAAATTTTGAGATAAAAAAATTTGTACGCCGCTATATTCGTAGTGAATAATATCAGCGTAAAGATTCAATGACAGCGAACACAATTTCCCAGTTTCGACGTTAGTATAACTTCATCGCTATTAATAACGTAAAAAATAAAGGAAAAATGTCCTCTACGTCAAATAAAGGGGAGGAAGGGCTATTCTTGCCCTACAGGCCTGCGATTCATTTTGCGTAGTTTTTGATCCATAAAAATAAAAAAAAATTACAATTTAAAAACGCCACATATTTAGATCTGAAAATAAATTTTGAAGTGGCAAGAAGCCAAAAGAAAAATGTCGTTTAGTTAAAAATATTTTACTATAGTAATGGATTTCTAGTTTTCATTGCAATTTTGTTTCGATTTTGCAACTAATACTTGTTTCTTGACATCTAAACGTTTAAAAAGGCCACGTATTTTAGATCTCAAAATAAATTTTGCAACTGGCAAGGAACCAAAAGAAAAATGTCGTTTAGTTAAAAAAATATTGTTATAGTAATGGAATTCTAGTTTTCATTGCAATTTTGTATCGATTTTACAACAAATACTTGTTTCTTGATATCTAAACGTGCCCAGTATCTAAATTCTAGATCCAAGCGTTTATTAAAACTACACTCAAATATATATTGTTCCGTTATTCAGGTGGCAAATTAATAACAAGTTATGAGCTTCAAAACAGTTACCCACACAGCTAACTCGAAAAGCTGCCTCATTACGAATTCTTGTTCTCAACCATTTACAACGCAAGTGTCAACTGTCTATAATTTATCGTTTGTTATCGTGTTTATCGTTGTTATTAAAACATTAATCTATTTCATAGACAACGGGAGAAAAAATATTCACGTGGACAAAATGTAATACTTAAATAAACCTGCACTGTGCTATAAACAAATTTCGACCAACGGCTTCGCTCGCGTGGAAAAAGTAAAAATTGGTGATATAATCTAAAAATAATTTTCTTGCGAAAATACTGGATCGCGACATCGGAAATTAGTCAAGTAGTTTGAGATGCATAATATCGAAGAAATGACGTGGGAAGAAGAAAGCTTACGCCCGAAGTAGGTAGCCATAGGTAAACATTTTGTTATTACGCGTTTTGTTATTACATATTTATATTCGTGCTCTCACTTATTTATGTTCACACTTTTATACGTAACGGTGTGATTGTTTTCATCACCAAAAATACTAATTCTATTCCGGGATAAAAGTATCCAATATTCATCTCCATGACACGGGCTACACGTATAAAAACTTCACGAAAACGGGTTGAGTATATGAAGCGTGAAAGTGAAGCAAATTAACAGATAAACACGCTCACTTTCGCATTTATAACATTACAAGTTAAGAAAGGTAGGATGTGATTTTTTTTATTTGGCAATTTGTTTGTTATCTAACAGCCCTATATTGTATCATTCACTTTACTTAACGTAATGTCGAGTATGAAAATATTTATAACAAGCCTATTTTTTTGATAAATTCATCCTTTTCAGACATGAAATTACTTAATACATGAGCAGCGAAAGTGATACTTTTATCACTTCTCTATACGAAATACAAATAATTAAAATTCGAATAATTCTTTTGTGTGTTCTTTTCTTATTCACAAATAGAACGATAGAGAGTGGAACAGAAGATTATTTTTTTTGCTTCTCGCTAACTTCACCTCGCCTCTGACATTAGCTAACGCACGACAATAACGTTTGTCTTAACGTTCGCTTTAAAAATGGGTATTACACTGGATTTGGTTTAACCTTTATTGGTCGTTAAAAACGCCATTTTTCGTTGGCTTGGGAGAAAACAATAGAACTGTATAATTTTACGAGCAGAAAGAAAAGGACCGAAATATTTCGTCACCGATGACAGTTCTGAACTTTATGGATGACAGGTATGGACGACGGTAGACGCGTTTTTATAGGTTATATTGTTTTGTTGCGCGTAAACGTTCCAGTTTATAAAATTCTATTTCCAGGATAAAATTCTAGTTCCGGTCACAAATTTTGCTATTTCTTTAGATAGCCGAAAATATTTCACGAAATAATTTTTAAAGTATTATTTGGTAACGTATATGCATCTGACACATCCTCATTTCTCGCGTACGGAACTTATTGGCGTTTCTGAAAATGCAAAATAATTTTTATGAAATGTAATATATAACGATGTTTGTTGGTATCTAATTTAATATATAACATAGGACACATAGGTGAATCGGTTGGCTACATTGCGATTTATTTTCTCAATGTTGAACAATCGTGAACGCGTCCTTACAATCAATCCTTAAATATTCAACCAAAACTTATAAAGTACCAAAAATTACTTATTAGGCCATATTTATCCTAACATATGTAATTATTATAGCTAATATTCGGTTTGAAATTACTGTGAACGTTTTCGTAATCATATAAGTTATAATGTATTATAGCTAATATTCGGTTTGAAATTACTGTGAACGTTTTCGTAATCATATAAGTTATAATGTATTTTTAAATGATATGGTATTATTAAATTGAAATTATCATTTTTATTATTAATCGCTTTTTATTATTTTACACTATCTTTCCAAATATACATAATTTTTAGCCTTCGATTTTTATTTTTTTTAAAATTTGTATTAGAGTACGAACTTTTATTTATTTTGTATTTTTTCGTTATTATGAATTATCGACAACTAATAAGACAGTCGACGACGTACGAACGCTGTCGAAGAGAAGAGCGCCTCACATGCAGACAAGTCGGCAGTCTAGTTAGTGATTCACAAGCCGAACAGTCGACAAAAGTCCTAGTCGGTACATACTTAGTAATTATCCTAATATATAACTAGGCATTCCGGTGTCAGTCCATTAGTCCGTAAGTTATTATCGCCAATTCTCCAAGCGCTATTTTCAACTATTCACAGACTAAAATAGAGACTATTAATTGTAAGTTTGTTTCCTCTTACAAGATACGTAATATATGAACCGAAGTAATATTTTGTCTCGGCATACCCGAGCTCTATAAATTTTTCTAGTTCCTAATTTCTCAACCGAGGCGAGGAAAACCGCCAATATCTTTAACCGTTTATAATAACATCATCACCTACGTGAACCTCGTGGCTATCGTTGCTGTGTTACCTGGTGAAACAAATAATATTAACCATATTTTAGATTCACAATTAAATGAAACTACGTGATGTAGTATTATTTCTACTTTATTTAAATTCTTTACCACGACCTAGGTTTCGTTGTATTACAACATCTTCAGGTGGGCTATTAAGTAAATATTATTTTTCCTTCTAATAGCCCATTTTCTAATAGATCTTTGCTAAGAGCCCACCTGAAGATGTTGTAATACAACGAAACCTAGGTCGGGGTAAAAAACTTAAAGAAAGTAGAAATATAGAAATAATACTACATCACGTAGTTTCATTTACTTGTCAATAATGAATTTCTACAAAATTAACGCCAAATATATTCAATATTTTAGATCGTAATAGAATATACGCTACTTCGCATCAAAAATCTTGTTAAAAGCGTGCCATTTTTGAAGCGGATCCGGCAAAGCAGCCACACACTTACGGTTGACCGGTGTACATAAAAGGCAAGCGAACGCCTCATTCAGTATACATGAAAGCGGGTATCGATATATAAAGACGCACTCTTATCTCTACTGCGTACTTATTATTGCACGATATCGATCAGACAATTCGTCATCGCCGTGCTCCAATTGATTATCGTCGCCGGTGCAGACGCGCTGTCTGGCTTTTGAAATTTACAATACTTCATGAATAAGGTGTCACTTATATACCTGCTGGCATTAATAAATATCTTTTGTAATAAATCGATAAGGATTTACATCTGACAGAAGAAGAATCACCGCTACCACGGATGTACGAATCCCCTTCTAAAGTAAAGCCAAAAAGCGGCTTTCACGTTGGGCAGCGAAAGTGATACTTTTATCACTTCTCTATACGAAATACAAATAATTCGAAATTCAAATAATTCTCGTGTGAGTTCTCTTATTCACACATTTACAAACAGAATGAAAGAGAGTGGAACAGACGATTACTTTTTCCGCTTCTCGCTAACTTAACCTCCCCTCTGAGCTGACGTCGTGGCACCCAAATTATTACCGATAACGTCTCCAGTAAGCCCGTCGTGCGTCGGCGAAACGGTTGTACCTGTATCGCCCGTATGCACCACACACGGTCAGGACTCTCAGTCGGATTTACTGACTGTTAAAAATGAATTTTGTATGGAAACTTTAGGAACTGTAGTGATGTTTATAATCGCGTATCTACATGCCACAGATCAGTGACAGGTAGCGGCGCCATTATTATGGGTATTACCTCCAATAATACGCGCATTTGAGTGCCATATATCCAACAGTGGATTAAACAGATAATACTGATTAAAGCTGGGCGATTTTTTTATACACGCGAGTATCGAGTGGGATATTAATAAGTCTTAAACGAAAATGAAATTTCTTTGACCAAATCTTTTTGATGTTTGAACTATGTTTGAGAAACATTATGCATTTAAATTAAAGTCATTTTGTTTAACTTATATCAATAATTTCAAGATAAAACTACTAATTCCTACTTGGTGAGTGTCCCGACACGCATTTTACAGCTTCTTTACAATTGTTGTCGGGACGACAGGCAGTAATCAGAGCACTTGACAGTTTGGGGGTTTCTACGTTCACCAGATATCTACGTCATTGTTGACCATGATGTTAGGAGAGAGCTCGCTAGAGCAATTGCCAATAAATACTCGTTGTCGGCGTGACACAATTTCTTTATTAATTAATTTAATACTTATAAACTTTACTATTACTTAATTACTGATTGCTTGAACTAGTAATCGAAGTCGTAAATCGAAGTCGAATCAATGAATTAATCGAATTGATGAACTCATGATTTTGCAGTCTCATGACCCTTCTTATACATCGCTGTCTGATCCCATTGTGCGGCCGCCGGTTGTAACGCCGCGGGTTATGAACCCATTGCCGCTCAATCGTCGTGTTGGTTACAGCGGTTGTCCGGAACAATTGTGATTAGGTAGTTAAGCACTTAAATACTATAGGACGAAGGAACAGTCAGTTTTGAGTTCAATACTGTGACATTGGAGAAAGATAACGTTTAATAGACACAGGGCATGAAACAACGATTGACATTGATTGAGCTTCGTACCAATTTATCAAGGACATGAAACAACGATTGACAAACTCCGGTACCCAATTTATCAAATATTCTACATATTATTAATATTTTTCTTGGAAGTTTTAACAATCGCGTCTTATCTGTATTGCATAAACCGATACACAATTCCTTGGATCATGCGTTATCAAAGAAAATATTATGTTGTTCCAAAGCCTACAGAATAGGGTATGACGCCTTGTTATTGACGCTATCGTATTTAAAGTTATCGCCGTCTAGATTCCACCGTCACCGTCAAATAGATAATTTAATCTGAAAGGAAGACGCATAGCGCAGACAGACTGTCGCCTCATAATGCCGATTTTCGATAAGGACGTTTCGCCTGTAAAAATCACAAGTGACCCAATGACAATTTAATGCATACAATACTTCCTTTAAAAAGGTCACAACCCACAAACATACCTATCTATACGGAGTGTGAATCAGCGTCCGACATAGTTCACACCATTTTGCTCTATTATATTTTGGTACCTGTTTCTGTTGTTTATTGTTTACACTTACTTTATATACATTTATAACCATAACGAGTCCTAGCTAGAAAAATACACAAACTAAAAATTCCCCAAAAATCGATGAAAGGAAAAATGCTAGAAGTAACCTAATGAATAAAAGTATCTAAGTTAGAATTAAAAGAACACTAAAAACTGGAGCCGTAAAATGACGAGACGAAGAAGACCAAGGCGGGTGAGAGGAAGCATCGCTATACCATAACAATGATTATATAATGGCATCAAACAGACAGAACGATTAAATAGGCATCTGCTAGCAGGAAACAAATTCCCGGAAAGCTATTCAACAAGCCTATGTCCAACGGACAAAACAGCCAAGAAGATCATCCATACGCACTGCAAGAAATATTTTGTATAGAAGACGTGTAAGCTTGGACGAATGCCATTATTTTATTCAAGAGCAAGATATCCTTCTTTATGATGTGATCTCATCTGTACACCTATCTATACCCTTCCAACTTGAAAGCGAGTATGTCGATGTTTACACCATTTATGAGTTTGTATAATAATAAAATTGCAGTTTGAAGACATTTCGAAGATATCGCTTAACATCCTGAATAAATGGAATTGTTTTTTTTAAATTTATATATACTTTGTAATTAAAATAATTTGGTATGAATTACCAAAATTTTTATTGTAAAACACGTTTTTATACTAATATATATAATTTATATAAAGCACAAGTCATTAACTACAAAAAAAATTATGGATTAATGCTACATTACAACCAAATTTATTCTGTTTTGGACTGTAAAATACTAACGTGAATCTATTGTTTCATATCGGACTAAATATTTATATTTGGTATCAATGGCGTAAATATACAGCAGAACTAATGCATTTGATCTTACAGGCCAGATAACAACAAGTAGAAATGGGTAGCACTAAAAAAAGAAGTGAATGTGTTAAGTTTATTGCAGACCTCTTCTTAGGTTGCCAGATATGACATTTCTACTACAGTTATTATAATTATTTATAATTATAATATTATTTTTATATTTAAATTATACTGTCAAAATCAACATATTACAACAACTTCAAAAAAAAAAGTTTGAACTGAGAAAGGTTTTTTGAGTTCAACAAATTATTTAGATCAATAAATAAAAATAAAAACTTATTTTCTGCTACCAAAATAAAAAGTAAACTTTTTAACAAAACTAATCGACCTATTAAATAATGATTAATTTAATCCAAAAAAAAAACGCTACGGTAATCACATTTATCCAAATGATGAAAAGCTAATATTTATATTTAGCCAAAGAAATACTTTGTTCATATTTACATATCTTTAGATAATTTATCTAATTGCAATCGGGAAATTCAAGATCATCTAACTTTCATAGTTCGATAATGTTAATGGTATATTAATTATATTTATCTTTTAAGCTGTTTTAATAAATTTGTTGGCATTGGACTCATCCAATGATAATACATGAACGTAGCTGTTTTAATAAATTTGTTGGCATTGGACTCATCCAATGATAATACATGAACGTAGCTGTTTTAATAAATTTGTTGGCATTGGACTCATCCAATGATAATACATGAACGTAGCTGTTTTAATAAATTTGTTGGCATTGGACTCATCCAATGATAATACATGAAAAGAGCTGTTTTAATAAATTTGTTGGCATTGGACTCATCCAATGATAATACATGAACGTAGCTGTTTTAATAAATTTGTTGGCATTGGACTCATCCAATGATAATACATGAACGTAGCTGTTTTAATAAATTTGTTGGCATTGGACTCATCCAATGATAATACATGAACGTAGCTGTTTTAATAAATTTGTTGGCATTGGACTCATCCAATGATAATACATGAACGTAGCTGTTTTAATAAATTTGTTGGCATTGGACTCATCCAATGATAATACATGAACGTAGCTGTTTTAATAAATTTGTTGGCATTGGACTCATCCAATGATAATACATGAACGTAGCTGTTTTAATAAATTTGTTGGCATTGGACTTATCCAATGATAATAAATGAAAGGAGCTGTTTTAATAAATTTGTTGGCATTGGACTCATCCAATGATAATACATGAACATAGCTGTTTTAATAAATTTGTTGGCATTGGATTCATCCAACGATAATACATGAAAGTAGCTGTTTTAATAAATTTGTTGGCATTGGGCAATGATACACGAGCATCCAATTCCAGTCTTTTTATAGGTATCCGGATTTCCAGGCAGTAAAATTGCAGCAATGATTTTTTAAGTTCGCAATAAAAATGACAAAAAATAAATACAATTTTTTTTATGCTTCCGGGATAAACTTATTACATTCCTGGACACGAGGCAACATAATAAATTCGGTGAAATACAGGAAATCACGAACACTTGTCGACCCTAACCTCATACACAAACTCGTTTCCTTTGTAGTAATTAACTTCCTGCAAAGTTGCTGACGTAAATTTCATAAAACGAATTACAATTTCCAAGTCTATCGTAAGCGACTTTAACATGCCCTTGTCTGTTATTCCGTAAAGATTCCGGGTCAGTCTGACACAATGTTGGAGCAAATTTTGCCACATCTCAGCAAGCAGCATCTCAAAGAAATCAAAGCATAAACGTAAGTATGAAAACAACTTTTTTTATAAACTTGGTAAACAAACTATTGATGAAAAATTTCTATTTGTTTAGGATTTTCCCATACATGCAGGAGTTGGAAGTCTTTTCCACAAGGTTAATGGACGCAAGGAAAATGAACGGAGTCATGAAAATACACGGAAAAGAAGTAACTTGTTTAAATATTTTTTATTCATTGTATATTTAATCTATACAAACAGTAAAATAGTATAATCTGTACGTTGAAGATATTTAAAAAATGATTGAAGGGGACACACTAAAACACAAATTAGTATGGTTTTTGAAATTTTTGTCTATTTTTCTTTGAGTCTGTATATTTGTGCGCACATCATGCAAAACCACTGAAGGGACTTTGATGAGGTTCACCTATGAGTTCTGTAGGCCCTGAGGTAGTAGCATGGAAATTTTATTACAAATAATTTACTAGAAAAGAAAATATGCTAACTAGCAATTTCAAAAAATTTCTGTTCTAATAATGTTGAGTTATAATGACTCTCAGTTGACTTATCCATGGTAGTCGCGGTCAAAGCTTATGTAATGATGCGTACGTGATCAGAAACCTGAGAACTAAAACAAAGGGATGATTAAACCCCCTAATTTATTTGATAGATTAATACAGAGAAAATCCCTTGATGGTATACGGATAAACAGAACATGGCAAAACGATCTAATTCACAACTCTATCAAAAATAATAAAAGTATTATAAAATTTATCAAAATCCAAAAAAATAAAATAGATCCTGGCAAAACTAAATGGAGTGAGAAAGACTGAAGGCAATGAACTGGAGAGCAATGTCCAAAATACATCAAGCTGGAATAAACTCCTTGAGAAGACCAGGGCTCACACTGAGCTGTCGTGTCAATGCAAAAGAAGATATTTACATCAAGCGGATGAGGGCAATATCTTTCAATCAAAACAAAGAATTAAAAAACAAAAGATTATGGTAACCATACCAACTAACGAGAAGATGCTTAAAAAGTAGTTACAATAAAAACCTTTAAAGAAAATATATTTTCTTCAAAATTTTTCATTATAACTACTGATAAAACTTGATATAACCTATACTTGATATACCGAAAGAGATATAAAATTAACGCTAGGAATAAATATAGCGACCCAGATTAAGAACAAACCGCCTTCTGAAAGACTATTTGGAAGATGTCTCTCTGATAAAGGGCTATAATTTATTTTATAATCATACGACAGCGTGAAGAGAGAACAACTACTCATAAGAAAGACCCTAGACTCATAAGAAATTTGGCCCTTTTGTACCGTTCGGAGTCGCATTCCGCGACTAACCACTGCTGCAATGAAGATAGTGTGAAATGCACATTGACCCAGCTATCGGTCTCCGTATCGTCTGCAAACACACAAGTACGAAGGCGCGTAATACACCGGTACTATCACAATACCCTGATAACGAGAGAAACTTTCTCAATCGGACAGGACCTTGACCCAGATCCTCGTGGGTCAAGTTGGAGTCGGCCTCCACCCGTCCGGGCTTTACACACCGTCGAAGGTTAATAAGGTATTTTTAAGCGTTCATCTATATTCAATCATTTAACCAATGACTTCTGATGAGCCGTAAACATGAATCATAAGGTGACGACGTGTATATTTTCAAGGTTTCAAGTCTGAGTATCAACCCGACCTATTTAAAGGTTTAGCAACAATTGAAGTAAACAAAACAAGTTGTTTATGATTTTGTTCGTGATTTATTATAAATGACAAATAAAAAGTCTACCAAACTTCGATATCACCACCGTGGGATATTTACATTCTAAAGGAGACCGACAAAAATGGGACTGAGATAAAATATAATTTTTAAAAAAGCTGATATTTAGCTTTTTTATTTTATTTTTTAAAATATAAAAAACCAAACAATTGAGTAATTGACAATAAGGAAAGAGGAAAAATATAATTACAATTTGTAACCATAATTCGAAACGAAAAAGTTATCGTCATAAATGCGCATATATTATATTTTTAAAATATAAATAATCGTTAATTGGAAATAAAAATAATAAAAAAAATTGAACAGAACACGTACCTTTTTAAAAATGCTTACAAAAAGTAATCAATGCCTCTAGCTTTCTTTAACATGTAGCCATTGCCTAAATTAATTAAAAATAAACTGTTAACAAACATTGACAATGGTTGTATCGTTGTCAAAATGAATGGCTTTTCCCTCTTACCGAGATTTAAGTTATTTTTTTTTCGACGAGCCTGTGAGCATCATGGATTAGTATGGTACACCTGTGGACGAAGGATGTATAACAAACGATTTTGATAAAACTTTTAATGAGCTATTTTTTTTAATTTTCTCCATATAACAGTGTCATTTTTATTCTTGTAACACCTGGGTCAACACTATATGGACTCTTGCCGGTTTCCTTTATTATGGTAACGGCAGAGATGAGGCTAGTCACGAGTGGGACATCACTAGACAAAAATTTGGATTTTTAGATGTATTTCAAGTTTCTCGCCGTGATAATAACTGTCGCGCATTTCCGGAATCCATAACGAATAATACCATACACACACAAATTAGCGTTTGTATGTTACTAGTGCCGCGGCTAGTGCATCTGAACTCCCCGACATAAACGCAATCTTAATTTAAATATTAAAAACTACCGTTTGAATTAAAAAAAAAGAAATATATCCTTTTGTTTTTCCTTTGCCCCTTGTCAAATTATGTAATCCTATATGTACTTTACTTTTCCACCGTCTGTGTCTTGTGATGAAACAAAAATCTGGATATTCTACTCATCGTTCTGCGACCTAGGATAGAGCCGAACTCTAGAAAGAATTGTCGTTTCGACTTTTCAGTGTAATGTAAGAGACATCTTCAAGAAAAGATACAGTTTTTGACAGCGATTTCGTCTCATTATTGTTAGAAATTAATAAACGTTTTGTTATGACCTATGTCTCGATTTTTAGACAGACCCTGAAGCTTTCGAACCTTCCAACTTCATCAAAATCCGTTTCTAAGTTTTTTTTGAGGTAATACACAGTTTAATGTTTCAAATAGACATTCAACAATTGACGTAGCATTATAGTATACCTAAAACTATTTTTTTTTCAAACTGGACCCAAGATTTTTAAACGTTTAAAACTTTGTCAACACCCATTTACTAACAACTTATACATAATGCCAAATAGGAAGAACACCAAATAATCGATTCCAAAAACATTTTCGAAAACATCCTTAACGCCCTGATTTCAGATATAGAACATTGAAAAAAAAATTGCCTTCAAATCGACGCAAAATTAATAATTAATTATAATAAATAAATAGAAATATAAAATTAAAAATTAATTATAATAAAAAAGTTTAATATGTATCCAAAAACCTCTATGCAATTCTGCGGTGAGGAACCCCTAAGTAACCCAGCTGCATTTTCGAAAATTTAGTCAAAAATGGATGAAAACTACTCGACTTACATTGCAAGCCATTTAGAAAAACTCATTTTGAAAAAAAAATAAGTTGATAATTTGAAACCATTCCGAAACTCGTTGTTGATGCACTAGCTTATATACTGACCAAGTTGGTTAAATATTGGGTGGGTTTATAGTATTATACTTTTAAGATCATAGCTACTATTATTTGCAGCCAAAATGTGATTTTTCGACCCCCGCCCCCTCCCGGGAGTGGTATTATCCTATAAAAGGAAAAAGATTGACTACGATAACGAAGACGTTTTCAAACCAAATTAGAAACGAATTTTGTTATCCGTCATAATTAATAACATATAGATATTTTTGAATTAATAGTTCAACTTTCATCGATACTCTTCATAATGTGTTCGGATTGGAGAGGAACGACCGCCTTGCCAGCGCACGGCGGTCTTACTGGAAACGCCGTCGATAATAATTTATTTCAGAGGGGAGATTAAGTTAGCCGGGAGCGGAAAAGATAATCGTCTGTTTTGCTCTCGATCGTTCTATTTGCAAATGCGTTAATAAGAGTACACTGACCCAGGATTGTTTGAATTTCGAATTATTTTTATTTCTAATAGAGATTTCGCAGCTCCGTGGTTCGTATAAATCATAGATTCTCAAACTTATTTTCCGAACCCAATCATTTTCTAGAACCCCCAGAATTTTTAACTCTACAATTAACATAATTTTTCGCCATTTTCTCCACCATCTCTCGACCAAAAAATTTCCTCAGGTAGAGAAAGGCTGGTACAAATTATTAAGTTTAAGCTGCGGACAACAGCTAGTAAGGCATGTATATATATATATATATATATATATATATATATATATATACATATATATATATATATATATATACATATATATATATATATATACATATACATATATATATATACATATACATATATATATATACATATACATATATATATATACATATACATATATATATATACATATACATATATATATATATATATATATATATATATATATATATATATATATGAAACAGTTTTCAAAGTCCTTTCTTTTGGTATACATTTGATTTGCCTTTCATTTTATTTTAAATTTAGCCTACGTTACTTGGCTTTTGAGACTAATCAAACGCCGTCTCATTTGTGAAGATCGAATTAGCAGTTTATGAGTCAGGAGAGAACATTCTGCACACATGCGTTCATAATAATACTACATTCATAAGCCCTATTTTTCTGTCTGTCTTAGCCGTAATCTGGTAAAATACTTTTAATTTTGAATACGATAGCAAAAGACGCTATTTAATAAATTCAAGCAAGTCTCACTGTGAATAACTACTCGAGTCTGTATAATAAAAGACTTACGTTTTCTATGTATCCATAAAAGATCAATATTTTAAAATAATTAAGTCAATATATAATAATTATTATAATAATAATTATTTTATAATTAAGTAATTAAAATAATTAAGTAATTAATAATTTATTCACTATTAATCATCAAATACTGGCTGCTAGTACCCTTTATTAATTTATCTCATTGTTTACGTCTTATTAAATGTGACACAGAACGGTAAAGTCATACTCGTATGCGTCACAAGACTGACAATAGATCAACAACAACATTAACGTCAGTTTTCCCCAAAAACAATAAACACATAAAGCTGCAATAAGTTATTATTTTATCGAGGCATGCCAGAGCACCATCTGACTTACCAGTCAGTCGATGGTCCGAACATTGACTCTAAACGAGTATCTACAAATTTATCAAATCAAAGGAATTTGTTAGCAATGTCGAAAACCGGTTCGAAAACAACGGTATTTCGGCGGCCGTACCAATGTTTACCAAGTCATAGTCATATTGTAATTGAAACAAAATTATCATAAATGATGTAGATAATATTATATATATATATATATATATATATATATATGTATATATGTATGTGTATATATATATATATATATATATATATATATATATATATATATATATATATATATATATACCCACCATAAAGGAGGATAAATATCATATACTGTTAACATTTGACGTGTTACATGTGTTATTGTTATATTTCGCATAATATTGTATTATTGTCGATGGACGTACAAATATAAGAATTAACAGGAAAAATTATCATCCAGGTAACTGTACATTATATATTATAATATATACAATGTACAATTACCTGGATGATAATTATTATAATAAATACGTAACAAGAGCATCTTATTATAATTTAATGAAAAAGAAAGTAACTTTTGATGTCAAATAGGACGGACGGACGTGCGGAGATCCAAATGAATGTTAGTAAAATGGAAAATCTAAGGATTTTATCTTTTGTCATTTCAAAACTTTCTTTTCAAAAGAAAAACAATAAAAATAATTATGATTTGGACCATGATTTTTACTCTGACTCTTACAGAAAAAGCAAGATAAATGTAAAAGAAATCCATGATGAGGCTTACATTAAACGAAAATCATCACCATTACGATTAATTACAAAGGTTGTACAAATATATTTTTATTAAGCAAGTTTGGCACATACTTCGGTCAAGTTAGTCTCCAGTTCCTTTGAAGTTGGCAATCGGCTAGGAGGAAAAAAGCTTCCAATATGCATTAAAACCCTGCAGCATTTTTATTAGAACTTGTTGGTATATCCATTATGAATATAAAAGACAGTTGACGCGGTACGAAGGGGGAGGGGGGGAGTGAGTGGCGTTCGTCAGCCTCAAATTGGTTTCACGCCCATAACGAACCCTCTAATCTATACCAAACCAATAATTGCTGAAGGGTTTTTGCAAAAAGAACCCCCCGCCGACTGGACTAGGCGTCTTCGGTCTTTTTTTGAGTTTTATAGGATAACTAGGAACCCTTATAATTTCTTCACAATCCTCTGTCCGTGCGTCTGTCACAGTTACACAGTTTCTACCTTTTTACATCTATACTGACTGACTCACATATGCACCACACACGGTCAAGACTGTTAGTCAGACTTACCGACAGTTAAAAATGTATTTCTGTTTCTCATTAACTGTTAGTCGAGGAGACCAAGAGTCTACTCTGCCGACCGTACGGTATTGCACGGTCCAATCATAATGTATCCAGACGAAAGAGATCGCTCCTGTACCCAAAAAGTCTGCCATACGTACATTAGAGTCGACAGACAAATAAATTATAAAATTGGAAATCTTCCGAAATAAAAAACATGATGTTTCATTAATCTTTTTCTTTTAATTTTCGAGCGTAATTTGCGAAATATTAAGCACAAAGGGGTGCGCAGGGGGTCCTCGTCTCTCTCCCCCTCTAATTTTCAAATGAAGTTTTGAAAAAACAATTAAAAATTCTGCATCTCGCAATGAATTAGAAGTTTCAATTACAATTACTTCAGTCAATTTGTATCAACAAATGATAAGATAAATAGAAATCTAAGGGACTCACAAGGGTGATTAGTTATCAATATATATATATATATATATATATATATATATACATACACACATACGCACGCACACGCACACATACATATACATATACATATATATATATATATATATATATATATATTTAACGAACGCTCATTTCGAACGGAAAATGACAAGTCACTTATTTCCGCATACGAAATACATTTTTAGATACCTACTTGTGTCATAAGTATAAAAACGAGTTTGATATCGAAGCTGTCAGATTGTTATTACTACTGCGTACGTAATGTTACATTAGACAATTTGATAATCGCTTAACATAACGTGTCTAACGTAATTCTCGTCTGGCCACTGATCCGCTGCGATAAATTTTATTACTTATTGGCTTTCTCCAACTTCCTGCGTCAAAACTTGTTTTTTGGTAATCATTTTAGATAAATATTATTATATATATGTATATATACTGACGTATTTCGTATAGGACCACAAAATAGTGATTGTCCAGCTGATTTTTCTATAACGTCTACGATTCCTTCGAAAATATTATTTCCCAACAAAAAACTATCATTCGAACATTCGTTTTACATAAAGGCAACATCGATCGCCTTGGTATATTTCTTATACAAAGCTCGTGTTAAAGTATAACATTAAGGAAATATGAAACAAAAATCTAGCATTTCTTACTAGTGGCGATTTTGAACTTTCACGTCTTCAGTGGTATAATATACCTGTTTCTCGCACGATCCCTATTGATACAATCTGTATATTAACAGGGTCATGCACGAAACAGAGGTCGCTTGAAACTGGCAGAAATAAAGGATTTTTTGTTACATATTTTTCAATATCGACACAGTATCGTATCGACAGAAAATAGTAAACGCCGTTACTGTTTTATTTCAAAAATTAATTCACATAAGTCCAACATAATATAAAAATCCGGCATTTTTTACTAAGAACGATGGGGAACTTTCATAATATCAATTGTAGTTAGTGAAAACACCAATTATAATTGACCGCAACGATTAATCGATTGCCTAAATTGCTATCTGAAGTCCATTCCAGACTACCATAGTCAATCGATTCATTTTTACAAAATAAATATTTAAATTCTAATACAGACAAACTAATAATAAACATAAAATATTATTATTTATCCTTCTTTTTCGATATAAAGTACACACTATTTTTATTAAATTATTTAATATTTTCATCTGATTACAAAGAAAACATGTACGAAAATGTATGTAGTTTAATAGTTTAAGAATACTACAGCCGATATAACACAAATATGCTTTTCTAAGTAACTTATAACTCTAATTATAACTACGTATATTTCTGTATACTCGAAAATAACATACTTATTTGCATCAAGTCCTACAGTAAAAACATTGGTTTTCTTTGTTACGGAATTTAGATATTAATATACTCTCTACGAGATTAGTTTTCTTTACTGCCTCGTTTAGATTCAAGTGAGGGTGGTGCTTTAGTCGATGTAGTTTCTATGGCATCCGGATGCGAGTAAAATATCTCCACATATCCTATTTCTATAAAATTTAAACACTGACTAAGATCTGCTCCAAGATTACAAAAATTAATGAGAACAATGACGACAATCAATTGAAACTGACTAACCTAACAACCGAAAAAGTCCGACAACCAACGTATAACGGTTTTGTTTACAGGTGCGTCGTTCATATCGAATCGACACACTATCATCATGCTAACACATCATAATGTGTTTTTACGACTAATTTTACCATTACAAAGAAAATAATTCGTGAAGTTTGTATTAAAATTCGACGACTCACGCAGTAGGCCTAGCATAAACACCAGATATGAAGACTGATAATAACGAGACGATTTTAACAGATCGTCGAATCGAAATGTACGAGATACATAAGTGTGTTTGTGTATTTATTCTGAACAGGTACGTTAAATTCCGTAAAAGATGTGGGGTGAAATTACTTCGCAACATGGCCCGCGTTTCGATTTATTTGTATATATATAGACTTGTCTTATAGCGAAGTGCTAGAAATAAAAGAACGGGAAAATGGAAACTAAGACGGGCACTTTTCGCATCGAATGTAAGAGCACCAGTTTTATGGAACTCAAGCATCACTATGCTTAGGATTTTAACAACTAAAATATTACTAAGTAAGCGTTAACTTGTTGAAAAGATCAAATAAACATTTGTTAAATAACCAAATTTTTTATATGCGTTTCTTCACGCGTTCAAAATAACAAAAGAACAGAAAGTAAAATTGATTCTGCGTGTATCAAATTATAAAGACTATAAAAAATTCGTACTGAAGTTTAGAATTCCATAATTGATATATAACTGCAAAACTGACGTTACTAGAATAAAATGAACTGAGCGGGAAAGTCATTTTTGCATAAAAATAAATTATTTTTCAAATGTAAATACGTTATCTCTAACACCTCACAAATCTTGGCGTCAAGGTACGTTAGTACACTTTATTCATAACCGCACATTAATTTCTTGTCTTTGCTCTGTCATAAATACTAGACATAAAACTATACAAATAATTTACGCTATTACATAGCGTAAAAATGCAAACTTTAAAATATAAACCTTACCACTAAGAATCTGTAAATTATAAGACTGGGAACAAAGAGTATATAGTTCACATTTCTCAGTAACGGGTGTTTAATAATTACAATCGAACTTCTTTAAACATAACATATGCCGTTTATCAATATGGTAAACGTCATGTTTGCAAACACAATGAACTACTTGCAGCAAAATGCATATCGTATTCATAGTGACGGCACTATACTGTCTATATCGAAGCAAATTACGGGAACAAATGGCCAAACATACTTCAACTTACTGGCATAGTTGATTCGGTATAATGCCAGTACAGATATCATATTTCTTGAACTTCCAATCGTTTGGAAACTTTCATTTATTTTACAAAGCGCATTACGTGTCATTATCGAAATAAATTCGGATCGTACATAATATACAGCTTTGAAAGTATCTTAAAAAATATAAATAATTAATCCGATCGATACACAAAACGACTTGGATATAAAAATGCTTACACAAACATAGATCGTATGTATATTTATAAAATCGGATAAAATATTTTAAGTCTCCCATTTATAAATATAGTTCAACTAGTAACATATATTAATATAAAGTGGGCACTGCAAACGAGATTTTTCACTTTCCACCAGTCAACTCGGCTTAACTACAACAGCTTGCAAACATTCGCGTAGAAATGAAAAGTGAAAAGATTCAAATCACAAGTACTTGCACTTCAACAGTGAAAGTGGAATAAACTTATCCATTAATTTATCTATAAAACACAGTAGGTTGTTATATTTGATACTAATATTGGTATTATCCTTCTTCAAGAATGAACGTAAGTCAAAGTTTTTTAAGTTTCCTCCATCTGTTCTGCAATAGATTCACCTTGTACTCTTTTGGTCGAAGAATACCATTAAACTAATATAGGTTGCGTACGTGACTATTCAAAGCTTCCTCGTATGCACAAAAACATTTTCGAGAAATAATAACCGTGCTTTAATCTTATTTTATAAATAAAAAAAGATCAATATGAAAATAACCAAATTACCTGGTGATACAAATCCATAAGTATACTGTCCGGTATTGAATGAAGTTCATTTCTATCGCACTTTGAATGCTGAAGGTAGCACACTATATTAGAGAGACACAATTCATAAAGCTTGATAGGCATTTTCCCCGCATTTACGGCAGCCGTTCGACGCGACAAACACAAGTCATACAAATTATCGGGTACCCTCGCCCCGTTAATGTCAGCCATTTTGCAAACGTTTCAGAACCAACTAAGCACACTCGACCAACTGGCAGAACATTTGACCAAAACTAAACTGTCAATGGCGCTCAGCGCGCTGCAGCACAAATGGCGACAGATGACTACACATCGACATTACAGTTGTGCTCGTATCGCTATTACAATATCGATAATAAAAGTATTATTGAAAAAGTAACAGACTTTCATTTTATTATGTTTATCAGAAAACAATGTAAGAATAATAGGTTATTAGAATAAATATATAATCAATGTAAAATGACCGAATGTATGACATAAAATATTCATTTAATGACAATTGTGCACAATTGATACGTATGCTGGACTTATTGCTACGAGAGCAGTCTCTTACAGCCAACCAGAACATCAGCCTAGCTCCACTCAACGAGCGGCCGGGAATTGAACCCGGATCCCCCGCCGTATGCCTTATAATCAAACAAACACACCACGGCGAAGACTGTGTAAATGAATCTTTCATATTAATTTTCATTAATATCGATTTAATTGATATCAATGCACTTGTTAACAATTATAATAAGATAACTCCTATATAAATGTCGCTCGAAGATATTACGAAGGAAGATTACATATATTTATTACATTTATTTCCTTCGCTACATCTCTACTCTAAACGTTTATTTATTTAAATCGTTAACAATGACATATTTCTTATCTCTTATAAAGAATTTATATTTCAAAATAAATATTGTACATCATTTCAAACAAATATACTGTACAAATTTTAAAAAAACATTCGATAATTCCGACAAATTTATCGATATCGATAAAAAAATTCATTGAAACTGTGAGAACACCTCTAATAATTGGTTTTAAGACTACGTCGAGAGAGGGCGCTTTGTGAAACAAAATTATCTTTATAGATATTAAGTATAGATGGCATTATAACGAAATTTCTGTTTACTCAAGTATATTCTTAGTTATATTTTATGCCGACTACACACTGACACTCGTCGAGAGTGTCGCCCGAAAGGCGGTGATACTGTACGCATTAGAGTTGTATCGATCAATCATTTTAGACGACCCGGGTCGATCGCGACCCACTGGCTAAACGATCGGGTCGATTACGACCCACTGATTAAACGATCGAGTGAAAATTCTATTGATCAAGCACGCGACCCGTTGCGGCAGTATAATGACAACTTATTTACTGTTTTAAATAATGAAACTTTGTTTTGATTGCTCGGTTCATATTTATTTATAATATGTAAGCCACGCGATATTTTTCTACATTAATATCAGACTATAAAGGTCT
The DNA here is from genome assembly GCA_039881145.1 of Druceiella hillmani. Lineage (NCBI taxonomy): Eukaryota > Metazoa > Arthropoda > Insecta > Lepidoptera > Hepialidae > Druceiella > Druceiella hillmani. The sequence continues at coordinate 6,202,511 of JAYKKI010000079.1, read as the reverse complement.
AGCAACATCGATTAAAAGATGGGGTCATTTTATTTTATTATTCATATTTTCGTACCAAGTAAATGGGGCGCGATGATTTTTACACCAACGAAGTTCCTTGTATTTCAATAAACCACCATAAATCGACGATCCACAATAAATAATCATTTTAAATTAAAATGTTTACATAAATTAACTAATTCAATAGTATAATTACAGTCACCGAAAACATGCAAAAAAAAAGGAAATTCAGCATAAAACAAAAAAGTCAACAAAGTTACTGACATAATTAATGAAATCAAAACAATATAACTAACCACATATAAACCTAAAACTAAATCACAAAAAATATATTTCTCACTAAGCTATGTACATAATTCAATTTAAAATGTTTAAATAAATTAATCAATTTAATAAAATACCGCCAACAAAATCATGCAAAAAATAATTCAAAATAAATTAAAAACCTCACAAAACTAACCATGTATGGCTAATCTAAAAAAAAAATTGTTGATTTTAGTATATCATATGTGAAACCAACAATCTATTCAAACACAAAAACTTATGGCTGTCGCAGCGAGAGTGTACAGCGGACATTATACGCTAAACAATAAGAAATAAAACAAAAATATATTCCCGAATCTTTATTAAACAATTCTCAATGTCATGTAACAATGTTTTTGCCACATCCACAAATTTATGACCAGAGATAAATTTCCCACTCTCGATAATTATTTTTCATGTATATTAAGAGTCCAAGTGCCAAATTACAGTCATTAGGTATTTTAAATATTTATTCAACTTATAATTTTTTTTAGATTAAACCATTTTATTAAACTAAAAAGTATAAAAATGTCCTGTATTGAAAATGAGCCTTCCTAAAGACAACCAACAACCTGTCGAAAAAAGATAGAAATGGGCGGGAAATACATAATTTTGTTCATTACACTTGCCTAGTAAAAAAAACTTTTTGGCATGACTGCAAGAATTGCCGATGCACAAATAATTAGTGGAATGTAAGAAATTTAAAAAAATAATAAATACAGAACAAATTTTCCTGGCTTATGACAATAGATAATGAAATGAATGAAATTCGAAGAACATTATACAATGGCTTATGAAGACTTGTCTTAATCCTATATTGTACATTATTTAATAATAATGTATAGGATGGAAAAGTCTGATGATAGTTTGTAGCTAAAATTATCCATATTTAAAACTTTAAAAGTGGACAAATTTAACTTTACTAGTAATAAATTAATTTTTTGTAATAAGAATGCTAAGTGAAGTAAATGTCGAGTGCAAGGATTTGAAAAAAATTGTCAAGTTTATGTAAAAATGAATAAATTCTAGCTTTTGTATTTACTAAACTACTATAAAAAATTGTTAAGTCTTTCTTGGCATGCATGCAAACCAAAAGTTAGTCTCTGATAGAAAATACGTTGACAATTAGCTCTAGCATGTTAGTTTTATTTTAATTACCGACATGAAATAGGCAATATACTGTTATGTGTAAATCAATACTAGATTAATAAGAATTACTCTTATACACAGCTTATCACCATAATCTTATATTCAATAAAAAAAATTATTCCAAAGGGTTTATATAGGTACACATTTTATGCATTTTCTTTCTGATGATTACCTTCTGGTATTGCCGCTGTACAAAATGTGAATTATTGCATTAAGCAAGTCGTTTAAACTTGTAAAATAATTACATAATCAGCCATGAATTATCAGAAACGGCATGACCTTTGAATTGAATTAACTTTGCAACTGTATATATTAATGAAACAAAATCAACATACAACTTGGCCAACTTCAGTTTGCAAACACTTTTTTATTCTAAATTGTTTATAATGTATTTAAAAACAATTATATTTGTAAGAAATAAAATCAGTTGAAATGAGACCAGAACATGAAAAACACATCGTAACAGAAGTGTATTTAAAATCAATACTTTTATCTCAATCTCTGTTCACAATATATATTACATGGATAAAGAAAATGCACTTGTTGAAATAATAATTTAAATACAACTTTATTGAAAAATTAAATTATTTATTTAAAAAAAAATTAAAATATTGGTGGGATGAAAATAAAATAATTTTAATCATATTTTTATCACTCATTTTGCAAGGCACAACCCCGTAAGTGGCATCTTGAATGACGAATTTATAAAAAAAAAATATACATATTACGAGCACCTTTCCAAAGAGGTTTACAATAAATATTTTTTTCAAATTGTACATACCAAAGATACTACATTCTCATAACTACATATTAGCACATATATGAAGGCATATTTTATAAGCAGTAATAAGATTTATATCTAAAATTGCAATATGGTTGTATTATTGCAATATATTTATGTTAAAACTATTGAATATAAAACTACAAAAAACTTATATTACAAAATGTTTAATTATAAACATTGTCTATTTAAATATTAACATCACTAGCATTTCTTAATTTATGTATCTAAACAAAAAAGTGATGAAAAACTTTTAACTCTTACTTATTTGGCCGACTTCTTCAAAGGAATTAAAGAAGAAACTGAGATCAAGATAATAAATAAGGCAAGGAAATTAGGTTATTTTTGGCACCTACATTACAAAACTGATGATAGTCATAAAATAGTATTAAAATATTGATTTTACTGCCTAAATTTTTTTTTAGTAAATTTAATATTTTGATGATTGTTAGAGGAAAGCATTTTACTGAGCAAAACTAATATATTACTTACTTTTTTTTTATGATATTTCATAATATTGCCTCCGGACATTTTTATTAAAATTATATTTGTAATCACCTAGGAAACTAAATAATAAAGTTTGCTAAATAAATAATAAAGGATTAACAGTATATAAGTTTCAATACATAACTGCAAATATAATTTTCGATAAGAATGTTTGAACGTAATAAACATTTTAATACTGTTGCATATTTATGACATATTTCAGAGAGTATATAGCTCCATAAAGTCCACTTTCCTCTATACATGTCATCAAGCATATCTTAGAAAGACACGAGTAAACTTCAAATTAAAACATAGTGACAGCACTAAGCAGGTTTATTCTCAGTAGCACGGAGTGAATTCTTGCATGCAACCTCCTTAAGCCAAACTACATACTCCGTAGTGTATTTGTTTCGTATAAGAATTTTACCATTCAGCAATGCGTACTGTTTATCTAAAAAAACACATGATCTTGATGAATAATTTCTAGTTTGAAAATAAATAGTGAAACTGATAATGCATTACAGTTAATCTTAAAATGCATGCTTCTCAAACTTCGGAGAATGGAGAATCACATTTACACCATATATACTGTTGTATGTGTAAAAAAATTAAAATCACAGTGCACTATATAAAATATCGACATTAATATTATTTCCTATATAATAGCGCACCATAAAACAAATTATTTAAGCTAATAAATGTCGCCAATGGCTTCGCTATGTTATTATGTTCGTTTATCCAAAATGGAAGGTTGTTTTGCTGAAAAATTACCCTAAAATCTCGTAACACAACCTTGATATACCTCAAAGTTATAAGATATAATACGTTAATGATTAAAATAGAAAAATTATAATTTAACTTATACTTAATTATTTCTGAGAATACACAATAATTGTTATAAATCTTAAAAAATATTTTAGAAAAATATGTACTAACATTGCTATTATTATGCAACTTTTGTTGTCACTGCACAATTTTTAATTAGTCATGGAAGTCTGTCAAGTTTGGAAGTCATATTTTACTAATTTTTTTACGTTGGCCAAATTGGTGCTTGATTGGTAAAGAATTACTGGACTTGTACTTATACGGTAGCACTTTTACTAATTATTAACTATTGTTTATGTATATAGAAGTGTTAAATCAATTATAATTTCAAGTATTAAATATTTTGTAACTATAAGATTTTAATCAAAATGTTATGTACTTACTCTTATATGATGTCTAAATTAAATTTTATAATTAAAGATTTTGAAAAAAGGCACCATTTTATATTTATCCTCAAATATAACTAAATATTTCACAAATTGGGTTTAACATATTTTTACATATTCGTGCAGTTTTATCGCATCAAAATCGATAAAATTGGATAACAAGCATGTCAAAATAACCACAGACAAGCAAATCTTTAACCAAAATGGTGTCAAAAAGTCATTTAAAATAAATAACATACTTAAAATAATTTTTTTTTAATTTGAAACTTCTGTACTGTTTATTATTTTACTAAAATTTTCTATTGTTCTTCATGATACAGGTAACACTAGAATTATTGTATCTGAAATCCCTCAACTCTTAACACGGTACATTTAATTTGATAAATTATTTCATAATAAATTTTAAATACAGACTAGGTACAATTTGCATGCATTACAATAAAAATCACAGTGCACATGTTTAAAAAAAATTAAATAGGAAATTTAAAAAAAATATAGTTTAATTGAAAAATCTACATATTTAGGAAATTTAGGGTTTATCAGATCTTACCTATTCATTATATATTACAAGGGTTTAAAAAACCTTTAATTAAAGCCAATTATGAAAATGTTTATTAATAATTTAAAATATTACGGATATCAATTATATGATTAGTTTTAATGTTATAATTAAGGCCCAATTAATAGTTTATTAAAAAAAACATGTGAAAATTAATAAAAGGACTTGAACAACTCTCACTTTCCTGATGTAAAAAACGGTAATAGAAGACTTCACTCAAGACTCGAATTACTGTCTCCTCGCTAAATTCTACTACATTTGTGAAAGATATTTAGTCCTTTTTTAACAAAAGTCTTTAATGGAAGACTTCAAAAAATTTTCTTCAAAATAAAAAATATTAAATTCTCATCCCGAAAGTCAGTATCCAAGACAAAGCTGTAAGTATGATGAAGTGAAGCTAGTAAATGAGTCAAATTTTGAACAAAGTCCATAAAACCATATAATCATAAAGTAGACATTTTTCACAAACATTTAATGGGTCACAATCAATTATAGACATTTATAACAAAGAAAACAGCGCGAAGTAATAAGCAGTACCAGCAAAAAAATAATTATATTGATGTCTGTCAGCGCCACGGCCTTTTGTTGTGGAGTTCTTTGGTTGAATGTAAATATTTCCTCGAAGTCTGCAGATACATTTTCGTGTCGGTATTAAGTGTCTCTGTGAATATTGTAACGTCTAATTAATATTCGTAACTAAAGGTTAAACATTGTGTAACTTTTCTGCAAAGCGTATTATTAACGAAACACAAAGTGATAATGAATTAAAATTTATGGTAGCAACATGCAAAAGCTTAAGTATTGAATATTCCCATCATTTATGGATGATAAATAAAGAAGTTTTAGATGTTAGCAATGCTTTTTAATTTGTTACATTTATTTTGGATGTAAAGTTGTAAACTATGTTGGTCATAAAATCAATGAAATTTTATTCCATACTACACTTGAAATGAACAACTCAAATCATGCATGAAAAATTCAATATATAAGATAACATGACAATGAACAAAGACCATGAAAAGCAAGGCGACATTCAGAAAAAAAAAACAAAAAACCAATAAGTAGGTCAATATTGTAAAGACATTCGACAACAGAAAATATATCGCAAAGCATTAATGACAATAACAAAAACGGAATGAGTGAAATGCAACAATGCGACGAGACAATGAAATTAAATTTACCATAACTCGAGTTAGACATCGTATGGGATGGCACAGAACGAGCAGACCGAGTCGTGAATACTCCCAAATGACTGTGCGACATTACATCCCTGTGCAACCAACGTAAGAAGACAAGAGATATTTATTAACAGTAAAGATTAATAACAGGTGATGGCTGAAAATTAGAAACTCAGAAGTAATAGAACCCAGCCTTATTAATTTGAAATGTAAAGTCAAATGTTATGTACTTTTATGTTGCAAAAAAATTAATAAACTACATTATTAATTTGCTAAGCCACACAATAGATATCATCATCAGTGGATTTAGCTATCCATATTTTATTTCACCTTCTACTATAGTGACATAACGAAGAATGACAGTGTGTCATAGTACATCATAATGTGCATTCAGTCATTCTGAAGAGTTCGTCCAAAAGCCCGTATATACACTGTGTATTTCCCCTACACTAAACGAAACACTTTTGGTTTTTTTGAACATGTTTCTTACTTGTACGGGAAATATTGCATCGTGAAGAATTGGTGACTGAAAATATATTTTGACATTAAATTGGAAAATTAAAAAATAATGTAATTGATAGTGGCATTTCTACATTCATTTAAGACCCATTTCCGAGTTTTGAATTTTAGAGATGCCATCATAGTCCACAGAAGTTTGCAACAATAGAGCAGTTATATTTTAACTTCTGAATGATGAGAATATGCATAAAATAGCGTGACCTTGTTAGTCCTTCTATTTATTTCTCTTACAAATATAATTACACCAATACACGGTGGTTCCATTAACAGGTCATAAATAAAAAAATCAGTACCTTACCTTCTAACTTCTAACCACCTCACTAACTAGCACGATAAACAAACTACTTGAAAACATAAATACCATCGCTAATAATTGTTTTTCACTTGCATTTTAACTTCTGAAGTGCGTGCATCGCGTGGGGCATACTTCAACTCTTTACCGCGTGCTTATCAGTATATCATCTTTGCCATCACATTTGTCGGTTTTTGTTTGTGTATTTCTGATATGGAAATCCAAGATCAAGGTATGTATAGTAATATTTAATGTACTTTTTAATTTTATATGTAGTATTTGTAATATTTTAGTGCTAAGAAGGTTAATTATAATTTGAGATAAAAATGCATAATTTTGATTTCTATTGATCCTGCAATTGTTGGCACTGACGCACGCGTATCGTAATATGATTTTACATATCGATATAAATGTGGTCTAACATAAAATACAGTTACCAAAATAGCCTGACATACATAGCCTGTGGGTGCTATGTCCTTTATGTTAACTCATAGCATACATTTTTTCTTTTTCGTAGCACATTGACAAAATTCTTACAATGTCAATTAAAATGTATGCTTTTTTTTTCAGGTAATTCACTGAAGTGCTCCTTAAAGAGGACATATTTCCTTGAGTTATGGAATTCAGTAAAAAGTTATATTAAAGAAAAACATGAACACATTTTATCAGTGCTGTTAGAAAAAAAATAAAGAATATAGACATAAGTTTAGAAAGGTGTGCTTAATTTGTGTAAAAGTTTCGACAAATACTATAAACTTGTGTATAGATGTAATAGATCAAAAATGTTTAAAAAGTTTGGTGACTGGTTCAGTGCTATTGAGTGTATTGAATCAGCAATAACTGATGAACAATGTAACTCTGAATGTCACTTAGCGCAACCTTGTGTGTCATCCTCTGGTTACAAACGACCAAAGAAGGATTTTAATGATCTTAGGAAAAGATCGAAATGTACACTGTTAACAGAATTATCTCAGGTTAATGCTTCAGCAGTTCGTACATTTCTCAAGAGTTCAAATGCGCCAACATCAACAAATATTAGTGCATATGAGATTTTATCACTTTCTGTGGAAGCTAAGTTAATGAATTATCATTATTTCTTGACAATGAACTTTCTGAATAGTAAGACTTCTAGTAAAGTTTTACCATCGTGATTGTGTTTTGACAGCTAAAACAAAATTATATCCTAGCAATATGGTAGTGACGGAATTAAAAGTCAAGGTCAAGTTGCAAAGTTTATTAGATCACGCAGCTTCGCAGATCTTAGAGTTGGAGAAAATTGTTTTAAATAGTATTCCAATAGTCAGTTAATTTAATTGGGAAATGGATTTTGATGGTAGTACAGGTCATAACATGTAAGAACAGCCTTTCACGGATTCTAGTATAGATGATGATAGTAGTATATTTGTAACTTCTTGCGTTTCTTTGCAATTAATAACAAATTCAGATAATTAAACCAACATTTTGTGGAAAAATCCCTGCCCCGCTGCTATGAGACACTGTAGACCTATTATTTTCCAATTTTTGAAGGAAAGTTCTACTGTACCTAAGAATGAGGAACTTTATTTAAAATAAAAGATAGCTTTCTTGCATCCGACAATATTCACATTAGACGATTGCCTTTTCATCATCCAGCATTCTTTCCAACTGACCACAGTCGGTGGTAATATTTGTAGTGCGTTAAGTGGAAAATCATCTGCTAAGTGTTATATTTGTGAAGCAATACCCAAAGAAATGAATGACATACATAGGTGCTTGCTAAATGAAAGATGAAAATCGTTTTGAATTCACTTTGTCACCTCTACATTCATGAATTGGTTTCTTTCGAGTATTTCCATCACCTTTCTTAAAAAATAGATTTTAAAAAGTGACAGGTTAAGTCAGACGATGATAAAAAATGTTAGCTGATAAGAAGAAAAATCAAATTCAGTTTAGGTCTCGATTCTCGATCTTGGGACATCGAAAAATACTGCGAAAAAATTATTTTTGTATTCAGATGTTTCAGCCGAAATCTTAAACATATATATAAACAGCCTTAAACAAAGATTTAACTGACCATTGTTCTACAAATTTGCAAGCTTTATCATTGTTATACAATATCAAAGTAGAGTCATTTAGTAAATTCAGTTTGAAAACCGTGCGACCTTTGGTACAAGAATATCAATGGTACGATCTACCAGCTTCCGTCCACAAAGTACTAAGGAAATAGTAAAGCGTGCATTAGTATCTACCAGGGAATTATCTGATGAGGCTGTTGAAGCTAATAATAACAATTTGAAGGCATTTAGATGAGACCAAACTCGAAAAATGGCTTGGAAACTTACTAATACCATAGATTCATGTTACAGTCTACCCCTTTCATTACCACCTCAGGAAAGCTTCCCCGAAAGAAAAGGGTTTTTTGAATAGATATTAAGTTTGTTAGTAGGTTAGAAAATATTTTTGCAAGAATATCTGAGTGTAGTTATATTATTTTGCTTAAAAAAACCAGAGCTTTTTCTTAATTTAAATGTCATTTTTTTACTAATTATTTATGTTTAATAGATAGCACTATCAGTTTATTTACGACCAAATCTTGCAATTAATAGTGCTTCACAACATAGACCATTTTTAAATAATAGTGCTTAACATTAATTAATATAGACCATATTTTAAAAAATTGAAATCCTCCATTTTTTTAAATTTACTTCAATTTTTTTTTTCTTGTCATCTGTAATCAAATCATTGATAAATATTTTGTAAAATATAATAAATTAAGTAAACACTTTGTTTTATCCATTACAACCGTTTTAATGCTCCAAATATCTATTTTTGACCGCCCTATGCATTACAACCTTTTTAATACAAGTATGACGCTATATATACAAATTGTCTATTTTTGTCACATTTTTATGTCATAAAACATAAAAATGTGACAAATTTAACATTTATTTCTTTGGCAATTCAAATTGCCAAAGAAATAAATGTTAAATTTGTTTAAATGTATGCAATGCTACTTTGACAAATGTCTTTCGTTATTCAATGCTGTCTTCTGCTGGATACTTATCCACCCAAGTGCAATTACTATGCTTATTGAAATTCGTAAAGAATCAATTGATTTTGACATGATACATAATTCATTAGGACTTATTTTATATAATGTTCTTTACACAAAACTCCCAAACTCACTGTAAAGCTCTCATTGCATTATCTAACCACAACAGTATTTTGTAAAGAATTCATAACAATATTTTGTAAAGAATCTATTGACTTTATGTTCATTTTACAGTCAATCAATTGACCAGTTTACATTAGTTTCCTATGCATATTTTGTGGTTTCACCAATATTTTTTTGAGGTTTTCTTTGGAACATTCTGAATCTTTTCTTTTTTTTAATTTATACTTGTAAAAAATAATTAATATATTGTCTATGCTATTAGCCATCATATATTATGTCTTAACTCAACAATTAATGTTTTGCTTTTTATTTAAACACTGTTACTAATAAAAATGCCTAAATTTACGTAGTACTACTCTTATTCTGAGAATAATTATATCGGTCATAAAGTTGGCATAATAATTACCACTAAAAACTCGGTAAAACAATAGTATAATTATTCTGAAATTATTTAAAAAAACCAATGTGGCAACACCACAAATTTTAATGATGCTGTAAGAGGGCATGTTTACAGCATCATTAAAATTTTGATTACTTTTTATTTGTATTCGTTTTTGTTGAATTTTTCTATTTTTTTCCAATTATAAAAGAGCATGCGATGTAGAAAAAAAATAGTATGGGCTACGTATGAAAACGTTATTAGAAACGCATGAACACAGAATGAATAATTTAAAATTAGCTAACAAATTTTGGAAAAATGTCCCAATTTCCCCTAAGATATTTTAACAATAAATGAGAACATTACTTGAAAGAATAGTTGTTCGTTTTATTTAATTTAAAAATTGTCTTCCATATATATTGGTCTTGCTGCAGACACACAATAAATTAAATAATTTTTCTCCTTGATAGCTTCAACTGCATGAATTGAATAATATGTAGCCGCTTTCTTCAAAACACTTATAAAGACAATTGAATTGCAAATAGTGACATACTGTTAGATGTACTTGCAGAAATATCAATTTTTTTAGGTTATACCAAAGTTAAAGTTAGGTTAAGGTCGGAATAGTGCATGACAGATAGAGTTTATAAGTAGTATTTTTATCTATTCTCTATTTATGCAAGATATAACTTTAAGTGTACAATGACGCTACTTCAACATTAAGACTGTTTAAAATTATTAACGTAGTGTTTTTCCAAAGAAAATTAGCAGAAGAAATTAAAATTTGCGATTGCGCATTCTGATTGGCTGATAATTTGTATTTCAGCATTTAGTCCCAAGTTTTAAAACATTTTACTTTTGATTTAAATCATTAAATAAAAATATTTGTAACAAATTTATTGTAGTTAGATGCCGTTAATCATTATTCTCAACTCAAAAACAATGACATACATTAATCAGATGTTCTTTTATAGATGTTGCAAATACCTTATTATTTATATTAAAAAGTACTTCTTACATTTTCCGTTTCGCAAGCTTCTTTGAAGCTGAGAGAGACTTCTGCGACAAGGACGAGTTTGCAGAACCCTGCCGTGCCTGAAGAGCGCGTTTACGCTCCCGATCCTGAGCTATATATTGGCACCGCTCGCTTGAAGTGCTGTTTATGAATGTGTCGTGCAACGTGTAACAGGCTGCCGTTATCTGAAAATATTTTCATAGATATATTTTATAGAGTTTTTCTTTGTATATTTTTCTTATGGTGATATTGTAATATAACAATAGAAACATACGAGCTTACCTAGATTATTTGTTTCCATTGAATTAACTAACAAATAATGACTCGTTTTAATTCATCATGAGAAAAAGAGCTACCAGCTCAGTCTAAAATGAAAACATATATGCCGGAATTCTTCTATTGGAACTTTGCAAGAAACATAGAGGTCGCTTGAAAATGACAGAAATAAGAAATTTTGGCAATTAAATGAAACTACGTGATGTAGTATTATTTCTACTTACTTAAGTTCTTTACCATGACCTAGGTTTCGTTGTATTACAACATCTTCAGGTGGGCTATTAGCAAAGATCTTTAAAACATTTAAAATTTTTTTTTAATTTAATTGAAAGAAAAATTTCAGTATTCAGAAATGATTATTCAAATTTATTTGTCTATAATTATTTTCCTATAAAGTTAGTCTCTAAAAGTACTAAAATTGCTTTTGACTAAACTTCTGAAGATATGTCTTATTTTTTTAAATGATTATTGCAACTAATGTGAAAAATAAAAACCAGGTGTCGGAATATGCATAAAAAAGAGTTCTGTGGAATTATGAAAATTATCAATGCAAGTTAACGGAAGTAATTTTAAATGGAAGTTCTAAACAAGCAAGTACCTAGAATTTTTTCGGATTTATCAACCCCACTATTGAAAAAATAGAGAGGGGACATACTGCATATTACTTTGGAGTTAATATTTCTTAAACTGCTAACAGAATAGTACTAAACATTTTTTATTCCCAAATTAAATATATGGGGAGGCACATCACAATTTTTTTTTGTATTTTTGTACATATTCAATGAAATCGCCACCTGACACATCTACGTGTAAAATTCCATGCATATAGTTTTAAAACTGTACAAAATGTAGGGCTATGATGGACGGATGGAGGGACATGATGAAATTATAAAGTTTATTGTTGTTTAAATACATGGTTGACTACAAAACCCTATAAATTAGCAATATTCACACTGGTCCCAACTGAAGCTAAGTACTAGTAATAGCTAAGCTACTATGCAAAATTATTAATTAAAATTCGACCATTGCAAACATCAAGGAAAATATTTTTGAAATGGTTACCTCTTCTTTCATTCTTTGGTAAATTTTATGTACTCGTGCCATGGAGACTCAACCAACCCTACATTAATGCAGTATGGCCTATAATCTTTAAGGCCATCATAACAAACAGAAAAAGCCTAAATTTTTTCATCAGATAGGAATGGACACAACACGTGTCCTATGGCAATTTTCCCTTAGTAGTATTAGGTCAAATAGCTGTTAAGAAAGCTTTTTTTAATTACTATATCTTTAGTGTCGTGAAAATCTTTAAATATATGTATTTCATGGTATATTTTTTCAATATAAAATCAAAGAATCAATTTGTATGAATAAATTGCATATATCTTGAAGTATCATTTACAAATAAGCTGCCAGTAATTAATCACCTAAAGGAGATCATTTTATTCAAAGAAGAATCCTAAGATCTAAAATCAATGTGTAATAAATTTGTTTGTATGTTTGTTCACTTATGGGGGCAACTTCCTGCATTTAGTAGACATTATTCATGTGGCTAAGATATTTCTGCATAGTATGCAGAAATATCTTTTACTAAATACTGACGGTAACTTTAAAATAATTTTATTGGAAGATGCTTTAAGTGTAAGATAAATGGTGAAAATATTTTAAAAAAATAAAGACGGATCTATATACATATATACAGAAAAGTTTTAAAACGTCTATCTATTCTACAGTTCTAAAAATTTAAATGAAAAAAATGCAACGATTTCTGCATCTAAAGGTACTGTAACATTTTTTGTATGCACATCAAGCAAGTATAATCAAACAACGAAAATTATTTGTTTAAAATACAATTTAGTAAATGGACATTAAACATGCATGTTATATGAAAGCCGGTTAGATTTTATTTGATTGCTTTAGCTACAGAAATTGCTTCGTGATCGTCACCTGTTGTATTAGTCGCCGATGTAAATCTATATCTGCACCCCTAATTCCCTCTCGATCCTGATGCAACTGCAGAGCACATACCAGCGCATCGCGGATAGTTTGAACGGTGGTCTGGACGCGCTCCGTTTTCAGCAGTCGCCGGACGAGATAACCTTTAGCGTATGCCACGATCTTACTGGCAGCTTTCCTCTAAATAGTGATTACAAGAAAAATCTGTCGTTCTGTAGAAGTACATACAGAGAAAATGATGGGGATCGGAATAGAAGGAATTTGTCCGAATGGTATTTTAGGAAAATCAAAAGGGCAAAAGAAAGGAGAAAACATATTTAAGGTAATATTACGTTTTTTAAATCTCCAAAATTCTGAAAATGTTTTCAAGCCAATATCTTTGGAGAAAGATGGAGAAATATATGAAATCATAGTAAGAGGTTGCCATTTAAGTGCACAAAAAAATTAAAACTGTATTGTATTCTACATGTCCAGATATATAAACATTATTTTAAAGCAATTCGACTTGCATAAGACCTCCAAGAAGAGAAGATAACTTTAAAAATGAACTCGACAAGGAATAAATCTTCTTATGTTAAATTTGATAAATGTTAAAATTTGAACCATGTAATTTGGAACAAGGTAAACAAGTGATGGACATTACTATCAGTTTAAAGTACTGAACCAATATTATTCAAGCGATACTTCCTTCAAAACCAATTGATTTATTGGATGTCTGTAATAGACACTCAATAAACCAATTACAGACATGCAATATATTTTATATTGTTTACAAATTGTTTTTCAAAATAATTTTTTAACATAATTATTTACCTCAGTATTTGTTGCAGCACGATCAGAGAACAATCTTCGGCTAGATTTCCTTTCGTATTCTTTCACAGAATTATGATCAGTAATAGCGCAATAATCTCGTAATCCAGGATTAGACTCAGGCGTTCGCGAGTCCAGACATTGCGTTGCAGATGGATGAGCTTTTCCATTGAATCGCGGTGAATGCATTTTACTTTTTTTATGAATAGTTGAAGAGCTGCATCGATGACCAGAATCTGTCGTGTTGTCATCGCTTCGAGACGTGTCATCTGTCGTGTCATTTGAAAGAGTGAAGTTCAAGTCCGCAAATGTATCATTCGTCCTATCGGTTAAAACGATTTCATCTTGACCACCCTGGCTAGATTGCGAGCTGGCCGTGCTGGATTTGCGACATCTGTGCAATGGTGTAAGCTTTGAATTATTTTCGCTGTTTTTGTTAGGTCTATTATCTTTTCTACTTGAATAAGATTTATCTCTTATCATAACTTCCGTCACCGTAGTGTCTCTTGCTAGCGTCATTGTTTCAGAACGAATTATTGTTGGTTTAGGTGAAAGTTTTTTCACACTGTCTAACACGTTCCTACTCCTCTTCAGAACCTCATCGGTCAGCTGTATGTAACGATCTGTTTCGTTCATGGATACTGTGACAGAAGAAATTTTATTACCATTAAGACTAAGTTCACCATGATTATCATTGTGAATGTTCATACTATCATCAAGAAAAGTTTCACCTTCAACAGCCAATTCTGGATACATATTCTTTATTTGTTTGAAAAATGTAGTAGTTTGTTCTTCAAAACTTTTTTGTAAGTTTAGTTGTTCCTGCTTTTGCTTGTCGATTAGGATCTTCATTTGCATCAATTGTTGATTTTGTATCCTTTTATACAGGTCTTTGATGCAGGCATCCCAAGTATTCTGTGTCATATTATTATTAACTGACTTCGTAGGTGTTTTCGATTCAGTCATTTGTGGACTCGTAATCATTGATAACTTTGCTGAAAATTCTGGATTTGGTTTGGAAGAATCCGATTTAGTGTTTCTAGATGGTAGATTTTTGGAAGTATTATGGAATAACGACTTATTAACAAGTCTTTGACTGCCTTCAGATTTGACATCCCTTCCATTCCTGTTACGAATAACTGTCGGAATTTTTTGCGAAGGTGTTTTATCTTGAGAAACGTAAATATCAAATTGTGGAAGATCAGTGCTTGCGGTTTGAAAATCTGAAGGATTCACGTTTCCTTTCACCGCAACACATTCATTTTTATTTATTATGTTATTTTGGTGCTTGCCTGGTGATTTTTTTGATTTCAATATTCTATACTTAAGTGTCTTTTCATCAGTCTTTTCTGTTGCTTGATTTAAAACTTTTTCCTTATTTAATTCTGTAGCCATTGAAGACCATTTCATTTTGGCAGTAACTAAGTCCCAGCTGCGTCTCTTCTTAGCTTCGGAAGGTATATTCGAGCAAGATTCACTCATAGATATGGAGGACATGTCAACACCTGATGTTACATATTGAACTTCTAAATGCGCTAAAAGCATGGGGCTGGGATTTTCAATAGTGTACGATCGTTGCCTCACTAACTTTGGATATGGTTGCGTAGTCTCAAATGATATGTCGTTGAGGGACCCACTGAGATTTTTGGCGCCTTGCAAAATTTTTTCTTTTACTCTTTGTTTATCATCTTTTAAATCATTTCTTGGATTTGTATCCTTTTCGAGATTCGTTTTTGTGTTCGGTATTTCTTTACATTCATATGTTTTCTTATCCCTTTCTGTTTCACTTTCAAAGCAATCCAAATTCCTTTCGGCTGGCATGTAATCGTCTATTTGAGAATAACGGGTTGGAGACGGTAGTCTATTTCGGATTTGAGTATTATCACTTGCTACCTCGTTAATGTGTTGACCATGATTGAAAATGGATTTCTTTAGGTTGGTCAAACACTCACTTTTTTCATTTAGATCTTTTACATTATCGATAACAGTCACATCGGAGAGCATACTCTCAAAACCATTTGGTGCAGGCTCATGTTCATCTAAATGTTTTCCTTCCTTTTCTGGTATATTCAAAGCATCATTTTCAGAAACACTGGTGGGTGCATTAGGACTCGATTCGCTGGTGAGATATTTCTCTTTGTTTAGAAAGGCTAAATCAACTAGACGTTTTTCCACTGCAAGGGCTAATAATTTGTAATATTGCATTTCTTTTCGACATTCTTCAGTCATCTGTAAAAGAAATAATACGGTGGAGCTTTAATAAACCTGTCTTTATGTGAATTCTTGTCTATCTCGATGCTTACAGGGGAAAACCGATGTAAAAATTCAATGAAGAAGTAGCTAGAATTTAGAAAATTTTCACTTAAAAAGTGCATATCAAAGTCATTTTTTAAATATATTTTTGCAATTGACTTTAAAGGAATAAATTCAGATATATCTACAATAAGTCTATATTTTTAGGATAAATCTGTCCTATCCATCATGACACTTATGGTGATATAAAATTTATAAATACTCTTACAATTATCATGCAATAATTGCGAGAGATCCTCCATTTTTCAGCTCTTTATCATTTATTCTTTCAACTGGAACGCTCAGTAGAGAAATTTTAAAGCATGCTTTTTCTTGTATTAAAAAAGTCTCGTTATAATGAATATTTTTATTCACTGCAAATATAACCCAAAATTTCTATAATTTAATTGCTGGAAAGCCATAATGCCTCCATTTTATAACTCCGAAAGCATGTAAAACCTTTCATAGAAATTTTTATGTATACTCCATATTTTTCAATTGACTCAATGTCTCTGAAAGCATGTAGTTACAAAACCTCGCCACTCGAGAGTTTGTAACTACATGCATCTGAGATGAGATGTTAATGAGAGTTTGTAACTACTGAATAAGGACGTAGTTACAAAACTTCGCCACTCGAGAATGTATATTTACTAGTCGTAAAATCACTAATTACATGTAGCGATAATATGTAACAAATTGATAGCCTATGTGCATTATCTCAATTGCTTACATTAAAACTAAAATGAAAGTATGTTGTCGATATAATAGCAAATATTAGTATTATTCCAGTTTTAATTCGAATTTCATCCATTGACCAGGCCAGCTAACCAGAATGATTGTATACAATGGTTTTATCTTCCACCTGCGCCTTTACCAAAGTAACACTAGCTATTAATTGATGGCATTGATAGTCTTCAACCATCAATAACAAAAAATACATAAGAGTATAATCGCAGAGTAAATATTTCTATATTCAATTAAATATTTCATATATATATTTATAATTTCGCCTTCTCGCGACATATATAAAACACATCTTAATTGTATATGAAACAAATTAAAAAAACAAGTAAGACATACGAATGTGGGAACAAAAATATGATATTAAAAAATTATTAAAAATTACGAAAGATGGTAATTACTAGAGACTCGCCATTTCCTTGTCGCTTTTTCCTGTCACATCAACACATATGCCATATTATGTTCAACTCCTAAACGAATAGCCATGAACCTAATAATAACTAGGTCTATGTGAGTAGAGATTGCATAAATTCTTCACAATGACTTGCCCCTGATGAAGTGCGAAAATTTCTATTGAATATATTTACATATAAAAGGTAATGTTAGCACCTTTAAAGTTTGATTTTATAATTGGGTTTGTTACAATAAAATGTTTTCATTAACTGTTCATTTTAGGTAAAGAAGCAATAGAGTAGAAAAATTAATTATCTTACTCAATAAATTCATATTTCAATTTGTTAGCAACAGTCCAGTCCACAAAGGGGCAGACGCCGTGGCCTGTGATATAGGCATGGTCTTGTATTTGGTAAAACAACGAATGCTTTTTAATAATTAAAGGACACGTACAAAATTATTGAGATCAGATTTGTACTAGTCGTTAACTTACTAATAAATGCATAGCGACGTCGCTTGTTGGCGAGCAACAACTTTAAAGTCAATGCAATTTATCTCGAATACTCCACATTAAGTAAAATGAAAATGTGTGTTTCATATTTTTTGGAAAATTTTTATTTTTTGTTTAATTTTTTTTGTTATTTATTTTGCAATATTAAAATTACATCAATACAAAAAACACAAATATTAGCATTATACCAGTTTTCATTCAGATTGTATTCACTGACCAGGCCAGCTAAGCAGAATGGCTGTATATAATGATTTTACCTTCCACATTATTGCAGCAATAGCTCCTGAATACTAATTAATATCTACTTTTAACACGTACTTTGGTTTCATTGATTTCTGTTTGTAAATGAATATTTTTGCTAACGTAAAAATATAACAATTAAATATCCTATTTTTACATGAACAAGAATTTAGTAAATACAAAAAAGTGACTTCTTTAATTTTTGGAAAACTGCTGACGTGCTCGCTTCCTCCGGCCTTCTCCAAAAGGCGTGTAACATAGAAATAAATAATTTAGAATATTTTTAATATAAATCGTTGAAATGAATACCAAGGGCAAACCTGACAAATAAGGGTCCAGTAACTTTATTACCAGTCTGTTGTAAACTATAATATCCTAAAATACAACTATTTCCTTTTAATGAATCATGACAAACTACCTCAACAAACTAATATAGTAGAGGTGAAATATGACATATGATGCCTTTATTCATAGATACTGCTTTAAAACCACTTCTCGTCTATTTTTAAAATAATACGGCATAACATACTGAATGTTAGAAAATATTGTTGTACTTTAGTAAATAACCTCAAATAATAAAACCTACCATAAAATATTTATGTAAGTTTGGATATCTCCTATTACATATATACTATACATATGATATCTACTATACATGCAGTTTAAAGTTTCGTGAATTTTTTAACTTAAGGATCTGCAAATAAAATAAAGCGGTTCACGATTTATTATCGAACTAACTTGGCCCTCTTTAGAAAGTATTATTAAGTTAACTGTAATATTAATACACGCAATGCCATTTATTATAAAAATTACAAAAATAAACTTTTTTTAAATATACTTTCTATTTAAATGTCAAATTGCCAATTATTTTAGTTAGTCAATTGCGATAAGACAAAGCCCATATATTATCTCAAAACCAAAAGAATCTACCAGTAAAAACTTCATTAAATTCCTTTTAGCTGTTTTTATGTTGTGTGCGAACAAATAAAAAGGCTCACACACATTTCAAAAACAATATTTTTATGTTCTATTACTTTTGTTACGTTACCCTAAATATAATATTTTCGTAAATATCTTCAGACAGGCTAATTTTACAGTTTTATTATCCTAACTGATATAAAGCGGAAGTGTGTCTTTTTCTTCTTCTTTCACGTCACAAGGGAGCAATGGATTGATATTATTTTTAGCGAAAAGATAGTTGGGAGGACAAGAAATGACATAGGATACTTTTTATATATATAGATAGATCACAGAAAAAATTTTATTTGAAATTGAAAAGTACACAAACTGAATGAGAAAACAAAGTCACAAATGAGCAACGGAATGCTGTTTCAACTGCCAAGTAGCTATGAAATCACGAAGTTTAATCTTTAATTTAGAGTCCCAACTATAATAGTATAAATACTTAAGTATGTTTGTTTGCCCTCCTTTCACGTCACAGGTAAGCAAAGTGTTTATGTGATTTTTTGTCCAGAGGTTACTTTTTACGCCAGAAAATCTTATCCTAGTTAATATTATAATCCTAACTTATATAGTAAATGCAAAAATGTGTTTATGTGTCCTTCTTTCAATGTTTTTTTTTTGCAAAAAGATAGTTGGAGGGCTGGGAAATGACATAGGTTACTTTTCGTCCTGGCAACTCTCATCCTAAGTAATATAATCATTCTAAATATAATTATAAATGCGAAAGTGCATTTATTTGTCCTTCTTTCAGGTAGTAAAAGAGTTTGTGAGGTGGGAAATGACATTGGTTACTTTTCATTCTGGAAAATCTCATCCTAATCAATATTATATACTACATAACTATTATCACAAATATGAAAGAGCATTTATTTGTTCTCGTTTCACGTCGTAACGGAAGTACAATTCGACGTGATTTTTTGCAGATATTGTTGGTGAGACAGTATTAATACAGATTACTTTTTATCCTGGGAAATCTCATCCTAGCTAATATTACAATCCCAAGAAATATTAATAATCCAAGTATATTTGTTTGTCCTTCTTTCCTGTCGCATCGGAACAACAAATGGATGCTTTGGACAAAGATAATCTGCAAACCGGGAAATGAGATAATGGAAAATCTCATCTTAACTAATATTAGAATCCTAACTAATATTATAAATGCAAAAGTGTGATCGTTTGTATTTCTTTCAAGTAGCAATGGGGCAACAGAATGATGTGATTTTTTGGACAGAAGTCAGTTGGCAGGCCGTGAAATGATAGGCTACTTTTCATCCAGCGAAATTTTATCCTAACTAATATTATAATCCTAAATAATATTGTAAATGCGAAAATGTGTTCCTTTGTCCTTCTTTCACGCTGCAATGGAGCAGTAGATCGAAGTTATTTTTAAACAGAGATAGTTGGTTGATGAAGAAATGACGTAGCTTACTTTTTATCCATGGAAATCTTATTTCTTCACAAAAATTCCTAACCCATAATATCGAAATACGAAAATTATTTGAGTGAAAATGATCGTTTTTCAAGTTGTGAAGAAAGTGATAGTGGGAGTGGTGCGCTCACAATTTGGCGTAATGCGAATTTTGAGTGATAGTGATAATAGTGACGATAACAATTATTTTGCTGATACGGAGGATGTAACGGACTGCGAAAATACTATGTTACCTTGATTTCAGTTTTTGAACATGAATGACTGTTCACTTTTTATAAATTCTAGGCATGTAATATTGTTGTATTACATGTCTAGAATTTATAAAAAGACTTACAAAGATAGGTTGTATTTACAAAAATGTAAACACGACCTTAATAATAGGTGATTTCCTAAATAAGTACAGTTAATAAAAAAATCGGACACATTTCTTTTTTTTCCATATTCCCCAATTGACTTCATATATTTTTTTGTAAACTGTCTTCTTTTTCTTTTGTGAAAAGTCTTCTTTTCTTGTTGTAAGCAGTCTTCTTTTGCTCAAGGCATAATACCTTTGGTTAAAATGTTTATGTACACTCAACACAATTCATTTATACCGATTTAATAATTCAGAAAAAATTTCATTATTACTAGAAATACTATTTCCTAAATAAGTATGGTAATAAAAAATCACACACATTCCTTTTTTTTACACATTTTCCCTTTAATAGATTTCATACATTTTTGTGAACAATGTTTGTTCTTTTTCTTTTGTCAGTAATCTTTTTTCCTTTTGCAAAGAGTTTTCCTTCCTCACATCATTAGTGTTAAGCTTCTTAAACTTAATAGATTTGTAATTCCATAATAATCATTTGTTTTTTTATTAATTCCATAATAAACATTTGTTTCTTTATATATATTTATATTCTTTTCATCAACCTCTATTCATATGTATAAACCATTTCAAAGTTAGTATTATTTTACAAGGATTGTATCCTCCGTATTGAACTAAAAAAATTGCTATTTGCACATTGTGACCTACAAAAACATGTTATTTTAATGATATATGTGTACATAGCTGCATAAATATTGTGACTGAAAAACAGAATTGATGCTCTGTTGTAACATAACACTTTACCCTTCGTTTTTGTCTTATCATAAAATTTTCTCATTTACTTTTCACTACATTCCATTAACTATGTTCTTTTTCAGTCATTGTAATTTACACACTAAACTTTCATCTTACAACAATGCCATAAAAATAAAGTCTAACACCAAAATATTCAAGTCTTTAACACAGATGTGGTGTAAATGATATCTTATGATGAGGCACGAAATAAAAATTAAATTGATGTGTCAAAGTAATTTTTTAATTTCTCAATGGTATGAGGTCTGTCAAACCAGGCAGCACAATATTCAAAAGAATTCATCACCACCAAATTTATCTCACCCAGAATCTGAAAGCACTGGAAGCAGCAAAAGTGCTATCATCGAAGATAAAACTAAATTATCAATAATGTATGATTAATTCAAAGTGTAAGGCAAGGTGGACGAACGTAATGCACTTTAAAAAATATCAAAGACTCTTTAGTCTTCAAATATCACTTCAAATATCTTGGAGAAATTGAAACTGATAGAAATTAAGAGTCTGAAAGTCTCCTTGGATTCACCTTTGAGACCTGAAACCTCTAGCTGCAAATCTAAAATACAACTATCAAATCAGTGTGATTCTAAAATATGAACTTTGCCATAAAAAACCTTAATATGTGAGAAGGGAGAATCCACCATAAGATTTATCACAGCAATGTGGGACTGAAACAGCTACAAGACGCTACGACAATTGTGACGATACAAAGGTATATAAACTAAAATATCTCGGCTATGTAGAGTGGATAAGAAACAAAAGAAAGCCAAGTATACAAAACCAGGGAGCACAGGGAGGGGTGCCAATAATCCTTGGCACAGGAGGGAATTATCTGTTAAAATCCTGAGATTCAGGCAGTTCAATGATATTGATGTTGATTGAAACAAATAGTAAAAATAATGTATTAGTACAAAAAGATGAAAGTTCTAACAGCATTTGAAAAATAAAAAAATATATTAAAATGCATTTTAACTGTTTGTTAGGAAAGACTTTTTTAGGTTTTAAGTTTGTTAGAAAAAAGATTGTATGCAATTCGTTAATCAATTTTGAACACACTGAAATTTTTCATTTTTAATCAGCGAGTTAATTTTTATTATACACAAACACGCAAAAAAAAATTATTTTTATTGGCCTATACATTTTTAATTTAAGTTCGAAGAGGATTGAAAGTGATGGTACTATATTAATACCAAATATTCACAGAGATCATGCTATCTTTTAAAAAGGTGGCATACATTGCTTATACACAGTTATAATAAAGTGACACATTGAATTCATTATCATTCACTGCTCTTTTAATATTTGAAATTTTGAGACGGCACGGTGAGCTGTTAACTTTGCTACTATGGGAAGTCCTAATTTATACTGAATGTGGCTATGATTTACGACAGTGCTCATAGTGACTGTGTCAAATGATGCTTTTATAAATAATGAAATAATTGTCTGGCCAAAATTCAAATCCACATTCCTATTGGTAATCTGTAGTGAGGTTTACCTGTAGTAATATTAGACTACCACACTGCTTAAATAGAAGCAGAATTTCGTCTCTTAAGCAAGGTAACAAGAAAAATAATTTTTTTTAAAATGCGCCTTTATCAAAACGTAACAAGAAAAATGTATTTTTTTTTAAATGCGCCTTCATCGTAAACTAGAAGACCACGAAAAATAATAAGCAACAATACAAAATGAATTGCAAGCTGTTACTTACAATCGGCGGTAATAGAGGCACCCCATTTATCTTCATACAAGAGACGTATTCTCCGAAAGAACTTCCATCCCACGCCTTATTCATAGTGAGTTTCAATTTAATTACATTACATGCCACCAACATCTAAAAAAATTACTTACTTAATTTAAAAACAACATTATTTAATTTATCGTTTAATATAATTTAAGATTTATATTTAATTTCGTTGGAATCGCGCATTTTTATTTAAATATAATGACGTTAAAAAACCTTCAACCATAAATCAATTTTTAAATATATGATGTTTTCTCGGGTAATTTTATTCACAAATTGTCACGGCCTGATTACGTCAGATTGTCGGTAAATGATTAATTGGTAGACTTTAAGAATAGTTGATAAAGTATATTTCGTATTAAACAGATTTATTTTATAAATTTTTCGTGCAAGCAAACAAAATATGATGAAGAAGTAATGTTTTATATTCTGTAATTCAAATGCTTCTATACAACGCCTGTCAAACTTAAATTACCATGGATACTGCAATATTAGTGACGTTTTAAAAATGGTAATCATATCGATTATTCTTTGAAACTTAGGCTTAGATATACGTTTTACATACAATTATTTTTATTAAAAGATATTATTTACTTTTAGAAAATTCGACATTTTATAATGACCTGTTGTCGAATTTTAAATATATATCTTTATTCTTGGCAAAAATCCTTATTGAAATATTTTTCTAAGTGCTCTTAAACGAATTTTAAACTTATTATTAAATTAAATTTAATTTTGTCATGTCATGTAATAAATATTATTTTGTTAATGGGTATTATGTTTAATATTATTTACAAATTTTTTTAATAATTTTTATTTAATCACTCATTCAAATCTTTAGTATTAGCACTGTTTTTTGATAAATTATTATAAAACGATGTACCTAGTCAAATTAATTTGGACATCACGAGTTACATTAATCTGGAAATAATTTTGTTGGAAATAAGATTATATTTGCAGTATTAAGATATTGTAAATTAGACTTTATTTCAACATTAAAAACAAGCACAATTTCTATACATTATTTGCAATTGTTTTCGATATTTGAAGTAGTAAATTGCACAAATGTGTATAGCATAGATTAAAAGTATCTATGATGTATAGATACATATAGAAAGTTAGTTCAAGTTCTCATAGGTCCCAGGCCCAAGGCCTTTCCAGTTGTCAAAATGGTCAAAATTATATTTGTCAACGCGCAAAACCAAAACTTTAGTTATTAGATATATGATCTTACGCAAAATTAGCTATATGAAGACAGATAATTCTATGTGCAATAAGAGTGAATTATAAAGTGACAAGATCAAAAGGAGCAATATGGGAGAATTGTCGAAAGTGTTTTTAAGATAAATCTTGGAAATTAAACATAAAGATGACAGAAGAAACATTATATCGGCCGGCTTCGCAAGCATTGCTTTGCTTTTTATTTTCATCAATATTGTTCACTTTTGTATACTTAACCGGGAATTATTTAGGATTCAGTTCTAGTATCTGGGGTATAACATTCTGGGGCCCAGCCCTCTATTTTTGTTTACTTAATTTCGTATTAAAATACAACTATAGGGGATTCTTGTACGATGTAAGTATTATTCATTATTGTTTTTAATTTGTATTAGATTTTGTTTCAATTGGCTATTCGTTTCAATTAAAGGCATCTTCTTTCAACACTCACGTCAAGTTAATCAATATAAAAATAATTATTGATTATAATTGATTAATTATTTGAGATTATTTAAACTTAAATTTTTTAAAAGTTTTAATTTTGAATTTTTGAATTAAATTTATTAATTTTGAATTCCCAAATTTAAAGAGAATATAATAATACTACTGATACTTTTTGACAAGTCATAAACTTATGAAATAAACTAGTAACTAAATTCTAAGAGTATAGGTTAATTTAATTCAGAAATTATCAAAGATAATTATAAACAAAACCTAAAGGTTTATGTCTCTCTCAAAATGTTTTAATTAGCACGTTTTGTGCGGTCTTACACACCAACAACAAGTCTTTAACTTTGACTCTATTTGCCTCACAATCAATCTTGTGCTGCCTCTAAGCATTTACAACCTCAAGGTCTAAGAAATGAGTCAATACTTTTACCATTTTTTTGTATTCTGGTAGGTTCTATAATATTTATTGAGCTGGTTTAGCACGTGTACTCCCCCATATTTTTATTATAATTCAAAGAAATCCTCAGAGCCATCACATGGCCGTAAGACTTGTTTTTTATCCCATCTAGGAATTAATGAAATCTGATCGTCGTCAATACTATTAGATACCCTTAGTACATCTCTATTATCTTTCCATTTTACTAGTGCGACTCCATTGGAAGCAAATTGTACAATGTTGCCACGCTTCATTGCTCTGTCTTGCTTCAAACCTAAATTTTTGTTATCCTGATAATCATGATCGATCATGTATCACTCTATTGAGCATAATCGTTCCTGTGCCACACAACTGCAATTCTTTGAGGCAATCTAGATTAAGCAGAGAAAATAGAGAAATAGTGATCAAACTATAGGCATTTGAAGGAACTATCTTGACTAGACACAGGATAACAGATTGTCCTTCACCAAGAGATTTGTCAGTAAACTTCCGGTTGTTGGGATAATAGATTTCGAAATCTAATATTAAGCCATTGCTAGTTGTAAATCGATAATTGTACAGACTCTGAGGCCTACGTTTATTTTTAACCAGAAAAATAGAACTTTCCTTTTGAAGGGAATGATTTATTCATCTCTTGAGTTGTTGCCGGGAATCCTCTCAATTGAACTAGAAGTGTTCTTTATGTTCTCGAGCGGTTGTAATACCCAAAGTGGGTTAGAATTTTCAGAAGATGGCTCATTAGAGTCTCCGACATGCATGTTATTTCTTAGTTGAAAAAGTGATCTCTTGGCATCTGATTGGCTGTTTATTCTAATATTATTCCCATGTGCCAATATATTTGAATACGAGGGTATGGAATGCAGCCTTTAACAGCAATATGCCGTGTAATTTATGTATCTTTTCGCACTTCATATTTAGAACAATTTCACTTTTACATAAGTAATATAATTTGATATTATCAAAGCGAGTTTATCAAAGAATTCACAATTAAAATATTCATCAAGATATTGTAATGGAATCTTCACTTCAGCCACATCAGTAAAATTTTTGGTCTCTCTTTTGTTGTCCATGGCGGTGGCTACTTCCAATGATGTTTTAACTGCAGGTGGTATGTTCTCCTAATTTTCCTGTCGTAAGTGAGCTAATGGGACACTTACATCTGGATCATTGTCGCTGTCACTGTTGTTATGTGCATCTTGATCAGATCCATCTTCTCCCAGCAATCCAGTAATATGAGCTCCCGGTTCTGATTCCTCAATTACTTTCCTCAATTCCTTAATTATTAACAAAGATCTTTGCTAATAGCCCACCTGGAGATGTTGTAATATAACGAAACTTAGGTCGTGGTAAAGAACTTAAAGAAAGTAGAAATAATACTACATCATGTAATTTCATTTAATTGTGAATAATGAATTTCTACAAAATTACCGCCAAATATATTCAACAAAATTCAACTAAAACTTCAATCTACAAATCACACAGGATAAACATTCAAACTAATTATTTAAATATAAATAATGGTTAACATTCAAGTTTAGACAAAGAAACAAAACTACACCTACAGTTTTTAATGACAAACGCAACATCTATCTTGGACATATTTCAACACAATATTGAACCCGCTTAACTATCATATGAACTAAGTAGCTAGATAAAAGTATGAATGATCAAAACCATTTTGACGCAGTGAACGAAATTCCACATCCACTATATTTTTTTAGCTATTGCGCATTTGGTACTATCTATTCTGAAAGGAATATAATTCTTTCCACTCAATTACTAATCTTTGTAAAAATTTATTATACAAAAAGGAACACAAATTGTTAAATATTAAACATACTGTAAAGAAGTAAAATAATTAACATTTGAAATTTAATATTTTAAATCTGTTTATTACAATTAAAAGAAGCATTTTTTAACAAATTCTTTATAAGAATAATTGTGAGACATAACTATATTTGTTAAATATATATATGTGTTGCTTTTAACTTGTCTTTTATTTACACTCATTTCTTTTAACTAAAAGATATTGCTACTTTTGTTATAGGGATTGTGCAAGATGCTATCAGTAAAGTCCCCATGGCTTGCAATGTGTTGTATAATAGCATTTTAATAATTGATAAAAACAAAACTGTTATTTTCTCAAAAATAAAATATCATTTAACTATTTTCCGTCAATTAATGCTGCACTGATATTGACAAACATGTAACCAAAAGTTCTGATGTCTGTCGTTTTCAAGCGGCCTCTATTGGTTATTTAAATAAATTGTTTATATATTCAGGTTAAAGAAATATTGATTGGCAATATTTATGATTAAACGCTAGAACTTTAAAAAATATCTTAAATTTATTCAAATCCAGTGTACATGGAATTCATCACAAATGTGCGAATATTATTTTTGAATACATTTTACGATAAGAATTTTTAATCATGAATATTAACCGATTTAGTGCCATTGTTTTTTACTCATATATACTTAAAAGTGCCAAAGAAATCTTTTGTTTTTCATGTCATTTACCCTTATCTCGAAAAAAAACTGTATCTCTTCCAAAAATTATCCAATTTTAATAATTTTTTCGGTCTTTTCTTAATAAAAACTTGTACAAGGATAATAAAATACAAAGAAAATTATGGAAATATATATTGTGAACAAAAATTGAAATTTAGGTCACATCGTCATTTTCACAGTCCGGTACATCCTCCGTATCAGCAAAATAATTGTTATCGTCACTATTATCACTGTCACTCAAAATTTGTATTACGTCAAATTGTGAGCGCACCACAATGTCACTCCCACTATCACTTTCTTCATAACTTGAGAAACAATCATTTTCACTCGAATTATTTTGGTATTCCGACATTATGGGTTAAAAATATTCTTTTCCTGGATCCTTTTTATATTGTAATTACTAATAATATTATAATTTGAACTTTATGTAACACGTAGAAAGATAAAAAATTAGTGACCACCCCTACCGTGCACTAAACAGCAACTGATTTCGCTCATCGTCATTCTAACGGTTAATTGTGATCTTTCATTTTATTAACTTATACACAGAGTATGATTAACAATTTTTGGGTTGGTTAGATAAAATATTTCTGTTTTTTAAAATAAATAATTTCAAGAACTATGTAGTTTTTAAATATAGTTTTATAAATAGTCTTGGATATAATTTTTTGAAAGACTTATATTTTATAAAGTTGTTTATAGTCTGTTTGGCAAAAACATATGTAGCACATTTTTTTCATGCAATCTATTAGAGGGTAAATGCAAATGTGAGCATTGGAACTTTTCCCCCCGAGACACTTTGTATTGAATGTCTCAGTTGTCTTTCGACTTTGGTCACGGGACATATTTTATTACGAGTACTGTGTACAAATTACATCACAAAGCCATGTTTCTGTTTGCTTCTGAAAAGATCGAAAACATCAGACAGAGCTACTATTCAATATCGAAGACATTTATGAGTAAGTGGATTTATATTTGCTATGCTGTATAAAAATGTTTCTTTTCTGCTAGAAATTGCAATATCTTTTATTTAAATGTTATTTTTTGTAGTTCTGTGATACAAATAACGAAAAAGGAAGATAGCATGATTCTATGGGTATTTGAGAAGAATCCTCGTCTATCGAGTCTAAATGTGTCATGTGACACTATAAGAAGATGTTTATTGGCTCATGAAATAAAATTTCGAAGCAGAGTGGAGAAATTGTTACTTTCTAACAAGCATGTCAAAAAAAGAAGCACTTCTGTATAATATACCTTTTTTCGATAAAACTATTTTTGGGCATGTAAAATACCTAATCGACCCTCACTAACAGACTCGTTCAGTGAACTATTAAACACGCGGTAAAAGTGAACGTCAGGGTTTCCTTTAAAAGCAGGGATTTGGCACATCTTCTCGTCTAGTCTAAATACAGGAAATATGGGCAAAGTTGGTTTATAAGAAAAACAAAACAATGACCAGAAATATTTTGTACTGCGTAAAAACAAGAAAATCACATTGACATGCTGGATTGGCCGTAAATGCAAATCACATAGAAAATGTTTAAGCAATTAGGAAGGTTTTGCTCCAAGGGAAAAAGATCTGGAGTGTAAGGCAATCAGCTCTATAAATTCAACTTATATGTGGCATTCATTGCCCCAAATTATGCCATAAAATTGTAAAAAGTAAACATCCGAGGTGCCCTGGAATTATTAGTGGAAGTGATTGGGCTATGTAATTAGAGTGTCGTCTAGTAAACGTGTATTTTTTTGCCTTTCACAATTTATGCTCAAAAAACCTAAAATTGTCGCATCATTTAGAACCTTTCAAGAAGATATGAGAATTAAAATTGTTTAAACCTATTGTTTCAATCAAATTTTAATGTCATACTGTGCTGTAGGATGCAAATTGATTCAGGCACTTCACAAAAATATCTAACAGTTAACGATATAAGTGTTAGGGCTTTAAGTCATCAAGTGACACCCACTTTACTTATCCTTTGTCCATTTTATCTTAGTTTCACATTATGACTTGCTGCATACAATGTATTTCATTATAATCGGTGTATGATATTATTAAATATACCAAAGGAGGTTGGCAGTTTTGGGCCCTTAAACAAAGAGGTTCAAACTTGTTACCAAAAAATGTTCTGAATGTATACGGACATTTTGGACGATGTAGTAAATAATTATAATATAAAATTTTTTGCTGACAGTGTTCTTAACTCCTGTGATTATTGTCAGACTAAAAAAATTTACGTTTAAAGAAAATGGTTTAAGTTTATCAATTGCAATCAAAATTACTTTTTGTAAAAAGCTATAACAAGATTTAGGTAAATGTCAAGTCATTCGCTTTACTCCTGTGCTTCGTGACAGATATTTACGATTTTCTATGGATCTTTATAACAATTTTGGCTTATGAATTATTAAAAACAGTTATCTGAGTATCTACTAACTTTTTTGAACTTTGATTATCTGTATTTAGTTTAAGAATACTTTGATTACAGCATAAAACTTTCATCCAAATATAGTTTATTCACAGTTTCTGGATACAAAATAATACAAAACAAAAAGTTGTAAAGGATTTTAATATTTTTTATTTGTCTATAAATCCTTGTCCATTTATTAAAGTTTTATTTATGTTCACATCATTCACGTGATAATAAAGTCACTTCTTTTCAAGTTTATGTCTGATAATTGTAATTTTGTAGTTGGTTAGGTGGTGTTCTAATAGCTGCTAAAATGAGATTAGTAGCTTATTAAATTCAGACCTCAAAATAATGTTACTATATGTAAAAATAACTAAAATGTAGTGATATTCCATTGATGCTTAATTATTGAATAATTTTCGTTTACTAGATATTACTTACATATTGCTTACCACCAAAACATTTGAAATCAATGAGAAAAAAACTTTTTTAAAGGTCTCAACCAGATCTACTTTCCTCGGGTGCTCATTTGCAACAGGATTATATCTAATGACATCGAGCAATGGGTGGCATGTATTTGGATTATATACAGTGGTGATGTCAATATTTCACTTCACCGAGTTTTTCACAATAGCAATTTGCAATCCCAGGACACTGTCTATTGATTCATTTATTCTGAATCATAGTGTTCAATTCGCTGCTGCTGCTATTGGGAGTTGGATTGAATGGGGTGTCGAATACTACTTCTTTCCCGGTATGTATCATAAATTTTATATAACATAGCATTACTATTTATAAATACAAACATAGAATGTAGGTCATTTATATACATCAATTACTTGTAAAATTTTAATTCTTGTTTTCCATTGATTTTTTGATGTAAAATTTGGCTTATTTATATGAGTTTTAATCATTGTTTTGCACTTATTACGTTGAGCTTGGTTGTAAAAATATAGTAATTTGTGGACTTTATTATCTAATTGAGTGGTAGAAGTTTTTATTAATATTAATAAGTCTGACCACGTAACTCGTTTAAACTGGCCATCTTCTTAAGTTGTCTGTATCCTTTGAAATTGTTAATGTAAGTTTGAAGTATTGAAATAATTTTAATTAAGAGTTCTTTATTATTTTATATTATAATTAGACGATAGTATGCAGAATATTTTCATGAACAGGTCTCACAAATGAGAAATGATAATAAAAATACATATGAAGCTTCTACTGGCAAAATTTAATGCACATGTAAGAGATTACTCTCATGACAATAAGTCTGTCATATGTATCAATTGTGTACATTAAATTACGTAGATAAATAAATGAATTTCAGAAATGGAGGTTTGTATCGAAAAACTTTTCATGACATACATATTTTTGAAAAACCTTTTCACAACGATATTCTGGCATTGCGGTATGTGAATAAAAAAAATTCAGCCCCACTAGATATGTCCCCTATCTTAACTTAAAAATTTAAGATAAAAATTGTTTATAAAGGTTTTATTTCATTACTTTGTAGGAGGTAGAAATATGTATAACAACGCCGATTTTCAACTTTATAGCACTAATAATATGCAAGTAAGGGTTACTAGTTTGGCTACGGAACCCTACTATATTAATTTTTATCATTCATTGTAATAAATATCTGTATGTGCGATGAAAATATACTTCACTAATTTAGTGCATATAGGTTTTTACCTGTTCTAATAAAAATGTCTCTCAGCATATATTTAATATGCCTTTATGTAGTGTCTACCTAACTAGGCAAGCATATGAATATATGTATATACATATGTATGTATTTAGGTGTGTATATGTATATTTATGAATAATTTTCTTCCATACTCCTTTAGCCACTTTCAGTTCAAAAAGCAGGACAGATTTTGATTAACGAAATGTCTATGGTCATAATGAAGACGATATGAAAATTTTGGAAATCCTAAACGTTACAAAAGTAAAAAATTATATACTGCAGTAAAATGTAAAACTCAAATTGAAGATCAATAAAATATTATTTTCAAACATTTCTAAGCTTACGAAGTTAATAATTAAAACATAAGGTAATTAGGGAAGAGAGAAAATAATTGCTAGGTCCCATAATGCCCAAAATATACTTGAATTGTGTCTGTTTTGAATTGAATATTTGATTTGTTTGGAATATTTGATCTTCGATAGTCACTCCTTTGCCAAAAAAATTGGGGCTTACGATTTTTTTGATTAGTTTATGTAAAAGTGTAAAGAAATTAGATTTTGTGCAACAAAATGAAACATAATTTTATTTATTAAGACAAAACAAAAACTTTTGGCCTGTAAATTAGACTTTCGTTATTGTTCTTTTTTGTATTGTTTTCAAATTATGCATTTCAACAAAACAAACGGAAAAGTTACGAAAGAAAATGAAAAATTCTTTGGCTGTGGATATCTACTTCTAGAGGTCTCCTCTTGACACTCCACAAGTTTAACACATCCCTCACTTCTTCGAGATTGTTTTTAATATTTGTGTAGGTAGACTTCTAATTTCGTAAAACTTGGCTCACAATATATCGGTCGCCCCTAGGCTCAATGCACCGTTTTCTTTTCGGTTCTGATCTTCCTTGAATGAATCACTCTCTTAAAATATTTTTCAGATTTTCTGAACAATAGAATGACTTACATCAAACCGTTGTGAAACAACATTGAATACAGCTATCTTCAAGAGGAGTCACTATATTATCAGCGATTATTGTCATGTCTGCCATAGTATGTTACAAAAAACAAATTTAAACAATTTTACAGCAATATCAATAATTAAAATTACTTGAAAAGTTATTTTTATATAAACAACAAAACATCTAACCACAACACCAACAAATCCTTTAATTCCAATCAAATATATTTAAAATTTTCAAATTTAGAACAAAACATCTAGCCACAATACTAACAAATCCTTTAATTTCAATCAAATATATTTAAAGTTTTCAAATTTAGAACAAAACATCTAACCACAATGCCAACAAATCCTTTAATTCCAGTCAAATATATTTAAAATTTTCGAATTTAGAACAAGACATCTAACCACAACACTAACAAATCCTTTAATTCCAATCAAATATATTTAAAATTTTGAAATTTAGAACAAAACATCTAACCACAACACTTACAAATCCTTTAATTCCAATCAAATATATTTAAAATTTTCAAATTTAGAACAAAACATCTAACCACAACACTAACAAATCCTTTAATTCCAATCAAATATATTTAAAATTTTCAAATTTAGAACAAAACATCTAACCACAACACTAACAAATCCTTTAATTCCAATCAAATATATTTAAAATTTTCAAATTTAGAATAAAACATCTAACCACAACACTAACAAATCCTTTAATTCCCATCAAATATATTTAAAATTTTCAAATTTAAAACAAAACATCTAACCACAACGCCAACAAATCCTTTAATTCCAATCAAATATATTTAAAATTTTCAAATTTAGAACAAAATATCTAACCACAACACCAATAAATCCTTTAATTCCAATCAAATATATTTAAAATTTAGAACAAAACATCTAACCACAACACTAACAAATCCTTTAATTCCAATCAAATATATTTAAAATTTTGAAATTTAGAACAAAACATCTAACCACAACACTTACAAATCCTTTAATTCCAATCAAATATATTTAAAATTTTCAAATTTAGAACAAAACATCTAACCACAACACTAACAAATCCTTTAATTCCAATCAAATATATTTAAAATTTTCAAATTTAGAACAAAACATCTAACCACAACACTAACAAATCCTTTAATTCCAATCAAATATATTTAAAATTTTCAAATTTAGAATAAAACATCTAACCACAACACTAACAAATCCTTTAATTCCCATCAAATATATTTAAAATTTTCAAGTTTAAAACAAAACATCTAACCACAACGCCAACAAATCCTTTAATTCCAATCAAATATATTTAAAATTTTCAAATTTAGAACAAAATATCTAACCACAACACCAATAAATCCTTTAATTCCAATCAAATATATTTAAAATTTAGAACAAAACATCTAACCACAACACTAACAAATCCTTTAATTCCAATCAAATTTTCAAATTTAGAACTGTTTATCTTATTTGCTAATACATTTTAATACGCAGACAAATATTTACGATTACTCGAATGCATATAAAAACTTTATTTAAGATTTCCATAGCTGTAAAGTATTAGGTGTCTGTTCTTTTATCAAAGAAGTATAATGTGTTAATATCATTTTATTCATTTTTTAATAAAGGAATATAGTTTGTTAATATCTTTTTACTCACAGTTCTAGTGTTTATATTATCAAAACATAGAGATTAACATAAACACAAATGTGTTATACTATTTCAGGTATGAAAGAATATTTCTACATTTCGTATATCGGATTTGCCATTTGTGTTGGCGGTGAAATGTTAAGGAAAGGTGCAATGATAACAGCTAAAACAAACTTTAATCATATAGTAAGTATTTAAAACATATTTTAAATAAACTTTAATCATATAGTAAGTATTTAAAACATATTTTAAACAAACTTTAATCATATAGTAAGTATTTAAAACATATTTTAAACAATCTTTAATCATATAGTAAGTATTTAAAACAATCTTTAATCATATAGTAAGTATTTAAAACATATTTTAAACAAACTTTAATCATATAGTAAGTATTTAAAACATATTTTAAACAAACATTAATCATATTATAAGTATTTAAAACAAACTTTAATCATATAGTAAGTATTTAAAACATATTTTAAACAAACTTTAATCATATAGTAAGTATTTAAAACATATTTTAAACAAACTTTCATATAGTAAGTATTGTAAATATATAGTTTAATTTATATACTTGAATTTCCCCACATGATCGTACAGTTCTAAGAGTTGTATTATTTATTCAGCATAGAAATTAAAAATTGGTCTCACCTACTATAGAAATAAATTATTTAAGGTATATCTGTAAAATTCATACAAGAGAGAAGTAATGGCATAAGGGCTAAATAAATCTCACCCAATTTAGATTAAGAATAATAGATATGTGATTAATTCTATCTGGGTTAACTCAGGGCCCCTCCAGTGACCCATCACATCCCCCCTCATAAAAAACGAAAGGACCTTCGGAAGTTCCCTACTAGTGTTCCATATCTATCATCAAATGCTTCTATCCAATAGGGTTAAGCACTGTTTCTACTCAATGAGCCATTTAGTATATGCATTTTTTCTAGCATGCTTTTGGCGAACATTCTAAATGCCTCAAAGATCGGTCCACATTCAACCAAAGCACAATGCCAAAAAATCTCTTATTCTAAAAATTTGTGTGATTCTACATTACTGCTGTTTAGACGTATGCTCTCCAATTAAACTCTACATGCATCATCATGCTCACTGCAATAAAATAAAATGTAATTCTCATTCTGCTATTAAAACTGCAGGAACACGCCATCTCTTAAGGTAAAACGATGTAGAGTCACGTAGAAGGCTCCATATCCCATCAAAAACTGTGAAGTGTAGTAATCGCTATTAAGCCAATTCTTATTCATTTGCTCAGAAGCATCGTGGAAAAATAATATACTGAATAGATATGTGATTGTAAAAATAAAACATGATCACCTCTAACATGATTTTTTACAATTTTTTTTGGGTAATGAAATATTATCAGACACGGATAAAAATTGGCCCTTGGGAAATTTTTCAAACTACGCCATGTCTATCAATTTGTCAGATCTAATTTGGTCATCTCCAATTGAGTGAACCGCACAATTTTTTATATGGGTGCCATTTTGTTTTAGCAATAATAGTTTTGAAAGGTTGATATATTATAAAAAAGTGTTAGAGTTACAGAATATTGTTGTAAGAAAAAATTAAAAGGGAGAGATTGTAAATATTGAGAAATTCTCGGTTTTATTGAATAATAAAAATAATATTAGTTTTTTCTATTTTTATTTCTTTTCCAATTTCATATCATTATCCCGCTCTCTATTCAGTTTCTATTGCTACAATAAATTAAAATTAAACGGTCCCAATACAAATTTAATTCAAACATAACCAGCTCCTTTCAGTCAAATAATTTCTGGCTAACCCCATAATTAAATTTAATTTTATGTTTCACACATTTACGTCGGACTTATTGAACTGAGCAAGAAAACTGTTCAATAGTTTTCTTTGTAGACAGAAGAAGGTTACAGTTCAGCACCGTTTATATTTTTTTTGTGTAACCAAACCATTCTAATCTTTCTGCTATTAAACTCATTTTACCTACCTTAACTCTCTTAAACTCACTTTAGTACAGTCAGCTTGCCCACCACTCTGTGAATCGTACTTATCATGTCGTAACAATTATTAAAATATAAGATTACAATAGAAAAATCCTCACAATGTGAACCGTCAGCCAAATCAACTTTTCTGCGAACATGTCAATATAATGTGATAATAGTTTTATACAGATGTTGCATTTTTGCAAAATCCACGCTTTTATTTTTATTCATATAATGTTTTAAATAGTTAAATTAACAGCCATTTTAGTGTGCCCAGGTGTATTTTCGGTTAAGACACACTTCTTTATAAATTTTTAATATTAACCCTTTTGCCATCTTCTTCTGAGACATCTGAGTAATAGATTTAATATACATGTTACACCCTCTATTGATATGTTCTAATACAACAATCTTATTATTGAATAAAAGACACAGTGTTTCATCATACAGGTATCATGCTATTTTCAGTTTAAAATCTAAACTATATGTTAATTTGAATCATAAGTTATGCTTGTGCCAAGTTTCTTGAAAATCTAAGACCATTTATCAATGATTGAAAAACAAACTTACAAAAAATTGTGAATTCTATAACAAGATTTGTGTTTCAGACGGCCATGTTATAAAAATGTTTCTATAAATATATTTGATTTATACTATCACAAATACAATATCAATACACTCAATTTGTACTTATGAGTTATCTTAAGCCACCAAGCAATGTTTGTATATTGAAATTGTTATATATTACACAGCACTTTACTTATTTATTGATATAAGTATGCACAGAGTTAATAGATATATATATATATATATATATATATATATATATATATATATATATATATATATACATATACATATACATATACATATACATATACATATACATATACATATACATATACATATACATATACATATACATATACATATACATATACATATACATATACATATATATATATATATATATATATA
Source organism: Druceiella hillmani (assembly GCA_039881145.1). Lineage (NCBI taxonomy): Eukaryota > Metazoa > Arthropoda > Insecta > Lepidoptera > Hepialidae > Druceiella > Druceiella hillmani. The sequence goes on along the minus strand of JAYKKI010000079.1, from coordinate 6,164,740 downwards.
TATATATATATATATATATATTTTATGTAACTGAACAAACAAGATTACATATTCCTTTTAAATATGAGCCAGGGAAGCAAGCAGTCCCTCTTGGTCTCCTTATTTTATAACCATAATAGTTAATTCGCAGATTTTATTCTGTATTGGAAAGTTTATTATAAAATTGCCTGTCTAGGTTCAATATGAGAAGACGAAAGATCATGAGTTGGTTACCCACGGTGTCTACGGTATCTGCAGGCATCCCAGTTATGTTGGATGGTTCTACTGGTCCATTGGCACACAGGTACATAATAAGATATAGAGGGGTGGACAAATATATGGAAACATCTTGTAAAAGCTTACCTTGATTACATTTTTGTTATAGTGAAGTTTGCTGCATAATTTTTTTTGTAATGCAATTGCCTATATAAATAAAGCTGATCTATACCTTGCACATATCATTTGTAATCTAGGCAGCTTTCTGTATAATGCGGAGGGAATAATATTAAAGCAGTTAGAATTCTAACATAGCTAAATTTTTGTGGGTGGATGCTTCAAGGTAGAGGATATTTTATGGTGTATCACAAGGCACAGTATCCAAAATTATAACTGGCTGGTTAGCTATGGACGTGGTGGGTATAGGCGTGATGGATATACTAACATTGTAAAAGCTGTGTTGACAAACATAATTGTAGACAGAAATGTGTGTGGAAAAAGAGAAATGTAAAGATGCAAAAGTGATTCTGAGCTAAATACCATGCTCAAAAAACCATTTTAGCATCATGACACTAAGAGTCAAAATTGTGTTTCCATATTTTTATCTACTTCTGTATATTTAAAGAATATAGTCTAATCTATTATACTGTTGTTTGTTTCTTTGTTGTTAAAAATATTGTATACTATTTTTATAAGTATAAACTCTACAGTATCAGAGGTCAGACATCTCTACCATTTCTTCTTTAGACCTATTGGACAGTTTATTTTCTTTCTAAGTTTTTATTTGTTATGCAGTTTTCAGTAAACTACATAATTTATTGTTTAAATTGCTTCTTATAATCGGCCTCACATGATAGAGATAGAATTTTTAGTGCGCGAAATCAGTTGCTGTTTAGCGCGTGGTAGGGGAGGTCTCTCGCATGCATCGCTAATTTTTAACTTTCTACGTGTTACATAAAGTTTAAATTATAATATTATTAGTAATTACAATATAAAAAGGATCTAGGAAAAGAAAATGTATAACCCATAATGTCTGAATATGAAAATAGTTCGAGTGAAAATGATCGTTTTTCAAGTTGTGAAGAAAGTGATAGTAGGAGTGACATTGTGGTGCACTCATAATTTGGCGTAATGCACATTTTGAGTGATAGTGATAATAGTGACGATAACAATTGTTTTGCTGATACGGAGGATGTACCGGACTGCGAAAATGACGTTTAAGTTTTTGTTATAATTTTTGTTCACAATATATATTTCCATAATTTTCTTTGTATTTTATTATCCTTGTACAAGTTTTAATTAAGAAAACACCGAAAAAATTATTAAAATTGGATAATTTTTGGAAGAGATACAGTTTTTTTTCGAGACAAGGGTAAATGACATCAAAAACAAAAGATTTCTTTGGCATTTTTAAGTATATATGAGTAAAAAACTACTAAAACGGTTAATTTATTTGCTTTCCTCTAAGATTATAATTTTATCAATGACAATAAAATGAAACTATGTGATGTAGTATCTACGTGATGTAGCATTTTTGGAAACTTTAATTCTACTTTCTTTAAGTTCTTTACCATGACCTAGGTTTCGTTGTGTTACAACATTTTCAGGTGGGCTATTAGGAAAGATAGAAGAACTTAAAGAAAGTAGAAATAATACTACATCACGTAGTTTCATTTAATTGTCAATAATGAATTTCTACAAAATTAATGCCAAATATATTCAATATTTTATCAATGTTCTTCTGGAACAGTGATGTATATAATTAATTTAAATTGTGTTACGGAAAACTAATTATATAAGTTAACTCGTAGTTGGCCACGTTTTATTAATTTTATTTTTCATGATTTCATATGTACAGGGGCCGAAACAGGACAGTAAAATCAGTAAATCAGTTTTTTCGGGACAAATTGATAAAACTCAGTTTTTTTTTCAAGACAAATCGGTAAAGTCAGTTTTTTTTAAAAATGGTCAGTATTTTATAGGATGCTATTGTTAATGATTATCAATATTTTTTTATATTGCTCTAACTAACTAATCAAAATCATGTTTTGCTTTTTTTTAACACAATGATATGGTGTTGCTGATTAGCTATGGGCGTGATGGAAGCCAATGACTAACAATAAGTTTTTATTTTTATACTTTACCACACCTAAAAACTCTATCGAGATGATCACTAAAAGTCGGTATTTTTTATTTTTAGATCAGTATAATCAGTATTTTTAAGCAATGAATCTGTTTCGGCCCCTGTACGTATGAACAAATTTTTACTTTTTATTTCTGAGTTGCGGTCTATTGCAGTAACAGTTTTTCACATTTAATTCTGGCGGTTGCAGCAATTAAATAGTAATCCAGCGTGTGTATACTTACTTACTTGTGTTCTTTAAACATTTTTAAATAAAACTGGCCGAGCGCATATCGGAACATTAATAAAGTTTTCATAATTCATAATTCTTTTATTTTTTGAAGTAGGTGATGGAAGTTAACTAAAACAATTCTTAAATGAAAGTTGTAAATAAACACTAGCATCTAGAATTATTTGAGGTATTACACATCTATGGTTGAAAAATTATAGAGGGGGGAACATCGCATCACTTTAAAGCTTGATAAACAAAGCCTGAAAACTAAAAACCTGTCCAGTACAAATAGAACTCGCACTACAAGGGTTCTGTATCCATTTAGACGCTTATAAACATTTAAGGGTACATAGTAGTTTTATATATTTTACTATTTACATATATTAATTTTTTAAAAATGTAAATATACTGCTACTATAATTGTCACCAGCTTAAAAACATGGTGAATATTTAAAAAGTTACGTCATCCAGAATCACTGCTGTAGTTTTCCTACAATCTGTTCGTAGGTTTCTAAGAATTCTCTTTTTCATAATATCGAATATCGAACAATCAACAGTAACATCGAACATAGGGAGGTAGAACATTTTTGTTTGCAATGATTCAGTATATATATGAATATATAATACTTAAAATTCTGAAAAAAATATTTTTACGACCCTTATTACCAGCCCTTTCATAAAGTATATGGAATATAACATTTTTGTCTATTAATTAATTTGTTCCCCTATAATTTCGATATAAATATTTTTGACTATTAGGTATTGAGTTATATGAGGTTTAATATGATTTATTACCATGCCAAATTTAAAGTTTCTATGTCTATTGGTTTATGAAAAAAACGTCTGCGATAGATAGACATGCAAGTTATCTTATAAGGGTTTTGTTTTTTCTTTTGTGGTAAAGAACTCTGAAAATATTAAATAACAGCTTACCTTCATTTTAGAGACCTTTCTAATAATACCCTACTCGACGGAGTCTACTAAAAAAACTTTATTTGTCTTCAAATTACGTGTGTTTGAAAGTATTTCCACTAAAATATTTCTTTTTATTAACATTAATATTAATTTAGATCTCCACATGAAGCAAATACTTGCAAAATGTCATGCACATAGGTCTAGTGCTGTAGATACTGTGACAATATGACACAGACAAAAACGACAAAGTTATATGGGTTCCTTATTTCGATATGGAAGCCTAAAAATCGACAATCTAATTTAGATGTGTTGCATTTAGATATATTGAATATGTGTTAAAAAAAGACTATGTTATAAAGATTATAAATCAACGGAAAACAAAATTTTGCAGATAATACTACTGAATCCATTATGCACAATATTATTTGGCGTCGCTTCGTGGCTGTTCTTCAACGAGCGCGTGCACACGGAAGAGATTTTGCTATTGCAATTCTTCGGTCACTCCTATCGTCGATACCAGAATAAGGTGGGCACGGGACTCCCATTCATCAGAGGATACGCCTGACATTAAGCTAATAAATGGACTTATTTAAGCTACCGTTTCGCTCGGGACACAAGTGACTTACTGTAATTTAATTGAAAGTAGTAATGTAGTAAATAGTAACAAAGTGTATCCTTTTGTCATATAGTTGTATACATGTACAGGTGTTGTTAAATTTATATAGCAAGTCGGGTATTATGAGCACAAAATGAGCAAGTTTGATAAATAAAATTGTTTTATATGATTCTATTTTTGAAATATATTATTTCAGTATTAACTAAAGGGTTAAATATTTTGCAGTACACTGCACACCAGGCACTGCGTGGTACTATCATAGTAATGTGACATAACAGTGATCTAAAATTAAACCTCTTATTGGGATTTTCATACTTAGTTATACCAATATTATTTTACACGGAGAAATCGCGATTATATTAAGTAATTAAATTTTTTATGAAGTTTTTTTCGTGGAGGTCTTTTATGAGAAAAAGCTGAAAATAAAAAATATTTATTACAAATAAGTTATTTCTCCATAATAAAGATTCAAAATAAAAAATGTTTTAGATTATTTTTATTTTATATTTTCAAAAGGGACTTGTTAAAAAATTCTTGCTCTTAACTAACACCTGTATAGAGAAATGCTACACTGATTGATATTATTAGGAAAATTGTGTATAAAGCGTTTGTGAAATAGAAAGGTTGTTTGTCATTGTTTGTTTAAATAGCTATTGTAAAGAAAATTTAAATGAAATATATAGATTTTAATAATAACTAAAATATTTTAATGTAATATTATCCCTTGCATGTAAAACGAAAACAAGAATGGTCTTTTTAATTTGAAGATAACAGATAATGTTTTTAAGGTTTCCAAGAAGATTTCAAGGCCAATAACTTTTTTTTTATATTGGTATTAAAGATGTAAGTATAGCTCATATGCTCTTTCAGCTTTTCGTGCTCATCACACATAATAATTCGGTTCGAAATTTTAATCTTATCCTCCCCACAGAGATCATTGAGAGACATTATTGCTTTTGCAGTCGTGTGAACAATCTTGGCGCCTACTTACACTGACATTTGATATGCAAAGATGGTCATGAAGAATGTTCAAAATGGTTGTACAAGACACTCCAATCAGTTTTCCCATCAGCTATCCCGAGCACAGATCGTCTCCGATTAAACCTCTCCCTTGTTTGAAAAGATTGAACCACTTGTAAATCACGGTTTTACTAGGGCACAGGTCCCAAAATACCAATGACATCTCATTCAGCATGATGGTATTTTCCTTGTTTTGTCAGGAACTTGATGACAGCTTGAAATTAAATTTTCTTCCTAAATGAGTTACTTGATTGATGATAGCTCCGATATTAATGATATAATTAAGCTGAAACTTGGTATATATACTCATAATTAGCCTCTCATGATGACTATGGGAGTAAGTAACACCTATTAGCGACTATGTAAGAAAGTAACACCTATCCCTTGCCATCCCCTCCATTCTGCGCAATTTTGACTCAGTCTCATAGTTTTTAGAGTACAACATAGCCAGAAATTCAGTCTTTATTTTTTCAGATATAAAATTGTTTAAAAATAAATTGAAATAACTATAATAAAGTTTATCAAATTAGGAACGGGTGGCGTTAGTTTCCTACCACCATTTTTCTTTTCTGTAACAAAATATTGTGTGAAAAACATTATATATACCACATAGATAGCGTTAGAGAAAAAAATCCAGTTCTTTCCAAAGGTCAACATAACATAAAAATGTTGCAAAATGTAATTAAATTTTATAATTCTGCTGTATGTGAGAGTTAGAAAGGGGATCGTTGAAATTTACTTTATTATGAAATGAATTATACAGTCTATTTGGTTACATATGGTTTATTGCTCTATGATTTTATTGAGATGTATTATCATTGCTTTGTACTTTGATATGGCCCCTGTTTATTGCAAGATAACCCAATTAAATAAAAAAAAATACACTACTATAAAAATATACTAAATACAAAAAAAATTGCGAAACATCTCCTACTCCATTATTTGAATTCCAGTAAGTACAATAATGCATTAATACAGACAGATCTTAAATTAATTACCACTGAAAAATTCAAATAGTGATTTCAATAGATTTTCGGGCACTAATTATGGGAAAAATAATAAAAAATGTTATCATATTATATTTTCCCATTATTTCAACATTGGTTTGTCTACTTTTTATACTATATTAAGTAAGTGTGATCACAACTTCGGCTCTTAAACGTATTGCTAGGCCACAAAAGCATATTTATCATATTCTAATAAATCTATTAACTCAATTATATAGTCATTTAGTAATTACTATAGACTATAATAACGAAATTTATGAAACGAAACGATAATAATGTTAAGTTAGTTATAATTAATTAGAAGATAAACAGAGTGATTAGTTTATAATGTAGAAAAATAATTTTTACACTAAATTATTCTTAATAATGTAAAGATTTTAGAGTGTGACGAAATTTAAAAAATGGCATATAAAATCATTGTGTTTCATAGCTGAGAAACACATATAAATTATTGTGTTTCTCAGCATGTGTTTCTTTTATATTCATTGGAAATGTAATAAAACCAACAAAGAAGCAACAATCTTTGGGAGAAAACACATATTAGTGTTAAATATCTATATAAAAAGAATGCCGATGGATACCGAATAAAGTACGTTCAACAAGTATGATAGCACTACATAAGTAATCAAAACGTATGGAGTACTACTTTAATATAGCAATGTTCATGAAACGGAGAGAACCCGGAGACTATATTGAAGACTGCTACTCTAGTTGCTGCAATGAAAGTGTTAATTCTATAACTGAAAAAAATTGTTTATCCAAATGTTCAATCAATAACATACACTGTGCTCTGTGAATCTTCTTTATATATAAACAATACTTAATCTGGACACTCAAGCTGTTGAGAGTTGAAGATGTTGAGAGCAAAGATCTATATTTTACAGTCCCTGGCCAAATTATTAGAAGCACTACATTTTTTATGCAAAACCATAATTAACAACTGTAAAAAATGGAGTAAGAAAAGAAAAGTGCATAGGAGTGGAGTAAGAAAAAGTGCATAATGAAGAGTGTGCTGCGTTGCTATATCAGTGCCAGCTAGTGATAAATTAATAAACTTGTAGTTACATTGCTGTCATTTTTCGTACTGTAGCAAGGCCCTGTAGCCTATAAATGATAATCAATCAAAATTATTTAAAATGCCTAAACATGGTGTAGTGTTTTGTATAAAAGTATTTTAATAATTCTTAAACATTTAATGACATTTACTATTTTCTGTTGGTCAAATACTGTATTGATATTGACAAACATGTAACTAAAAGTTCTTATTTTTGTCATGTCCAAGTGACCTGTATATTTTATGTATGGTCTCTATAATTGTAAATTTCCAAAAGTGAAGTTGCCTCATGCATTACTAGCTTCACATCCTTAACTCTCACGTAAACTAATTTTGTGAAAACTTGGGAGCTATGAGTGTAGAACAGGGTAAACAATTCAATTAAGACATAAAGGAAATGGAACAAAGATATGCTAATATATGATATGGCAAATAAGAGTCCCGAGCAAAAATCATAAAATAAAATCTTGGATGAAAAATAGGAAAGGCTTCAAAAAAGTTTGCATCATATTTTTAGATAATTGCCGTGTAGGCTTTATAAAAAAATAAATTATAAATACAACTTGTATTTTTTTTTTACTATACCCCTATCAGTACTCGAATCATTTTATTTTCATTCTATTTTCACCTGTTCTGAAAAATATTGATGCGATGTAAAGAAACTATTTATAAAAATCCTTGTAAAACCCAAAGAGAAAAGTTTAAATTCGCAGATCTGTGTTATTTTTGGAAATGAATATTTAATAATTAATCCAAATTAGTATCCACCTTGAAAACACATATATATTATTTGATCTTCTGTATCAAACTATAAGCTCACATTGAGTATATATCTTTCTGTAAAAATTAATTTGAGGAGGCTTAATTTTATACGAATCTTGATAGGATGTCCTTATAATAAATATACACACATAAAAATAATTCAATTGGTACTAAAAGTCAAAAAAAGAACATGACATTATTAGTATAAGGAAGACGGTGCCATGATCAAAGTTAGCAGTACAAAACAATCCTAGGATTCCAATTATGCTTTTGCCTTTTTTGTTACCAAAAAATATTCACTAAGTATTTAAACCATTTATTAGTTAACAAAACCACAGTACACATTAAATCTTGTTATTTTCTAAATTAATATTTGTATAATATATATACCCGTAATTTTAATGTTTGTACCAGGGGGTGGTCAAGTAGGTACTCGATTTGGTGACAACATCTCTTAAGGAAGATGGCGGCAAATTTTAATTGTGTACAGCGACCTCTAGCGACGGCTATATGTCACCATGTAAGAGACGCTACGAACACTCTAGAAAATACAGACAGAAACCGCTCAACACTGAGTCTGCTTGAAACGAGTGACAGATATTTACTGCGCAAAAACATATTACACGCATTTAATATTATAAGTTTTGTATATTAATTAAGTAAAAAAGGTGTTGTAGCTATTGTTTTGTTATGTGTTCAGATCTTTGTTATTTTGTTTTATTATATATTAAGATCTTTGTTTTATTTTGTAATGGCGTGTATTGAACCGGGGTGTAATTCCTACATAAGACAATGGACAAAATGGTCATTTTCTTCCCTGCATCATAATGAAAACCGGTAAGTGTTATCCATTATTGCTTATTATACAACATTTCAAAATTAATATAAATTTTATACACTAACGGCGCAAAGCAATTGCGACGTTGCAGTTGTTTGTCAAAATTTAATTCGAAGAGTTGCAAAGTATGGTTAAAACGAATTTTTACTGTTTTGTTTAAAAGAAAACTTAACTTAAAAGAAACTAAAAGATGTTTTAGTTAGTTATCGACGATATTTATATAAAAAAAAATGGATTTTAAAAATATTACCACACAAATTACAATTTTGTGACAAAGTTTTTTCTTGTCAGAAAACTCCGAGAAATTACTTCTGACACACAGTTGGGTGTATTCGCCGGTAGTAAATTGGTTTTCCAAATATAATTTTTTACTAAATAATGTTATGAGCAGCATTTATATTTAATCCAACGTTGTTTGTTGTAAGTTTTCTTCCAATTGAAAGAGAGGAAAAGGCGGATTGATTGAAATTATTATACCTAACTTAATGTTTTGTTTTTTTGCAGGGCAAAAGCGTGGCTGAAATTGTGTGGCAGGGAGAATTGGGCAGTTATTTGGAATGACCTCAGACGTAAACAGAATCTGCGGATGACACTTTACTAATGAGAACTTTAAAACTTTTCAGCCTAGGAAATTATTATATAGCAATGCTACACCGAGCCAGTATTTGCCAACACCAACAGAGCAGCAGTCGAACAACCAAGCACAGCGCTCAGGCACAGTTTCGACAGGAAACTATCAGCAAGACCTTAGGGGCTTCTTTAGGAGAATGTCTAAGGTTATTTAAGTGATAATACCAAAATGTCCTTATGCACTCATTTTTTGCTTGCACAACTGAATATGTCATAAAAACATCATGTATAATTTTGAAATAACACATGTCATAAATACAACTGTTATTATATTTAAAGGAAGACGTACACTTAGAGGCAGCGTCTTTGGGGTCTAGATTGTTGAAAAGCGAAAAAGGCGGAAAGCTGAAGAGGTCCAGACTTGTAAGGAAGATTCGTCAACAGAACAAGACGATTCAGCAGCTCAGACGGAAGTTAAGAAGATTGCGAAAACCTATGCGACGTAGTAAGTAATATGGAAAGTATACAAATTAGTAAAATAAAACAAATGTTAAAACTAATTTTATCAAAAGAATCATATATTTTATTTGAACATGCATTGAAAAATTTTTTATTTATAATTATTTATTGGCCAAGCGTGGAGTTTTGACAAAAGTTTGAAAATATACTCCAAGCACTAACAGATATCGCTATAATCATGTATGTTTTTGCTTGTTTTCAGTTGTTGAGGAGTTGCCCACTTTCCATTTATGCAATTACCACCTAGTTGATTCCAGAGTGCTACCTGGAGACGCCTGGTACTATTACAATTGTATTTTCTATTTTATTTAAAGTTTTTTGAATTTTATTCTCATAGTAATGTTATTTTCATATTTGTCTTGTGAAATATTTTTATAATTTTAATAAATTTATGGATTAAAATTACTTTTTTTTTTTTGATAACGCCATCTGTGATCAATAGAAAGTAAGAAATTACGCCATCTATGGGCATTAATAATAATTACACAAGTCTTTGGTCAGGAGATGTGAGGCGAGGGGAAAGGGGAGTTACTTTGACAGCGTTTCGCCATGTATGGAAAAGTGTTACTCTTTTTTTATATGGGCTAGTATGGATCGTGTCCGTTCTGTATCGTATCTATTCTGTGGTTTGTACAATAGATATACCTATATAAAATATATGTTATAGCCTCATCTGATTAATTGTTTAACAGATGAGGCTATAACAAGTGTTATAAGCTTAGGCTAAGTATTAGGCTACATCAAGTATTTAGTTACTTCATTAGTTCATATTTGTAATTATCTGAAATTGACGAATAAGTTTTTCAGTTGATAAAAGATGATAACGTAGTTTTTCAAAATTGATTATCACTAATGAAAACATTAAATGAGCAGTGCCAATAAGGAAAATGCCCCCCCTAAATGCAAAAAATCAATATTTTAAAAGTTTTATTCTGTTATATTTTTTTAAAATCTGTAAAAGCTACATTTATAAAAATAGATAAAAAATTATCTACAATGTCAATCATTGGTCCAAGAGTAATGCCCAAAATTACCCTTTTTTCATGTTTTTCTAGAAATATGCCTTTTCTTTATTTATTGTTTATAATTATACATATGTAGTGTAAATGAGTAGCAATTTTTTTTAGTCTAATCATTATAGTGTCCTAAACTCTATTAAATTAAAAAATCCTTTACATTAGATTCTTTACATATCGATGCACCGATAACGTCTGATGTATTCATAGCGTGTTTGAAATTTTTATTTAAACAAAACTCCTCTGCCACACCACAAGTGCTATTATCGCTGTCCATTGGGAACTGATGCGATGTTCACATAACACTAAAGTTCCCACACAATATTAATAGCCTTATTATTAAACAATCCTAAATGAAGACTATTTTGAATGCAATCTATTACTTTTAAATTTTATGAAATTTGGTTTGAAATTAGCAATTTTTATATTCAATAAAACAGCAAAGATCGACCAAACTATTCAAAGTTAATTATGATATATAGAAGTTAGTATATATTTTTCTGAGTGAATTTTATTAAGATAAATAACATAAGTAACATTGAGATCTATATAGACAAACAACATATATTGAAAATTATTGAAAGCAAGATCTTATATATGAAATCAACATTCAACTTCACGAACCTTTCAGTAATGAGGATCTTTATTGCAATTAAAGTTCCTCATTGTATGTTCATTCAGATCGTTAAAAAATTTACTCAAAAGTAATATAAATTTAAATCTTTTAATTTTTGTATCAACAATTATAACCCATTATCTCGCAAGAATCCAGTTTTCACAGAATACCTCTTAGATCAAATTGTGCCTTTCTTAAAAATTGTATGGAATACAATTACCATAATTTTATAATAAAGTGCAAATAATAATAGCAAATTACAAATAATATATCCTTGCAAAACTGTCAAATTGTATCCAAGACAGCTAGATACTTCAAGTGTTGTGTCTTATTAGTTAGCAATACCGAGATTTCATCGAAAAATACTAGGATACTCCAAGTATAGAATATTTTTCGATCTTCTGTCCTTATCGTTCTGTTAGATCAGTTATACAATGTATTTCGTTGTTCATTTAATGTCTATTTTTATTGGTTACATATTAATAGTAAATAATGAATCAATAATTTTATAATAAATATAAAATAATGACGAAAATAATATTATAATTAGTCCCATTAACATGTTCGGCACTAGCCATTTTTTTACATACTAACTGATATTTTTTAGCATTTTTCAATAATTTATTAAAAAAAATTTAAAGGTATTAATGCAACTCTTTTGCTGTGATATACTTTTATTAGTGCCTAGTTTGCAGTAGATTGGCATCTAATAAAACCACTACTTTTTACTAACGATCTATTTAAAGTATACAGAGGAGCATTTGATCAATTTAATGTCAGCAAGTAAAGTTCAAACTAAATATAATAATTTAAGAGAACTTAGAGTGCTCTCACTTCATGAATTCCGTTTAGGGCATAAAACTAATGAAACACACACGACATGTAAACAAAAATGAATGATGGTGTACTCTATAGTAGCAGATACACGCATTGGTTCCAAAAATTTAAAGAAGGAAACTTTTAAGTTTCCAATAATTCTCATCCAGTGCGACCTCCTACCTTAAATTTGGAGAAATTAAAAATGTTTATTAAAATAAATTCTCTAGTTGAGTCTGCATTGTCTGGCAGTTACTCTCATGCTTTTATATTATACGAGGATGAATCAGACATTAACCGGACTTTTCTTTTTAATGCTCTCTAGGTGAAGTGAGTAATGTGACATCTTGATATATGTCACGTGGGGATGTAAAGTGAAGGGGAGTAAATCGGTTCAGCTCGCCAGAGCAAACTGGCTGTTAGTAGCATCATGTCTGAGCAGGAGGTGCGCAGGTCTGTTGAGCAACGCATTATTATTAAATTTTTGTCACAGAAAAGCATAAAACCTGCCAAAATTTTGCATTGACTAACTGTACAATTCGCTGAAAAAGTTCTTTCAAGGATCCAAGTCTATGACTGGCACAAAAATTTTCCCATGGCTGAGAGTCAGTATAAAATGAGACCCATGCACGCTAACCACGGGCAAGCATCAGTGAGACGAATATTCTTGTGGTCTGTGAGATGATTGAAGGAGACTGCTGCCTAACAATATCGGAAATTGCTGCACACGTCGGAATGTCATATAGGAGTGCCATTTCAGATAGTTTGGGTTACCGAAAAGTGACCGTAAAGTGAGTTCGTCGCCTCTTAACGGAAGATCAGAAAGCAAATCGTCTTGCCATGTGTGAAACACTTTTGGAACGATATAGAACAGAGGAGGATAATTTCTTGAGGCACATTGTCACCTGTGATGAGATGTGGGTGCATCATTACACCCTGGAGTTTAAGATGGCAAGTATGGAGCGGCGAAAGCCTGGAGAAGCAAAGAGAAGCAGCAGTATTGCAGAGGCATATTGCTCGTTGATTTTCTCCATGAATGGCATACAGTTAATGCTGCGTACCACTGCCAACTGCTCGATGAAGTGAAATTGGCCTATCGACGAAAAAGGCGAGACATGCCTATTCGAAATGCGATTCTACTCCATGACAGCGCTCGGCCACACACAGCTGCATTAACCCAAGAAAAATTGGACAAAATTCATTGGAAAACACTAGAACATCCGAGTCCCGATCTGTCGCCGTGTGACTACCACATCTTTGGGTCACTCAAAGAAGAACTGGGAGGTCATTACTTTGACGATGACGAAGGTATAGAAACGTTCGTACACATTCGGTTACAGACACGACCAGATTCATCTTTTTATGACAAAATTAATAAACTTCCAATTCAGTGGGGAAAATGTGTGAATAAAAAAGGAGATTATATAGAAAAATTAGGTGTATACAAAATTTTATCTACTGTAACAATAAATTTTCTAAAACCAAAGTCTGGTTAATATTTGATTCACCCTCGTAGTAGAAAAACAATTTGTATATTGAAAATTGTTTTTCCCTCTGAATTACAAAAAACTTACATACTAAATTGTTAAGTCCTTTTATTTTGTCAAGCCTCTCCACTGCACACAATTTTTTTCCTACCTTAGTTTTTTGGCCTTTTTCAGGAAACTATTTCTGGATCTGCGTCTTCCAGTGTCTTGGGAGTTTTAATACTTTCTAAATATCATATTTTTTAAAGCAGAAGTCCAGATAGAGAGATACATTGCAATCCAAGCAATAAAAACAATTTTAATTTGCAACACTGGCGCACATTGAGAGCGGGTAGCAGGATGTACACACTAGCAGTTCTTATTTTATAAAAGCAAAGTAGCATGTCCATGTATATTTCTGTAAAAATCTCCAAGGAATGCCATCAGATTTGGCGCTCATGCCCATGAATTCGTCATGTGAAGGGCATGGAAAGTATTTAAAGGCCACTTTAAATTACTCATTCTAGACACCTTGCCAAGACCTTTTCCATTTTTTTTATCGATACAAATTGTTTTTTTTATAGTACAGTGTATTTTTTTATTATTGTTCTATGGAAGTACAAACACCACTACTGTTACATGGCTTTGACCTTTAGTAAATTTGTTGTCTTACCGAGTCGAATAAACAGTGAACACCTTTTTAAGGTTCCGTAACCAAACTAGAAATCCTTATATTTTTGTATGTCCGTCTTCCTGTTCGTAGCAGACTATTAGAGCTATAAAGCTTAAATTTTTTAGGGGAGGTATACTCTGTATGTAGTGGTGGTGAGTTTTTTTTATTCGCATGCCCCATTGTGTAGGGTATCATTGAATAGGGCTTTCGAAAATATTGAAGTATCTCGTGAACACTTTTTTGAAATATTAAGCTTTACAATGGTCATTTTGGTTATAGTTCCAAGTCCCGACTTCCTACCAGCTAAACTGCTATTTTTGATCATTCACAACAGTAGTATATATAATTAAATTAAAAGGAAAATTACCACAGCTAAGTAGGCTCTATTAGTTTTGCAAGAAATAGTCGATCAGTTTACGACATGTAGTTAGGTCTTTCAATAGTTCATAGAAATTTCATACAAATGAATTAAATCAACTGAAAAAATAACTTTGTATTTTATTATGTATATGTATTGATTTTTGACTTTCATTTGTAAGATATTAAACTTCGAAGTTACTCTTTCAAATATTTTCAAGGTTTATTTGAAAAGCTCACAAATATTCTAAGCATTTGATTTGGATTTTCTATTGAAATTATTTTCATTAATGTGCATTAATTAGTTCAAGATATGTAGATAAGTAAGAAACCCTTTATATTTGTTCCGACACGCACTTGGCTACTCTTTTTTTAAATGTTTTATCCAGCTCTGAAGTGATTTTTATACAGTCATAGGTAATATGTATAATTATCAAATGTAAGTAGCCTTATTAACACAAATTGAAACTTAAAATATACTAATGATCAGGGGTATGCTATCACTATGAGCATATGCTTCCACTGCCACAAATGAAGATGATTTTGGAATTTAGTTTCCTTAATCCTTTATCCGAATATCCTAATATGGATATCTTAATGCTACACTTGGTTCTTTTTTAATTGGTTGAAAAAGAATGCTCTTATAGAAATATTTTGATCTCACATAACACCTGATATGATTTAGAATACCAGTAATTACAGTGAAGTCATCACAAATATCCAACCGTCAGCGTATCATCAAATTCAACATTCCCAGAAAAAATTGCTATCATGATCTGATAAGTCATTCACACAAATTACAATACTCTTAATTATTTTATTGTGTGTACGAAAGTGGCTTCAACACTTTCATATTATTTCATACTATTATTCATACCATATTACATTATAGTATTTATAACAAAGATTTATATAGTAGTTACCTAAGTGAAATAACACGATTGTTTGATAATAGCAATGAAGCAATCTGATATTGATTAGTTACTATTCATTTAGATTGTACGTAGATAACTGCAAGTTGCCCAATATGAAGATTGGTGTCTTTTTCGCTTTTTACTGATGTCACCTTTTCATATCCTTATAATTTGGTGTTGACTGATAATAAACATGTCTCATCCTGTTAAAATAGTTAGCTTATGGTTTTGTGTTATAAGTGTGTCAATTGGAGAAATCACAGTTGGTATGTATATATCTTATCATTCTGACAAGTAAGAAAACGTATACTTGTGATTTTAAAAACTTTGTAGTAACAACAATTTGGTTTCATTTTTGTACATTTAATTCTGAGTATGCAAAATAAGTCACCGATAAGAATAATCAAAGTTCATTCCAATTTATTCCAATGTTTTTAACAAAATAATGTATAACTTCTAATTTTAATTATTATATTTTCTAAATATTTGTTATAACAATGATAACATATTTAACATCATTACTTACAAGTAATATTTTTCCAGAATCAACAGATACTTGAAACACTAGTTTACAAGTAACTATTTTCTGACATACTAGAAAGACTTTTAAAATTGTAAATTTCAACTTGACCAATTTTGACTAATGCCAGTTTCTGAGATAACAGACACTTGAATGTACTCAATATTTTGAAATAATCCTTAAACTGTGTAGAAAAACATATATTTATTTTTATAAATTTTACATAAAAAATATTAAAAAATTGTCATTTGAAAATGTGCAAAAATTACTTAATAATTTTTTATTTAAACTTACACAATATTAAAACAAATAACTTCCCTTAAATCATATTTTATGTTATATGCACTGTGTGTTTTATAACATATTTATTTGTTGTATTGTGACCAGTTTTCAATACTGCAATATTGAAGTATAGTGAGAGATCTTCGTGCGTCGCATGAAGTGAATACAGATTTTGCGTTGCTTATTGGACTGGCCGATTACTTTATTTGTGGGAGATAGAGAATGCATCCTGATGATCGAAGGTACACTATTTGGACTGCACTCTTGTAACATTAAAATACTACACGATGGCTGTATGTCACATCCATGTGTATTTCAAATAAATTTAAATAAAGATTTTAAAATTAAAATATTTAAATTATGCTAGGATATAAAGTTGCTTAAAAATTTGTTGATGGGTTGCTATCTAATTTTTTAACATTTAAGTACTGACATGGTGTTGGTTCTATATATGGTGACATGACTTCTAATAGACGTATATGTTTGAAAGCTAATAACTGTTATGTATTTTAATGTTATGATTAATATTATTTTTTTATATGAACCAACGACTTAATTCATATTTATGAAAATATGAAATAAAATGAAACTAGTTTTAAGTACTTATCAACATTTATTTGGCTGTCGTATAAATAAAAATTAAATTAGTCTTAAGAGTGGGACAGAACAATAATTACAGACACAATTTTATTGAATGCTTTTTCAGACTGATAATGACTTTTTAACATAAAACTAATACTTATAATTGCTCTTAAGGCTACAAATAATAAAAATACAGACAGTAAATTTGTGCAATTGGTGCATATTTTTTTTTAAATCCAAGACATATAGGCTTGTGACTTGCAATACATTTGTATTTAGTGCGTCTTTTCAGTTTAGATGGACAAATTATTTTGATGATGTTGATGTCTTCAGCTGCAGCTTTTTCAAGTTCTGGAGGCAAATATTTTCTAAGTATAGTTTTATAGATAGTCGTAGTTCTTTGAGAAGACGATCATTGTATACTCGTTGTTTCAAATGTGACAATACCAAGGCTTAGCCACATTTTTTATATAATGCAAAAGCACTTATACCATTCAAATTTAAAATCCTGAAAAAACAGTAAGAGGCCAACATCAAGTTCGACAGCTACAGGAATAGTTTGAATGTTTTTTGTCTACTTCTTCGACATCATCCTTAGTTTTATTATATTCTATTATAATGACTAGCTCGTTCGTTTCAGGGTCCAGTTCAGATGAATGATGCATAGAGGATATTAACAAAAGTTGTTTTTCATTGTTCGAGGACATAGGAAACAATTGTGTAATCTTTTGTGAAACCATGTAAAGATATCTCTGGTTGTTGTGATTTCGCCACTTGAAATTCTGGTGGAGTATGCTATTTATTTTTCTTCAACGTCCCAACATATGTAAGACTTCGATCTTTCAGTTGCTGCACCAAGCTGACCTAATTGTCCGCGGTTACATTTTGCGTATAGTTCTGAAACTATTCACTTGTCGTAGTATGAATTGTGTTGGTATGGCATAGACTCATTCCATCGGAATTGTTACCAAAATATATGTAGGCATTATACACTTATAAACATTAAACAATAACTCAACTCAACATTAAACAATAACAAAATTTTTAAGTCGAACGTGGCTGGTTTTTTAGGCACGTAAATGATACTTTTGCAGAAGGCTAGTCCTTTAATATTTGTGTAAATAGACACCAGGTATGTATGCGTTTTTGCAATTTTTAATGAAGTGTTTGTATATTTCAGAAACCGATGCTAGTTTGTTAGTCTCTAGCCTTTGTGGTCTTGTGTCTATATTTTCAAAACTAATCAATTCAGAAGTGTCAGATATCTCTATTGGGACTTTGCACATCTAAAAATCTCACATCCTGAGCCATCAGCCACAAATATGTATTTAGTACTCTCATGATAAGAGTCGAAGACAATGAATGATCCGAAGAAAGCTTTCATTCCTCCACGGTCTGTAAGACAAAGTTTAATGTTGTCTGAATTTTTATATTAAGTATAAATTTGGGACAATTTTTGATTGGTGTAAGTTACAATTTTGTCAATCATGTTAGCATCAAAAAATTCAAACCACAAACTTTCCGAATCTGTTAATATTTTTGATGGCGATCAAGGTATTTCAACAATGCTATGCTCAAAGAACGAGAGGCTTTTGCGACAGAGTCTTCATCTGACTACTTAAAACTGTTTTTAGCATAATAACACTTGGGAGTTCTAAAGATTAAAGTAGGTGGTGTTTCTGATGGTCTTGGAGGCATAGCGTATAACTCAACTTATTGTACATCGTTATTTTCTTGTTCTCCTTCAATCTCAGATTGCTCAGACTCTCTTTCATGATCACTTACTAAGTGAAACACAGGGTCTACTTGTTCATCATCGCCATCTCTGAACTCAACTGCTAATTCACTATCTATCTACTTCTGAAGAAATGCTTCATATCTTAAAGTGTTTGTAGACACTGCCGGTCTCCTTCTTAGACTATTTTCTAATGTACCAGGCTAACCCATCTAAAACATTATATAAATAACCGAGGTAACGTATAAAGGACTCTTATGTAAACGTACATGATTACTGATGTGACATCTATAATAACATTAACACTAATACTGACTGATTTACGTATCAGAGACAGCCTCCCAAGTGACAATGACGAAGCTCTGAGTGTTAGTGCTTTAATGATGAATCACACGTTCAAAACGCCAAGGTAGCGGAGAGGGAGCATGTGAATAATCCTAACGAAATAAACATCATTTTTATCTACACGCCATCTGTGAGACGCCCATATCAGTACTTAAAGTTTGATAACATTGTAAGTTTTAGAAATTAACTTTTTCATTTATTATCCTAGATCGATCAGAGCGACAGAACTTTACAAAGATTTTGGGCGGAAGTCCTGTAGAGTTCAGTGACTTTTCTTTTAAGGTGTGTATTTATGGTATTTAATAATACTATGATAATAATTATTTATGGTTAATTCAATAACGGCACTCTCAACAGTTTAGTTATTTATTGTAAGATTTACTTGAGTACAGCGTTGTACGACTCAATCTTGTAATATAAGGACACTTAAATAAACTTTTATTAGCTATTACATCCTGAACTTTTTATAGACATCATCACTGCATATAGTTCTATTAAAAACATTATTTTGATATAGCTGTAATGGCTTCATTTGTTTAATTCAAATATATTCCTATAGTCTGATTTTTCATCAGAAGATAATAATAGTTAAACAGAGCGGCTGGGCTTATTGCTGCACGGCATATTTTCAGCGTTCTCCATATGCTAACAAGCAGATGGACGATCATCATTTTGTACTTTGTTTTGAATAGAGTGCACGTCTTGTGTGTTACCAGATTTATTGAAAAATCAGAGATTCGAAATGGCTTTACTTTTGCTTTCGCAAGTTAAAAAGAAGAGAGGAAGAGTCTGTATGAAAGAATTATTCAAGAAACGTAGTTGTTTAACTCATTTTAGTATGACATGTGAGCTAGAAAGCAATGATGTTCTAAATTATTTAAGAATGGATACATCTACATTTAATTCGTTATTAGAAAAAGTCGCATGACAGAATACTATGCTAAGAAACTGTGATCCGTCTCGGAGGATGTTTGATGCTACTCTTTGACATCTCGCTAATGGAAGAAATTATGAGGGTTTTGTTGATTTTATATGCTTCAATAAAATTGTTTAAAAGCTCTTTCTCCATTATAATAAAATAAATATCATCAGGTATACTGTATTCCTAATTCAATCTGGCACGACCTTCCACTATAAACAACAACGCTGAATAAAAATTCGCTCCCCAGTCATACACCAGAGTTTTAATAGAATGGTGAACCGTACAGCAAAAAATACACTGCCCGTCAGATGGGCAGATTTGTAAAGGGGATAACTGGGAGACCTTGGACGGGTGAAAAATATGACAAGCTTAATAGTAATAATTTTGATGCACAGCACGCCCTTACACTATCAATTTTAGTCTGCTCTCAAAAAAGGCGTACAGCCGCACCATATAATGAATGTCCTTATAATGTGAAATGACCTTATAATCTGTAATAAACAGTAATATATAAT
Source organism: Druceiella hillmani (assembly GCA_039881145.1). NCBI lineage: Eukaryota > Metazoa > Arthropoda > Insecta > Lepidoptera > Hepialidae > Druceiella > Druceiella hillmani. The sequence continues at coordinate 6,144,131 of JAYKKI010000079.1, read as the reverse complement.
ATACGTAGAAGAACTTTTTTGGTAGATTTTAACATTGTCTACAATGTTTTCATACTTTATTTTAATGAAACGTATAATAGCATAAAAATTTAACTGAATTTGTACTGCACACTTTAACTGCCCTCACGTAAATTAATTTTTATTGCTAATTATTCACATTCTAAAAAGATATTATATAGCCTCTGTCCATGTGGACATTGAGCTACATAATGATATCATAATTTCATGTCACTTGGACGAACTGTGCTTTGCAAACGCTAAAAAATAAACAAACTTTCCACTTTAGACTTACTAACTTACCTATTCCTTACCTAAATCAATATATTCACACGGCGACAAAATTTCAGGTTTCTGTTCGATCAATTTCAAACAATCAACATGCTTGCGGCGGAGTAATTTTAACTCCAAAATGGATATTAACAAGTGGAATGTGCGTTACAACGTAAGTGTCCAAAAATAGGAAGTTTAACAGAACTTTAATTTGTTAATTAACCTCAATATAAATAACTTTTACTTACTGCCATTTGATTAAACTAACTTACAGAGCTCATCCTTCAGGTGTGCTTGTGACAACGGGAGCTCATAACATCAGTGATTGGGAGGCTGAGCACAAGGTGTCAAGTATAATATTACGAATAAACACACAAGATCTACAGAGGCAAGATCTGGCACTCATAAAGGTACAAGTGAACGTGTTCTTTCTTGACATGTATAATTATGTTTAATATTGATTTCTTTAAAATGTAAATAAATCTGGAAGTTTAAATTTTTCTAGAAAAGAAAAGTAATATTTTACTTTAAATTAAGTCATCGGTTAACTGTTATAAATTTTCGAATGACTTTCGGTTCGTTTTGTCTATATTTCTGACATTTCACTTTGCCAGATATTTGCATTAGCGTGAACGTTTTTGTGAAAATATATGAAGTTGAAATCGTAAAGATAATTTTAGTATTTCTCTTTCCGTTTTTTTATTATCGTGATTTAAATATGGGCTTCAACTTCTAATGAATTGGCTGAAATAAATTCGCAATATGCACAATCTTCTTAAACGAATTTATCAAGTTCTAACAAAGGTAAAGTAATAAGCGACTGGAACTTATCAAAGGCTTTTAAAACTTTAGCATACTTAACAGTAAAGTTTTATCGAACGATGTGGTAACTTCCCCGTCGCCTCGGTTACTTTCCAATAAATTTTCGAAATTTCTTTCCGCAAACCTAATATATTAATGAATAGATCCAGTAACACATGCCGATGAAAATATATCTTTAAAGAATTTGTAAATAGCGGTTAAAAAACGTCAACATAAATGTAAATCTAAAGTGCACAGTAATTTTGCAAGCATACAAATTAATTTGCATTAAATGTTGCTTAAAAAATAATTGCGTTTCCTTAATAAAACACGCAACTTAACAAATGTGTCACTTTTTATCATTGTTTCATTTTTAGCTGGTGGAACCAATTGAACTTGGCGAAAATGCCTCCACTATTAACTTACCCAGTCGTAATACAGTGCCAGGTGATATTGGCGTTGTATCTGGCTGGGGACTTACTACACAGGTAAAATGTCTTGTAATACTAACTTGTGAAGTATTAATAAGTATTGTTTTTTAATAAAAGATTGCCTTTTTATATAAGACATATATCTAAACTAATTATATCCCTAACAACTGTAGAAACACTGACTTGAAGAAAATATATTAATTTTTAACAAATTTTCGTAGAGATTTCACATATTCTGTGTTGAAAATAGAGTTTGGAATTTGTGCTTCCTAAAAGCTTCTAAAATGGAATTAGCACTTTTTAAAAACAAATATCTATCACAATCCTACCTAGTAATATTATAAACACAAAAATTATTTGTCTTGCTTTCCCCCCTCAACTGATTTTTGTGAAATTTTGCATACATATAATAGTCTATATCATGAAAGTGAATACCAGACTATGTTTATTCTTTAATAGAATTAATTGTTCTTAGTAATATGAAAATCACGCCTTTAGAGTAAGAGCGTAAATATAAGTATGTTTATATATTTTTCACGCCGTTTCGTTAAGTAGGAAACGGCTAAGTAATTTCAGATGCACAGAATCTAATAAATGTGTCAAATATGTGTGAAATTAGCGTTCTACTTTCACAACATGATAGATTATCGCTTCCAGATTTGATCAATCTGACCTGCTCCTAGTATTGCATAATACAAATGGAACATTCTCTACTAAGACCCAATATTTTCCTAACAACATTATTTACTGATTACGCCACCATTTTTTCGCTTTTCTGCACAAGCGAAGCCATGTGTCAAAGATAATAACATTAATATAATAAAGAGGAAAACTTTGTTTGTTTGTTTTTGATTCACACTAAAACTACTACCCCTTTTGACATACAGTTTTTGCAACATGATAGATTATCGTTTCCAGATTGCCATATGCCATATAGTATATATATATGTTTTATATTTTTGAATGTCACTGATCTGAACCATTTTGTGAATGAATGTTGGCAACACTATTACAGATGCACTAATATTACATATGTAGGAATTGTGAATCTTTAAAAATTGTGAGGAAAAATGTTTGAAAGCATTTATCTGTTTTTCATTAATAACCTACGATAATTGATTATAGTTAAAAAAAGTTTGTGGAACAAAAATTGCGGTTAATTTATTAATCGTCATTAAAATTAATATTATTGAAATTTTAAGCATTTTCGATAGATAAAAATTGACCCTTCACATTTTGTAATTTGTTTTAGCAGTTTAATAGAATAACATATTTGCATACGCAGATATGGAATGCAGAGAGCAAACGGGCATGTTTGACATGGAAATATTACAAGTACATCCTGTGGTGGTATATTATTATATTTTTGTTAAAGTAAATCAAAGAAAAATATATATCAAAAACCCATAATTAAATATTTTAATTGCATTCGTCTGGAGTCGAAGTGGGATGCTGATATAAACGTAAAATATTTTGAAATGGGACGAATTTTTGAATTTTGTTTCGATGGAGTATTTTACAGAATCATAAGATCAATTTTTTATTTTCTATATTCCTATATTCTGGGAAAACCACATAACACAGCCTACTCACATTCCGGTTTTCAATCATAGGTGCTCCTGACACTGGATAATAAAAATGGACCATTCTCTCATTTCTTTAGTCCCTAACACTCCACTAAAAATGCTTCCGACTTTGAAATAAAATTACAAATCTTACCTAATAAAATTGCAAAACTTAAAAACGGTGAAAGAACTAACGAATTGTGGAGCCGACATAGCTTCAAGTTAATCTCATCATAAATATTAAACAAAAAAATTAATTATGTATCCTCTCTCATAAATTAAAATAAACAAATTTAAAAGGATAAGAAATATATAAATTATTTTCAGGATGGATCTCTAAATTTAAAATTGACACAACAGCAACAACTCGTTAGAGCAAATTGGGTCTGCAGCCTGATGATAAAAGCGCCTGTGAACGATGATGAAATTTGTGCATCAAATACCAGACACCTTGGATTATGTAATGTATGTGCAATTTTCATTTACTTGTTTTTAATGAAATATCAATATTGTAGAAAAAAAGTCAATGTAGAATATGGTACATTCAAACATAAGCGCTATGTATTGTTGATCCATTTAAGAGATGCATGATTGAATTGTTTTTAAATTAATCGATGAAGTTTGAGAAAATTAGAACTATGAAATTGCTAGGAAAATTTCTTTAATGAAGAATTTATTTTATTGTACAGTGTTGATTAAGTGGTAGGTACTTTTTTGGTATTTTTCATGAATATATAAATAAAGGCGGGTCTCCTGCAGCAAAAATCTAATAAAACATGTTTAGTGAATATGATAGCAAAACATAACTGTCTCTTGCGTTATAAACGAAAAGTCAACGCACAATGTTAGGTAAATTTTTATTTGAGCTAAAATTAATTCAGATGAGGAAGTCATACTTGAAGTTTTGAAGTTATTTTTCATACAAGAAAAAGAAACCGATAAGATTAATAAACAACAATGTATTGTCTTTATTCCAATTCATATTATCTTCAAATTCATATTACATCATACATCTAATTGCCGATATAAATAACAGGAGCGAGTGACATGTACATTGTTTGAAAACAACGGCGGAATAAACATTTCCCTCCCTCCGCAGGCAAACGGGGAATGTTATCCATGTATCTTGGATAACATGTTTGCATGTGTTTGTTCGACAAAACATTTTGGCCATTCCCCTATTTTGTTAGGAAAACATATTAGGCCCATTTCTTATAAAAATATGGTCGCAGCAGACCCAGCTTAAAACTTAAATAACCTGTACTAGCCGCTCGCACCCATGACCACAATCAAACCCATTCCACTAGCTTGTCAACAGTGTAACTATCAGTTCAAGTGGAACGAGTTATGAACGATGTGTATTCTAACTATGAAGAAAGGATGGATATTTGACATAAATAAAGAGATTATAGCATTGTATTTTTTTCTTATGTATTAATCGTTAGGTAATATTTTACACTTATTACTTAACGATTTTTTTACTTTTATTATGTATTTCTCGGAGCTGCATAAAGTGATCCTCTTCATCACCATATTTAATTTTAAGACAATATAAATTTATTTACGTAAATTTTATATATCAATGTGTCAAAGTCAAATTGGCAAATAAACGACCGCAACGATCCACGTTGATACGTGAGTCGGCATGGGCTCGAAGCGGTCGTGAACATCATGACCGCAACGACTGTGGTTGCCAAGTGTAACGATACAGTGAGCGTTGCGATCATATAGTGGAACGTACTCTAGATTGGTTTTTCATTGTAAATAATTTCTTTTTCAATAAGAAAAAATGTTTCTTTTTAATATTTTTTCCATCATTTCAAAGTTTCCTTAACATAAACAGAATCTCTGAAAAAGACTTATAAAAACACAAAATCATCAATTTTTTTATCTGTGAAATATAATTGATTTTTTTATCTGTGAAATAATACTTACATTGCTTACTGTTTAAAACTGAATAATGGATTTGTTATCAAGCGAACTTGATACCTATGTGTGACCTTGTAAGTGCACTCACTGCGCCAAGTGTGCATGCACGTAAGATGCTTAACCTTTGTATTAATGTTGACATAGTGACACATCAAGAACGAGACGTGGTATGAAAAAACTTTATTAATTATAGTCATTTTATTTTGATCTCAGGAACCCGTAGAAGCCTATATTTTTATTTATTTTTGTTATAATGGAAATTATTACTGACGGATATTAGAACTCATTCCAGTACTAATATTTGCCATTTTACAAAAAACTAAATTTTATATGATAAGTTTCATTTTGATTAGTATAAGCATAGAACAATATCGTCGATGTAATATAGCTCTCTCATTGGTAGTCGATTTATGCCTTTTTTGTAAAATTCTGTAGAAAACATATTAATAAATTTTTGAAGCAGTTTCCATCATACATCGGCTGTGAAATCTTTAGTCTTGTGAAAAAATGTTTAAATTCTGAATAAAATAGAAATAAACTAGCGCAAATTCTGAAGAGTAGCGACGAAATTAAGTTTACAACTTCAGCTCCTGCAACTAAAGTGGCTTGTTATATTATAAGTGGTTGCATGTTGTTATGCAATACTTAATGGTACGCATCTTCTAATAGCTAGCTATAACTATTGCGCTAGGTCACTTGAAGATGTAGTAAACAAAATTTATATTCGTGACATTTTATTATTTTGGCATTAATTTAAAACCATGCTTCTGGTTTAGCCATAGTTTGAAAGGGATTTGGTTTCACAACCACCTTCGATTTACTGATATTAATTTACATTTGTTTGTGGTGTTTAGATCGTTCTGGAAATAATTAATGTGGTATACACCACGTATATATGTTTTAGAAAGAATAAGAATTTCTAACTTCTCCATAATGGCAAATAAAAGGAAATCAAAACAGAAAGAAAACACAAAAACAAATACATATCTGATGTGGAAATTAAATACCACGATTTTGAAGCAAAATATATTCGAACTTGGAATTCGACACCAAACCAAACATAGAGTGGTTTTATAATGTGGCCAGTGCATAAATCGGCAAATTAATATATAAAGATCTACTAAAACCTTAACAAGAATTCAATTTGTAAAGTATAACTTTTATACACAATTCCACCTGTCAAAATCTAAATTGTCTTTATGGCTTTATTTAACTGTCATGTGTAGTAGTAACTAGACAGAAGTTTGTGTAAAGTAATACATAGTACTAGTGCCAAAAATAATATACTAAAGATTAATGAATTCTTTTTTCCATTTAGTCTGATGATGGTGCTCCATTAGTTCAAGATGGTGCAGTCATCGGAATATCATCCTGGTTCCGCTCTTGCGGCGACGGAAGGCCTGACGTTTACACCAGGATCTGGAGTCACAATGATTGGATAAAAGAACAAATGTCTGAAGATGAAGACTCGTCCATTTGAACAAAGAAATTTTATAAATTATTAAAAGCGCAATAAATTTCATATTTTAAAAAATTGTTAGCGTTTGGAATGAAAATTACAAAAAAATTAAGATCAAATTTAAATTATAATGTGTGGTAATCTTTACTTAGTGAAATAAGGGTTTGATTTTTGCTTTTAAGAATGTTATATAATCAAAGATAAAGATTTTTTGTTCTGCATCCAAGAAAGAATTTATAAAAAAAAGGTTCCAATTGAAATTCAATTGAAAGTTATTTATTTTCTTTTGCAAAGTTTTTTGGTCTATGACCAAATATATAATTAAATTTATTTTAAGCTCTGTCTGTGTGTCATGGTAAAATATCTTGAAAACATTTTAAGAGCAATGAAATATTTAAATGAGCAATGTAATACAACACCTCTGGACAATTTTTCAATTATGAGCTATAAAAAATATATGGAGTACCATATGCTTTCTTCTTCTTGGGTCTGAGCTATCATGAAAAACACTTCTTCAGGAGTCCTATTTGTCCTGTAAATTTTGTAGTAGATTAAACATTTTTATCCTTACCGTTTATATATTATTCTTGTGAAATTATGACAGTAATAAGGGGAGACTTCCAGACTCCTCTTCATTCTTCTATTTATTAATTATCATCATACAATTGACCTACTATTTATATTTATTTACATCACTGCAATCAAAACTTTTTCTTTCTTATTTTTAAACTTGCTCTAACAATCTTTGTACCAATTTTCATTTTAATTAATTAGTTATGTGTTTCGTACTAAAATATACAAAATAAATGTTTAGAAGTAATACTGAACAATGTGAGAACATAATAAAAAATAGTAGCACCATCTCTGATCAATGTATTGTTTTATGTATTATTAAATTTGTGGTTTGTGAAGTATTTGCAGCTCTATGGACCTGATAGTTAACATTTTGAAATATATATGTATTTGAGTACTTATCCATACTTGAAAATAATTATCTAACAATTGCAGAATTGTTATGCGTCCATATTTGCATATTTATTGAATAGTTTTAAAGAAAAAATAAAATTTTTGTTTTTCTATATGAAGTATCAGAATTTAGACTAAACATTTTTTTCAGTTACCAAAAATTTATTAGCAAATTCAAAGTCCAGTACTTTCGGACTCTGACTCTAGTTCTTTACCGAAGTGATAATGACTCATTTCTTCAGTTCTTCACTGACGAAATAAATGTATATTTTCAATGTACTTTCCTTTTTAAAATTTTTTGGCAGATGGGTAAAAAATTATGTGCCCAATGTCTCCATAATAAACATTTATGGAGACGTTGGACACATAATCGTGCTTAACATCGTAGTGAGATTAAGTTACTTGCTACGTGTTTTAACTGTTTGTGCAGAAAATTGGAAAAAAAAGAAGACAATATAATTTCTGTCATTACCTGTTGAAAAAATAATCAGCTATTTTATTCTTGGCTTAAAAATATTAGAAGGTGGATCTATGTAAGTGGCATCCAATCTCTTACAGCCAACTAGAACATCAGCCCAGGCCCACTCGACAAAATGCTGGTAATTGAATCTGACTTCCCTCAATGCCACCATTGAAGGCCATATGCCTTGTGGTCACCCCAACACAACACGGTAACAAATATTTGCTAATTAAAATTGCAATGTGTATCAAGATAAAGTTGATTTTAAGTATCAATGGGTGTTGGATTTTCAAGCATTATAGCCAAATTCTATATATAATTTTTGTGAAGTCCAACACGATCTCGTATCTTAAGTGATATTCTGCATATATTAGAGATTGTTTTCAATATTTTATAGGAGCCATAAATGTTTAAAAAAAACGGTCATGTAAGGTGATAGAAATAATCATTTTTAGTAATTTCTAATCAATGTTAGTTTTCAGCCATTTATTGGTGAAATATGAAAAAGTATCAGCGAAAAAATCAAAGAAACTGTTTAAAATTGGTCTTGTTATTATGGTTTGTTGAAATCATGTATTGAAACGAAGTCTAGATTATGAAAATTACAAAACAAATCTAATTTTTAAAAATTTTATCTAAAAGGTCTTACTCTGAAAGACAACAGCTATATATAGAATTGAAATACAGACTCACATATAAATGACTTGTATCTATATGACATATGATAAATAATAAAAAAGATGTAATACTACAAGTGAATATGAGAATCGATTTTTGCAAAACTAAACACTGTGTTGTTGTTATGACGTGTTTAAATAAGTTTTATAAAAAACAACGTATTTATGAATAATTTCTAATAGCAGAATTTCATGACTTTCCTTTGTCTTTGTTTCCGGATGCAAACACATTATTGTCTATGAAAAGATATTGGTGGATTTTCATTTCTCAAGTTTCTATAGGTACTTGGATAATTGTACATGACATACAATACCATATCTAGACTATTTCTTAATTTTTTTAAATTTTTAATTTTTACCCACTTTAAAATCTCCTTATTCTGAAACGGATGCAAATGTCAATCAAATAAAAAACTCCAATTATTTTTAAACAAGTATTTTAATACGTGATTCATAATTTCTTTCCATATGTATAAAATAATATATTAAAAAAAATAGTACATTTAAAAATTATAAATTAAATTATACTTCTTGTGTCTTTATTTAAAATTGAAAGTGTATATTAAACTCTATAAGGATAATAACATGTGTATATAGCAACTTTTTTAAAAGGCATACATATATAAGGCATAGTCGAAACATTTATATATAAAGTACTAAACAACTAACACAACATACATTTTCAATTGAACAATGTCTATTCCTTGAGAAAAACATTTATTTCATGTCACCTTTTTGTATTTTGCCATAAATGTGACTACATGTGCACACTAATTATAATTTAAAAGGGAAATAGTTTTTAGTTTAATTTAATACACAGACGTATGTGAATATATATATATATATATATATATATATATATATATATATATATATATATATATATATATATATATATATATATATATATATATATATATATATATATATATATATATATATATATATATATATATATATATATATATATATATATATATATATATATATATATATATATATATATATATATATATATATATATATATATATATATATATATATATATATATATATATATATATATATATATATATATATATATATATATATATATATATATATATATATATATATATATATATATATATATATATATATATATATATATATATATATATATATATATATATATATATATATATATATATATATATATATATATATATATATATATATATATATATATATATATATATATATATATATATATATATATATATATATATATATATATATATATATATATATATATATATATATATATATATATAGATAGTAGTATATAGAGTCTAATAAAATATACAGTGAATAAATTTTTATGGTAGCGACTGTGGACGCTATATCAATTTAAAACAATAAGCCCGGTAGTATGAGAATTCTGGCTGTTCCCAAAAATTAAAAGTATGCTGAAAGGAAAACGTTTTGACACCATTCCCGACATTCAAAGATCCCCGACAGACCAGCTGAAGGCCCTTCTGAAAGAAGACTTCCAGAAATGCTTCCAAACATGGAACCGCCATTTGGATAAGTGTATAACTAACTAAGGAGTGTACTTTTAAGGAAATTAAGTCAAGTTTGTTGTAAAGTAATTACGTTGTTTGTTATTTAATAATTCAACCTATTTTTTTAATCACACCTCATATGTGCATATATATTTAATTATATATAAGTAAGCATAAATAACTTAGGATAAATAAAAAAAAAAATTGTTTATTATATATTTTGTTAAACAAAAAATTATCATATTGCAATGGGATGGATTTAATAGAATACTTTTTAAACAAAGTTTTTATGATCAATATTGCTTCACCTTATTCTAAATTCTATTTATGAAGTTATAATCACTCTAACTTGGTTTCTAAACCAAAAAGCATTATGTAGTCTAACTCTATAAACTTTCTAAACACATTAATTATTTAAATAAATATATTAGTAACAAAATTAGCTGCACATTGTGTAAACGACGGCCGTCTTCTTATGCAGGTCCGAGCAGTGCGGTGAGAACCTTCTTGTAATCGCCTGATGCTTCGTTCTGCTGACAATGTCAAGAGTCACGCAAAGACAAAATATCAGTACCAACACCAAAAAAAAACCACACAAAAAATACAAAACCTCCATTTTTAAATTAAATTATTTCCTAATATAATATCAAAGAAAGTTTTTAGTGATTTACTACCAGACAGCGCTGATTCCTAATTGCACTGTTTCTGTAGCCATTAATTTGCTGGGTCATTCCATGTCAAATCAACACACTGATTCAGACCTCATGTATCAGATTTTTATAATTTTTAGTACGCAGCAATATACCATAGACTTATGAAAAAATACCAAATTTCAGTTGTGTAGCACAATTACCTTTGAAGTTATTAATTTTTAAAATTCAACTTTTTATTAAAAAATTACATATTTAGGCACTTTTAATTACCTGTAACTTGGCAACCAGTAAAGATACAGACCTGGAAATGGTCTAATTTTAATGTTTTTGAATGGGGCTTTAATATGATGTGCCACAAGGTAGAGGTTACAATAAAAACATTTTTCAGTTACGTATTCAAATTTGAATTTGTCAAAGTGTCAATTTTAAAAATTTATCAAAATTACTTTGTAATGTCTAAATACGTACAGCAAAATTATATCATGGGATCTAAATGGGATCAGGAGATACGAGATATGAGAATAATGTAATTAAAGTCCCATTTAAGAGCTTTAAAATGCCACTTCCAAGTCTGTACCATCACTGGTTGCCAACATACAGACAATTAAAAATGCCAAAATGTGTAATTTTTTGATAAAAAGTTAAATCTATAAAAATGAAAAACATCAAAAGTAATTGTGTTTTGACGTTATCAATTTGCAATTGAAATTTGGTATTTTTTAAAAAGTCTATGTTATATTGCTGTATATCAAAAATCATAAAAACCTGAGATATCTAATCTGAATATTTCCCAAAATTGTGTTGATCTGACATGGAATGACCCTCCTACCTATTTAGTCTATGCCCTTGATCAATACTTATAGTTTTTAATAATACACTATTCTTTCATTTTCTTGAAATTTTTTCTTTACAACCTCCTTATTGTAAAATCAGTGCGAGTATAAATAAAAAAACTTCAGTTACTTTTAAAGACATACTTTAATATGAGATTCATAATTTCATTTCATGTGAATACAATAATATATTAATAAAAATATTAATTTTGTTGTTTAAATTGAAACTACGTGATGTAGTATTATTTCTACTTTCTTTAAGTTCTTTACCACAATTGTATTTGTATTACAACAATGTTTGGCTATTAGCAAGTTCACCTGAAGATGTAATACAACGAAACCTAGGTCGTGGTAAAGAACTTTAAGAAAGTAGAAATAATACTATATCACATACTTTCATTTAATTGTGAATAATGAATTTCTACAAAATTAATGCCAAATATATTCAATATTTAAAAATATTATATTTAACATTTATAAATTAAGCTACACAAGAAGTATAATATAGTTTAATTTATAAATATTAATAGGCTTCCTTTAAAATAGAAAATGTATATTTAACACTATAAGAAAAATAACATGTGTATATAGCAACTTTTTTAAAAGGCGTACATTTATAAGGCATAGTCGAAACATTTATATTTAAAGTGCTACACAACGAACAAAGTGGTCAATTGAATAGTGTCAAACTTTCAGAAAGATGTCACATTTTTAGTGACTTATAAACAAAGGAAATTGCAAAAAACATTTGTACAATAGCAACTATTCCTCCATGAATTCGATTACAGTATCCTAATAACAAATTAAAAAGGTAAAAGCACGTTTTTAATTTATTTTAACATACTAAGTAAAACTACATATAATTTTATATCTTGCATAATGTTATGGGGTACACTTATAAAGAAAGAAAACATGTTAGAAATTCAACATAATATATATATGCATATGCATATATCCATGGGTACATACTTGGTTATTTATATATAAATAACTGAAAATTGTTTTTTATAAAGTTTGTAAAATAAAAAATAGTAACATTGCGATGGGACGGATGGCTTGTAATTTTAAACATAGCTTTTGTGGTTCATATTTTTTCACCTTATCATAATTTCTGTTTATCAAGTAACTATTCAAATCTGGTTTCTAAATCTAAAAAACAGTACTCTATAAACTTTTAAAGCACATTAATTATTTAAATATATATTCTAGTAATAAAAATAGCTGCAGATGTGTAAACGGTGGCCGTCCTTTTATGCGGGTCCGAGCAGTGCGACAAGAGTCCTCTTGTAGTCGCCCGATGTTTCGCCCTGCTGACAACGTTAAGAGTCACGCAAAGGCCAAATATCAATACTAACCAAAACCACACACGCACAAAAAAACGCAAACGAAAATATTACATAAAAATAAATACAAAGCTTTCATTTTTAAATTAAATTATTTTCTATTATAATATAAAATAATGTTGAAATTAAAATTTAGAAAAAACATATTATATAATTATTGAGAGGGAAAACAAATGACAAAGGGTGGAATTTAAACTTCACACCAGCATGTCTTTTTCTAACACGCTACCGACTCACATATATAAACTATTAAAAAAATGTTAGTCACAAAATTGACTTCAGTGCGCCTTTCATATAATTGCACCCTATTACCAAACAAAATCTGGTTCCAAATTACAGTTCCCAAATCGTGTCTAATTTTCATGAATTCATTTCAAAGAATACTTGATTCATAAATGTTCATTATACATCAGACTTGGCGATTCCCATAAAAGACATGGTTCTCTTTAGGTTGTTTTTGACTCTCCACCTTTCCAAACCATGGCTTTAACTGCGAATAGAGAGTGAAAGATGATTTTCTTTCTTTTATATCCAGAAAGTATTTCCACTGTTTTCTATTACTGAGCATATCATTATATTGTTAAAATTACTTCCAATTTTAGTGCTTTATATGAATATGACAACAAAAAAAGTAGGTTAAATTGTATGATTTTCAACAATTTAAAAATATTTTGTTTCCATTTTTATAACAAGTCCTCTTAAAACAAATAAAATATAAAGCTAAAAATACAGGGGAGTACCCTTTCTCTTCTCATGTAACTCAGTGTAACCTGTTGCAGAACTCTTTGCCTGCTTTCTAAACAAGCCACAAGGTTTCTGGACATTCTCTTGTTTGCATAGGACCCCAATAATTTTTTTTTAAATAAGCCTTTTACTATCGCACACCATCTTGAGAAATAGGTTTTAACCTGTGGCTTTGCATGTGTTTATTTATACACTGAGTCCTGCTCAAGCAATAAGCTTTCCCTTCACTGCCATTAAACGGATTGAAATGAAGTAAAATTCAAATACGATTTACAATCCTCTCTTTGATAGTATTAAATTTAATTGCGCAAATCTAACTTGATTTAGTGCCAACTCTGTTATTCAGCGTCGGAAAATTAATTGAAATAAAATTTTAAAAAACCAAGCAATAAATAAAATTAAAAATTGTTCAAAACCTCGAGTAAAACTAAATATTATTTGGACCTCAAGTAAAACTAAATATTATTTGGACCTCAAATAAAACTAAATATTATTTGGACCTCAAGTAAAACTAAATATTATTTGGACCTCAAATAAAACTAAATATTATTTGGACCTCAAATAAAACTAAATATTATTTGGACCTCAAGTAAAACTAAATATTATTTGGACCTCAAGTAAAACTAAATATTATTTGGACCTCAAGTAAAACTAAATATTATTTGGACCTCAAGTAAAACTAAATATTATTTGGACCTCAAGTAAAACTAAATATTATTTGGACCTCAAGTAAAACTAAATATCAGAATGATGTTGGAATTGATATATGTAGATGTTTTTCTTGTCATTTGTATACTCTTATTCTTATTACTTTCATTATATAAAATTCATTCCGTCTTACAGGCGTAAATATTTTGTTAATTCAGTAAAATGGTAATTTTCCAAATTTACTGATTTTATTGTCAAATGTTCATAAATTTATACATTAGGGGTAATATTCTGTAGATAATGTTTGTAAATATTCAGAACTTTGTTGGAACATGCAAAGGCGAGTATGGAAAAAAGTTTTCTTCTAGAAAAATGCAAAGAAGTTTTGAATTTCTTTTTAGTGCAAAAAGCACTGGCAAATATATCGAATTATTTTGTATTTATTATATATCAGAATTAAAAAAAAATTGTGGTTTGTTTCTTACCTCCTAGGTGTCCACGGAAAAAAAATCACAAAAATATTATAAAGACGATAAATTTGGATCTATTGGATTTATAACTATCATTTTACAAATTAGAAAATATAATCTTCTAACAAAATAGTAGTATGGATAAAGATAACATATACGTGATAAAACATGAAGACGTTAATTCGTATGTAAAATAATTTGTAGAAACTGTTTCACCAAAATATTTATATGATAATTACAATAAAATATGGCACAGTGAAAATACAATGAAACCGAGCGGACATGGATCAGGACAATTAAAATGTATTTCACTCATATTTATAAGGTGAAATTTTTTACACTACTAAGGCAGATTGAAATTAAAAATCATACCGTCATGAAATATGTTGAATATTGGAGTGAGTCATAGTCATTAGTAATGTAATCGCCCCATTATATTTCAGTCACCAATGTAAAATTAAACTACTTCCTAAATATTTGGATGAGTGATGGGTTGAAAACGTTGCCAACGTTAATGATGGAAAAGAGTTTCATTTCCAGCGAGTGTGTAAATTTTTTTCCTTGTCTTAAGCATTTTTTTTCACAAATGCTACAATTTACCTAACAAAGACTTCTGTTGTACACGACAAAGATAATTAATAAATCAGGTAAAGCAAATGATGTTTTCGTGTTACTGTTCTCTAGAGTGACTTGCAAAAGTTCTTTGAAACAACATAATGTTTCTGACTAAGAGCTAACAAAAATACTCTATGAATTCATCAACATAGATAATCTATGCATCCATGAGTTATCTAGTACCATAGAGACATGGGCAGAGTAAAGTGGTAGACACAAAAACTAATAGTAAAAAAAAATTAGATGGCCGCAAATTACTAGAATTCCAATGACACTTCAATATTAAATTTTTCACGTCTTGTACAAATGTCCTTAGCACACGTGTATATTTTATTTTAAATATTCATACTGAAATAAAAATGCTACTAAAGACAAAATTGTGCAAGTTTCTCACACTTTTATCATACGATGAAATCTCTTTTTGAAGTAAAACTTCTTTACGCATGCTTGACTTGGGGAGCAAGCTGATCGGGTGATCGGGCGAAGCGAACGGAAGTTAAGAGGGAGCTATAAGTTAGTGAAGACAGAAAGAGAGAAAGTTACGTTTCATATATTACTGTAGGGACAAGAGAGAGAGGTGTGAGCACACATTTACTTTCTCTCTTTCTCTCATAGCCAGTTATGTTTCGTATATCTAAGACACGGTGCAAGACTATTGTCTGTATCGCACTGTAGAAGCAAGAGAGTGCAGTGCGTGTTTTCTTTCTCTCTTCCTCTCATAGCCAGTGCATGAAATATATATATATGCGAGTATGCTAGCGTTACGCGAACGGTGATTTTTTGATTAATTTGTAATTTGATTTCATTCTTGAACAATTTTATAAATTATTGAAGTAAAACTTCTTTACGCACGCTTGACTTGGGGAGTAAGCTGGTGAATGCGTGACGAGAGCGTTACGAAAAGTGTGATCGGGTGAGGCGAACAGAAGTCGAGAGGGAGATATAAGTTAGTGAAGACAGAAAGAGGTGCGAGCACACATTTTCTTTCTCTCTTTCTCTCATAGCCAGTTATGTTTCATATATCTAAGACACAGTGCAAGCCTATTGTCTGTATCACACTGTAGGAGCAAGAGAGAGCAGTGCGCGCGCACATTTTCTCTCTCTCTTCGTCTCGTATAGCCAGTGCATGAAATATATATATATGCGAGTTTGCTAGCGTTACGCGAACGGTGATTTTTTTATTATTACTTGATTAATATTATTTTGTTCAATACATTAAATATTCTACGTTTAAAGTGAATAAAATTGTAAATTCATTTTAAAGTTCATATTTTGTGAATTTGAAGTTTTACTTCAGTCGTGTGTTCTAAAGCACACTCGTTTTTTCAACTTTACCCCATTATTTTATAACCCTCAGCAAATGAGACAAATAAAAAAATAACACCCATGTATACATATCATAAAAATTGAACTTTAAATATTAATAACCTTATTCGTCTTTTCGAACTTATACTATCCAATTTGTAACACGCACCTTATGAACATTTAAATGTAATAAAATGGTTAAAAAGGATTTTTAGATGTAATAAAAATTTTTAATTTAGTTTAGAAATTTAAAAATGATTTTCATAACTTTTGCCTGCTTATCTCTTTGTTAGTTAAATCCTTCATAATATATACAAAATACATACAAAAATTCTACTACATAAAGCAATTTTAACAATAATTTTCAGCAAAATGTTATACAATCTAATGGAAAAGAGTTTTCACTATTATGTAACCGTAAATAAAACCTTAGAAAATAGAGATTTATCATAAAAATATGACTTAATAAAAAGTTAGTACAAAAATCTTTCAAGTATCTAGCTGTTCGTCGGAAATTAATATGTAATATAAAATACGTAATCAAATGATTAGTAATAGCAAGTAAGTATTATTCATTTAATAAGAGCTCATTCATTCAACAGTTTAATATTTGATCAAAGGCCATAAAATACATTTAAGCACTTGTGCAGAAAAATGGATTAAAATTGCATTTGTTCGTATGTCACATATTTATCCCATGGTGCTTTGTTTAATCCACTTATGTTGGTAATTTATATTCTTTTAAACGTGCCGTCATCTATTCGTATTCATCATATGTTAATTATTAATAATTGTTAATGATCATTATCAAGATATTTTCATAATAGAATGATTTCTTAGTATTATTCATAATCACTCACCGCTAGTTTCTGATAGAGTTTGGGTGAAATTTAGAATCAATAACATAAAACTGTTGTGAACTCTTATTGCTGGTGCGATAGAATTAAATGAAATGTACGATTCAAATTATAGATATTACAATTTTAATCAAAGCAAATTTTTAGCACTCTTCAATTGCACACACAAACACACCCAAAAAAACACAAACATATTGACTGCCGATCACATCTTGGGCGCGGGAGGCCAATGATAACCTGCGAAGGGATAGTTGCTTTCCAAATGCTATGAATCAGTGCGCATCCGCCATTAGTGATAAAATGTTTACGGATGGGTCTCACATGCAAGTGTTCGAAAATTACATTTGACACAATTCAAAAAGTACAGTAAGCCCCAGTGTGGCCTCATCGTTAGTGGATCGGTAGTCAAGATGTCAAATACGACCCAAAGTTAATAACACTCGAATTGTTAAGTGGAAACTTACCCGAATTTCACTCTCCAACGTCTTGTCATAAATTCTTTCATATTCGGTCTTTATGTCTTGGAGGTCAATTTCGGAGCGGCTCACGATGATCCTGATGAGGGTGGTGTCGTCAGTACCAAGACCCTCCATAGCTTCACGTAAACGCTTGGCAAAGAATGCCGCTGGATTCTGTACACATTCCACTGGTGATTTGGAAAAAGTTATTTTATGAGATTCAAGTTTCAAGTTTAATTTTCCATATGTAAGATTAAAGATTTAGTCTAAAGGTACAGTGTTATCTAATTTAAATTGAATGAAGTAATTTTTGTGTTAAACAGTTTCAACGTTAAATGTTGATCTATATAACATTTAATAACTTTTTCTGGATACCGACAAGTGCGATCACATTTCTCCATGCATATGGGAAAAATAACAGAAGCACTTCTGTCGAATTTGCCTAAAGAAACAGCAAAATGAAACGATCGATAAAATTAATTACAAATACTGGCACAGTTCTTATTCTTCAGTTTAGCAAAGAGTAGTGCAAATAACTGTACATAGCATAAAGATATGTGTGCCTTTTGATTGGTAATTTTCATTGTTTGGTAATTTGCATTAGTTTCCAACTTTTATGAATAATAATCAAAACTTTGTAATAAAAACCACAAAATTAACTTAGAAACAAAGCATTTCCCTTACCGTTGCAAAAAACCCATAAAAACTATTGAAATTTTTCATAAACACTGTTATTCCAATTTCATTAATTAATAACTCTTGTAGAAACATGACTACATCATTTCATAGTACTCTAGCCCAGCTGATAATGCCTATTTCTGATCCAAACAATTCTATTTTATTAATAACCATATGAATAGTTCTTAACCATTCATCATCATTATAATTGGTTTTGACTATTGATAACTAATCATTGTAAATAATATTTTTAACAAAAGCAAGATTTTTAAAAAACATGTTTTTTACATGAACATAAAAAAACATTTTTACATAACCCAACAATTTGTCCATAAAATTTTGCTATTCACTGCTCCATTAGCAACTTGTATTAACTGAGCTAACATTACATATTATATGAAGAATTATATAACCATAATAATTTCACTATTACCTTCCATATATGTCCACACACAGTATGTATCACCACAAAATAGCGTCACTTCAACCATTTGTGCAATTAATCATGTATTACCCAGAAGTTTTTTTAAAACAGTCGCCTAGTTTATAAGATAATTAAAGTTTAAATTCTGTATAAAATCATAATTATGTGTAAATTAGCACCTGTGTAAAATAGCGCCAATTGTCACTTTGGCAATGTGTAACATATTGCCAAATACGTAATACAAAAAAAATTTAAGAAGATGTGCATTTGAATTAGAAACATTTGCTTCCTTTCATGACATTCATTTTCTATGTACACATTCCATGACGTCCATATTTATATTTGAAAATTAGTTTGGCATGCTTGCACAATAATTAAAATTGAAATTATTTTGTTTCAGAATATATTTATGTAAGGTCAATTTGGGTACCTCTAACCATTGCCAGTATTATTATTGCATTCGGCGTACACTAAAATCATGTCCAAATATTCGCTCGCATACAGAACATATGAAAATTTAACCAAAACTATTAATGCACATTATGCCTACTGCCATTTTAAAACAATAACTGACAATAACTATCTCTTCAAAAAGATTCAAATGTTTAAATACATTTGTGAGTGTTGCATATTGAATAATAAATAAACCATGCAGATTTATTTTGAAATTGTAGTTAAAATTAAACTAATATTATTAAGAGACAAATAATTATAATTTGTCTAAATGATAAATGAAGCAATATTGTATGTAATATTTATTCAAATAAGTTTATTTTAAATATTTATGATAGTATTTATTATTATCATATTTGGGCAAATTTTGCATGTTAAAGATTTTTAATGCAATCATTTTTATTTACGAATTGCAAACAACCTTGACCTTAAAATGAAATTAATCCTGAAATTGAATCATGCTATTCTTTTCTTTTTTTAAATTGTGTTTTGTAAAACAATGCAAATGAAAGGGATAGTTTGATAAGTCAAATTCCCATCGATTGTTAAGAAGGATATTTACGCAGTATTGCAACATTTCTTACGTTTATCAAAATAAATGACCCATGATACACTATTAAGGGTTGAAGTGGCGTTATTTAGTAATGATACATACAGTATATAAAAAAACACTTCTGTCTTTTCATGAAAACTTGACTTCGATTGTATTGATTTTCATGTGGTTTTCGCCATCGTGCAGACAACTTGCACGTTCTAGAAGTACTGTTATGGAAGTTTCTTACGTATAAAACAGTAATAAATAATGTTTAACAAAAAAGAACTATTATGTCACCAGAAAATTGGGTATTCTGGAAGGTTCTTTTAAAGTATTAGTGTAATAATGGAAGGTATGGAGGTATGCTAACATTTGTGAAGTCTATCCTAGACCGTGGGCAAATGGAAACGCTAGGAGTTGCAAACACAAAGGGAGTGCTGGTTTATTCTATAACGAAAGTTTAAGTGATTTTATCACTAAAGTTTTCAGCACAATTTCCACGCGAACCGAGCTGCAGGAAACAGCTAGTATTAAATAAATTTGCTTCATAAAAAAGAAATATAAAGTAGACTAACCAATAGCAGAGGCAGCTTCCAAATGTTCGCCATCCAATTCATGCTTAATAGCTTGCTCAATTGTACGACCTGACAACTTCTTGTACTCCTCAAAGACTAGTCTTAATTGCGTGAAGCTCTCATGTGCTAGAATTTGATTGAAGACACCTTCGTCAGTACCCCACTGCCCTTCACCGGCACTGAAAAGTTTTTTTGCATCCTCGATCGCTCTGCCTTCATCGACACCAGATTCTTCATTACGGACACCCTGTTGGACAGCCTAATTTGAGACGTTGGTAGTGACTGTTACTAGGTTGAGGTACACAATCAATCAATGATAAACGGTGTTCTCTTAAAAATCATACCAAAATGAGTGGTTCTTTCAAACGACACAAAAACTTATTAACTTTCATAAGATAATATTCGTATAAAATTAACCATATGCACAGACATTCTACTCTCATGAATATCAAAATTTCAATATACAATAGTCGTATAACATTTCATATAATCAATTTATTATATAATTTATTATCATTATGTAATTATTTTCTGTAATTAAATTCTTCATTTAAGGAAAGTTATAGTGTATTTGTATATTACATAATTACAGTTTAGGTTCAGTTCTCGTTAAGTGGATACAGCTCCAATATGGGAAAATAATATTACATTAAAAGTAAATATGTATTAGAAACTACTAAAGGTTTGTGAAGGGCGTAACTAAGAAAGTTAAGGTTTAAACTAGGATTTCAAAGTCACACAGATGAATAAAAAATTATTAGAAAGTTACTACGCTCATTGCTAATTTTGGATAACTTAACCTCTAACACCACGTAAGACATAAAATGGAAGTTCTGATATTACTATAAGCCTTTGGTAGAGAATTGAAAGATGCATCAGGCTTTTTGCGCAACCAGGTCATTTTTAATAACATGTTATATTTAATAACAAATTTTTTATATTTATTGTTTTTTAAAAAAACTGTAATTTTGTAACATTCTATTTTCCATGAACATTTAACAAAATGTCTTTTTTTGTATTATGTTTGCATTAACACTAAGTTTAAATTATGTTTGCGGTTACCACTTTAGATCAGTTTAATCAAATAAACAACACTAAGCTAATGTTGAACACCGATTGTCAGCATTTTGTTAAGAATGCAATTTCATTTTGTGATTTGTATTTTATTATTCCATTCTATATAATCACAACAATCTTTCTTTGGTATATAAATATATAATTCTCACGCATGGTATCTTCCAGTATGTGGTTAACCAGAAATTCGTTCTAAGTTAGGCTAATAACGTTAAACCACAACCACAACAAACCAATGCAGAAAGTGATACTATGATCTAACGTTACTTTTCTACATATTATTATCTATGGCTAACTACCACTTCCACTGAAATATTGCAGCAATGACCACATAGGACTTAAGTACCAATACATACCTACTTTATTCTAAATTGAATATTACAAAGTCGCAAAGAGGTAATTCGCTTCGATGTTTTGAGAAGAACAGTTTATAAAACTTTTTAAAATTGTTTTTAAAACTTTGAAACGGCTTCGGAGTTATTAAAGTTTAACGTTGATAGTTTTTATAAAATTATTACAATATTATCCACATTTTTCGTTGCTATATTATAAAATAACATTCAGTAATACAATACTATTAACAAAAATCTAAAATATTTTCTATAAAATAAAAAATTTATTGAAATAAATAAATTGCGACAAAAATATATTAAACGAAATTTGTGTGGCGCCATTTCAGATTTTATAAAAACATTTTTAATAAAACATTTTAAATAAGTTTTTATTAAAGCACATTGGGTTTGCTATCAATCTGGGTAATAGTTACATCACATTCGGTGAAAAGAGAACGTATTAACTGAAGATTGCAAAATTAACCCACAAGCAAACAGATATTTTTTAAAGTTTTTCAAACGGTTGTCACTTTTTCATTATGCTGCGATTCAAAAATCTTTTTCAACATTCTCAAAAGAATTACCTCTTTCTAAAGGAATTAATTCACCATGGCTAAATTGTATTCCATGTACTTGTATATTCAAACTTATCACACTCTTATCCGTAACAGGTCAATCTTTTTAATTACGAAAAAAATTCTATTCCAGGCTCAAAGAATCCTATGTTCAAGACACAGGCTACAAATGTACAAAATTTCACTAAATTCTATTGACTATTTGAGATGAGAAAGTGAGACAAACAAACAAACATACTTTAGCAATTATAATTTTACTAGTTAGCATTAGAATTTAACACAGTGTCTTACTTTGTAATCATGAGTGTAAATTCAAATTCTATAATAAATTAATTTTTGAAATACACTATATAAAAAAAATAACATTCACGGTAAACAAAACAGATATTTTATGTCTGACGATTAGCGAAATAAAGCGAAAATCACACATTTATACAAAACCACTCAAATCAGTCCTCGCATATTAGTAACAAGTATTTTTGTTTACATTTTTCAATCACAAAACTGTACGGACCTGTAATCATTGATTGATTAATGTACATTAATCTAGAGCAAAAGCAGAAAGGAAAGTAAGGAAGACTCCAAGCTACGATTACACATCATGCATTTCCATTACGCACCTATTTATTTAGTATCTAGAGCCTAATCTGACTTAGGTTTTATCTTTTTAGCTTACGTACAAAGCAATATTATGTCCAAAGTTAAATTACTCACAATTTAATATAATCTTTACCATATTGTGAATAATCAAAATGATAAAGAATATTTTCATACCTAGAATTAGAAATATAACGAATTATAACTATAACTAATTTGGTTATCGGAAACTAAGTGAAGCGCTACCAATAGCAATTTTGCTTACTTGACTCGGGTACAGAAGTATTATATTAAATAAACATAGTAACTGTGTTAGCACTTTAAACGTAGTGAAAAAAGGGCAGATTGAATTTTTTTAATGGTATTCTGTATCACTTTCTATATAAAACATAGTGTAATATAACATTTTTTCATTATGTCGACCACACGATGGTTATTTTTTAACAGTACAAACAGAAAACAAGTTTCTAAAAACACAAATTTCAATGGTCTACACTATTATGGAAATGTAAGTTTGTCTTATGACTTTGATTTAATGATAGAAAGAAATATTAGTCATTCTAACATAATTTCATATTTTTTATTTATCTGGATATAAATCACTTCTCTTCCTATTTAGTCGACAGCAAACTGGGGCCATGCCATTGTGGCTATTGAAAAAGGTTGCAGTTTTGTTGACACAGTTTGTGTACTAGTTCATTAAACTACGAAGTATTGTAGCAAGGTATAACTATTCCAGGACTGAGCTTCAATAAACTATCACCTACATTTTAAACTCTGAAAATATCCCTTTTTAGTTATTCTTTTAAAATTGCCAAAAATTAATCCGAGGCATTATACAAGGTGTGAAGTTGGATAAGACAAAGCCGGCGAAAAGAAATTAATTAATTTCAATATCCTGAAAAGACAGTTCCGGCGTTTTTAGAGTTCAAAGTTGACATTTTTTACTTTTTATTCTAATATAAATTTACATTAATAATTCAATATTATTAATACGGAATGTAATTTTTTTCCTGCAAAACCAAAAATATTTTAAGGTTTAGAATGGAATGCATGTTTTTGTTTATTTCATAAATCAGTTGACAATTAGATAGGTACTTAACTGTTTTGTTTTTTTTTAAATTTTTCAAATGGTCTTTATGCATAAATTCAAAAAAACCATTTGCATTGTTTTCTTTAAGATTTCGAAGAGAATTATCTCTCTGTGGCTTTGTCAACTTTGCACCTATATATTGTATAGTACCAAACATTTGTGATTAAACTTTATAAGAAAATGGGATGAGAAATCAGGTATGAAAGCGGTCGTAGAACAAAATTACCTCTGGAATAAATAGATTTAAAATTATAGCTTCTTTTTCTTTACAATATACGTGTATATACAAAACTAATTCGTATAAAACTAATGGAGCCATGCAAAATTTCCTGTTATTGACAAAATTATAAATTATTTGCGCTTTATTAAATTAGACCAACTTAGTTGCAAAGAAAACATAACAGCCAAAAGCAAATATCTATTTTGATAAAATCTTGCTAACCCTTTGACCTTTATTAGTTTTGTGGTATTAATTGTGGTTGATTAATTTATAAAACTATAACTTAACATGCCTTGTTAATTAAAAAAATATTAAAGTATAACTAATTTATACTTAAAATTTTTCATAAAGCCAGCATTAGAAAATATATTTTTACTTTGTAATAAATATATTTTACCTTGTAATAAACTTATGCCATCTCATCGTGACCCTTTAAAAATGATTCATTTACTTCTTTGTGTTAAAAGCTTAATCAACAATTTTCGACTCACGAGCAAGACGCATGAATGCATACGAAATTTAAAAAACAAAGAAAAACAAGAAGAAAACCATTAACAAAAATGACTATGTAGTCAAAGCTACATGTACAGTCATGCTAAGTAGCATGTACAGTCATAATAAGCTACACGTAGTCATGCTTAACATGGAATTGAACAATAGTCATGACATTGGTTAGTGGAATATCATGAATTTATAATCAGGGGAACTCATTTGTCATCTGAATAATTCCCTATTACACATTCAAAAAAGTCGATATATAAATTACAGTGATCTCAGTCACAGCTATTGGTACTTTAAAATATAATATTTTAAATTTTCTAGTCAATTTGTAAGATATTCCGATAAAGTACAAAAAAGATATTTTATATTCATTGTAATTAGAAATTTAGCAGTGTAAAATGTAAGACTCATACTGTAACAATAAGTGTAAGAAGCCTGCGGAAATCACCCGACGTTTCACTGCACATATGCTCAGCAAGAGGTCGACTGTACACTGAAAAAACACCAAAACACATTTAATTAATGAACAAGAAGCTATTGGTAAGAAGTAGCCAGTTAAAAAAAATTGTTAGAAAGTTTGTTATGAAAAGCAAAATTTGACATAAGTGGGTTATGTCAAATATTTTAACAAGAATGAAAGACTCGCTAAAAAAAAGGAAGTGTCAATTGAAAAACTTCATCAAATCTTTAAAGTTAAAAGCTTCATCAAAAAAAATTAAAGAAATTCTTTTTAAAGCTGAAAGACAATCTTTATAAAGTTGACATGTACAAGTAATATTTATTAGTTGTCTTAATTTAAGATGAAAATAATTTAAGAAGAAATTTAAGATGAAAATTAAGCCTCAAAAATAATAAAATTTTCTCAGATAAAACCACATTCGATTTCCATTTTCACATTTGAAAGCTTAAAATTCGCTTAGATTAGTCTAATCCATTTTTAGTATAGTACTTCGGTAGTAGTCACTTCGGTATGAAAAAATTAAACAAAATTTAAAACAAATTGTCTATAGTTTCTGAATTGAATCTGAAGAACTATCCCGCTATATTTTTAAAAGATAAGTGGGCAATTGTAGTTAAGAATATAGTACAAATAAAAAAAGGTAGCTCGGTCACTAAGCACATTAGAAATTAATCTTCTGCATACTTTATTATTGTAAAAGGAAAGAGCTGAATATTAAGATAATCGTGTAATAAAAACAAGAAAATGTTGACAGAGTTGTTGTTTCCCTCTGTTTCTTCATCCAACTCACTTGCTCTCTTGCTCTCCTCACTACTGATAAGTATTTTTAATTACGGATTAATTTTGTCATCAAATCAACTTCTTTCATTATTCCTATACACAAGGCTTTTAATGTTAGTTAGTGTGGGTATCCGATAACTATCTGGTTCCCAGCCTATCTCGCTATTTTTTGTACTATTCAGTATCTGGCTCAATAGTGACTGACTATCCAGCAAAGGCTGGACAGTCTGTCACTATGCAGACTTTAATTTTTTTAATCGCAAATTAAATTAATAATTCAAATGACATAAAGGCAAATTGTGATGGATGAAGACGAAGTTTTTCAGTATTAGAAGATATATATAACGATTGTGTTTGTTATTTAATATTTATCCAGTTTCGGGGAAAAGCATCTTGCTCTAGACACGGCCGCAATGTGCTGAATGACATATTTTTTAGCACTAAGTACTGTTCTGCATTAGCCCTCCATCAGACTTAAAGATCAGCTTGTCGAGCGATGTGCAGAATTTTCAAATTATAATCCAAACTTTTTGCAATAGCACTTTTTGCCGACCCGTTATTTTGATTGTTATCATTCGCCACTTTTTAAAACACTCCTAAAAGTAGTCATGAATTTCAGTACTTATATCTTGAGACTGATCACCTGTATTTTCTATTACTAGGTGATGGAGTATACCCTATACTGCTGAAGACTAATCAGAGCTAATCTTCAGGACTTCTCAAAAAATTATTTGGAGAATTTGGTCAGCTTAAACTATATCTACCCTTGTTAATTATCTCGAAACGTTGAGTCGAGAAGAGTCATGAATAAATACATGTGAAATAAATGAAATCCTTTGTGCCATCTTCACTTTGTCATTCCTCCAAATGGTTTATGAAATTTTATTCACTAATCAGTCATATCCTAATGAATCTGTATCAAATTATTCAAGTTACGTATACAAAGTGTTGAAAGTAAAATGTAGCCTTGGTTTACTAAGATATAGCCCGCTTCTGTTTAAGAACCACTCCAGTAAATAAGAGGTGGAATTCCGTCATACACTTACATCCGCATTACCTGATTTAATTCCTTTTCAAATGTCTAAGTTTGTGCGCTTATCTAGAATGGTTAAAATGGGTCACAATTTGTCTGGAAGCAACAATTTTTTCTAGGAGTCTCATAAATACACAATGTTTTACGACCGACAAGGATTCATTACCCAATGCACTCATTTCTGAAACTAGGCTGAATAGCAATGTGACAGGTATAAGTGTCATTTGGTCATAGTCAATTAATCCCCTCTTTATTTTTTTAATTGAAAGAAAAACCCGTGACGAACAACAATGCTTAATTATAATCGATAATTTGAAAAATAATTTTAATAAAGGTGAATACATCCAACAAATGTCGAATTTCACAGAGATTGCTGGCAAAACCCTCATAGCAAAATCGTAATTTGTAGGTAAAGGTTTTAAAATCATGTTTTTTAACAAATTATTTCGTGAGTAGCATACCTATCTTGCTTTTCTACCACAAAAGCTGTATGAAACTATTATTTGATCTATCTATTTTATTAATATAAAATAGATAGATCGAAAGTAAATTAAATACTTTTAGCGGGTAACAATAAAAATATGTTTCGGGTGAATCTGTATTAACTTCTTATATTTTTTTTTAAGTATGTACGCATCTTTGTTTGTTTAAATTCTGTGTAAAGTTATGATGTGGAAAGCAAGTACACTCACTGGCAATGAGACATCCCTCTGACACATCTGGTATTGTCATTGTGACACATCTGAATCATTTCCATTTGTTAATGACAAATGAATATTTGTGAATAATACGCAGTATTAATAATGAAAGAGTATTAAAATAACACAAACGTTGCTTTTAATTTATATGTAATTATAATAAAATTGTAAAAGGATGTTGTCTGCACATTTAAATATTATTTCAAACTTAGTGTGTTAATCACATTTTTTAGATTTATGACAAAAAACAAACTTTGTAAAAGAACGTGCATTTAGTAATTTCACTACATACTGTTTGAAATCTCCACATGAAGCAGCATACACTTACAAAATTCCATATACATAAATTTAAAACTATACCATTAACAAAATTTAAAGTTTCACACGGAGCTACACTAAAAACTGCTTTTAAATTGTGGGTTACGACCATACACATTTACTATTAAATTTATTATCTACTTCAAAGCAACCAGGAACTTCTTTTAAAGAATGTGGCAACCCACATTCTTCTTAAAATAAATTCCGTGACATTTTCAGAACTTCCAAGATAAAAATCACTATTTTCCACATCGAAAGATATATAAATTAAGACTCAATCTTAATTTTTTGGTTTGATTGCAACATAAATGAAGTAAATAATCTTTTGGGTCTAACATCACCTTAATACAAAACAATAATAATAAAATAGAAATAGAGTTGCTAGTACAGAATAGAGACCAGTGTAATTCCATATAATGTTTGGCTAGGTATTGCAAGAATAAAAATTATATATATGTCTTTTTTATGAAGTTTTCACTGGCAACTTGGAGGAAATACAAATTACAGAGCTCCCACTTCAAGAGACTCACCAAGTTGCGTTAAATATGTTTATTATAAAATATAGCATGGATCCCATGCATGTGAGCAAACTTAAATGACTAATGATATAGTTAATGTAACTGTGACTTTACAACAATCGGACCGCATTTACTCATGTGATGAATATCAGCGTTTACTAAAATGACTGTTTCTGTAAACGTTGCTGTTCACCAAATAACTTGTGACAACCACAGTTTAAAAAGTTAAGTACTTATTCAAACATATTAAGTAGATATCAACTTATAAGTTTTCAACAGATAATCTTTAACACTTATTTTACATCCACTTTACACATTTTAATTAATGTAATAATGTGAAGTAACTATCCACACCGCACCTTTGGATTAATAGTGACTCAACTTAATAATCATTAATTCTGGAAAATGGCGTTTAAAGTACGACACATAATGTATTCATGTATTCTATAATTAATGGACGCAGGAGGCAAATAGTGCAAGAGAACATACTTATTATTTTATAATCTACAAGTTACGGAGAATGTTTTTCTATTTCATTCTAAAGGTGATATTTAAGATTAAAATTTAGAAAGGAAAACCAGTGTTAACGATACACTGGTTTTCCTTTACAAATTTTTAAAGGAAAATAGTTGAAGAAAACAGAAAACAAAAACAAAATCAATGGGTAAAGATTTTATTACAGCGCCTAATTTAGTGTAAAATACAAAAAAATAAATAGTCATACAGTATGAGTGAACCAATCACCTGACACCGTCTCGAACATCACCGAAATATTTTAAATAATTACTTAGAGTAGATAACAAAGAGATAATTAACTTTCAAGGTTGTTTACATGCATCATCACTTTGAGTCAAAGTTTTAAACTTGAAGTCAATTGTTTGTGGGTAGACTATTTTTTATGGTAATTTACATTAGGCAACATGGCCCCCAGTAAATCAGTGTTGTTAATGTTGTAGCACGACACAATGTTGATTTCTTTAATACAGATTTTAATAAATAATCAACATACTATCTGCAGTTTAACTGGTAAATATTCCTGTGGAATTTAACACCGTAATCAGAAATTTAGATGTAGTGAATTAACGCCTACTACATATTTTGCAAATGATTTCATTTAGGTAGATGATTTTGCCGGTGGCTAGGTTTGTAGGTGCATACAGAGATGTAAAACATCCTAGTACTGTCACATAAACACAAAATATGCAGATCAGACTTCCGTACGAAGGTTTCCATATGTATTTATAATATTTTTGAATATGTATGCAATATTTCATTTTTAATCCGTATTCATATTATCGCTCATACTCTTAGTACTACAAAAGAAACCTTACTATCATATGTAATCAACAATTTCTAAATTACTATTTCAGTTTTCTCTCAAAGAAATGTTTTAAAATTTAAAGTTGTAAGTTTTAATGCCCTATGATGTAGATGAGTTTTAATTTTTTTATTCCAGTAATATTTAATATCAATAATCACTAGAAAAATGATGCCATTATATTCAAAATATAATTATTTATTGTGTTAAAACAATAATTATTATTTATCATTAAAACAATAAATGCATCGAAATATCCAATCAATGCTTTGACACAAATTAAAACAAAGCGAGAAAACTCTAGTAAAAATATTTACTGTACACTAGAATTCAATTTTTTTTCAAAATGTTTGTGTAAAAAAACAAAAAATACTTTTATTCTACTCCATGTTTAGCTTCACATGCTTAGGTATTTAAAAATTTTGAATCGTTACTTAATCGTTACTTAATTAAAAATGATCAATATTATCTTTAAGTTTCTATTTTTAATCAAGATTTAAAGGCTTTAATGAAGAATTTAAAGTCTATTTTTAAACGTTAAAAGAATATAGGGATATACGCGAAATCAGTACTATAAAAAACTGTTAATAAAATCAAACTAATTTACTACACACATTACATAGCGGGCAACTGATATGTAAAATTTTTCAATATACATAAAGCAGGATACTGTTAAAATTGCATATTCAGTTAATTGTTATTTATTGGTTATTGTGTTATTTGGACAAGAAATATATATTTATAATAATATTTCATTCTATAAACAAATAAACAAACCTGAAACATGAAATGCTATGAAAATGTTGGAAAATATATACTTACTTCGCTCGTAAGTTTCAACAATCTTCGCTATATCTCTCTTTGTATGGGTGCACAGAATTTCAATCAGTACTTCATCGTCAGTGCCAAGACCTTCCATGGCGTTATGGAGCTCTTTGCAAAGGTATTCATCAGGCGGTAGCATAAGAGCGACAATCACATCTTCAAAGTCCCCGCCCAATTCGCTCTTTAAGTCTTCTATAATATCCTGTGTACAAATACCATATTCAAAATTTTTACCCATGTTACCGGTATTTAAAATTAAAGTCAAAATAAAAAACTTTTCCTTTTACTTTATAGTTTTAATACGTGTTCAGAACTTATAATTAAAACTATTTTCCAATAAATCATATTGAAGAATACAAAATTTCCAAGTCTTTAGTTGAAGTCACCCATAATTGCTAGAACTAGGGAAGAAGATGTAAATAGATCGATTTTGAATGGAAATTTAACTCATGGGAAATTAAAATAAGTATTTAATACCATTTTGATTCAAGTGTAAGGAAATCGAGATAAGTAGGCACGGCTACAACAACAATTATCAATAATATTACATAAATTATCTTAAATATTGTTTGGTTTTTGCTCATATCAAATTCGGTCTTATTGCAAAGTTGGACTAAAACACAATTATAAAATAATCTATAGTTTTTAGTAAGTTCTAAAGACGCTGACTATGACAGATACATATATATGATGTAGGTAGTTCATTTTGTATGAACAATAATTTTTATTTATATCGAAGCTCTATTTTAATGGTATATACAACTAGATATGAACTAGACTATTCGCTGAGTAACGATGACATTTATGTGTGTATTATGTTTCATTAAAATCGAGTAACGAGATAACGAGTTATTGCGGAATAAACAGACTGACAGACAAAAAAGAAAAATTTATATTACAGATAAAAAATAAAAAATCGTCAAAAAGTATCTGTTACAGTTTTTTTTATTAACATTAATACCATCTTACATAAAAAAAATGTAACAAATATATGCGACTCTTGAATTGATTTCATAAACAAATTTCCCTTGTGGGAAATTGCAATACATTGCATGGCGAGTATAGTACTTGTATGAAATTGCAATCAATATGGCGAGAATGCTAAAATTGTTAATTTACAAAATTTACTTCTTTATAAGGATACAAAATAACTGAATTAATGTTGTAACATCAATTAACGTAATAAATCAATCAACATTTTTGTCAACGGTTAGTTAGTTATATTTGTAAGAAACTTACTCTCTCCAAACTCTCAACGAAGAACTTGGCCATCGCCTGTCTCTGACTATTGGAACGAGACGTGAGAATATCAATAATAGTCTGTTCATCGGTCCCAAAACCCTTCATCGCTTCTCGTAGAGCCATTGCATCTTCGGCGACATTGAAGTGGGGCGCTGGTCGTACCGTAGGATTCATCTTTGAAATATATTCAAATCGTACATAAATAAAACAGTTACAATCTTAATATTATACGATTAACCTAATACTGGGAACAAGAAATACTATTTTTATCACGAGGCTCCATGATTATGGTGATCAGTATGCATTAGGCTGCGATTGGCTGTAAAATGTAAATTCTCATATCCTAATCACTTTGTGTACAGAGGAGTTTTTCATAAAAGGTTGCCAACTTCATTTTTCTCAACGTTTCCTCAATGTATTAATTTGATATTTTTGTTTTATTAAGTTTACAGTCAGTTTATATGAATCGCTCCTTTTTTTTGCTATAACAATCTTTTTTGATTTCGGGCCTTTAGAAAAAATGCATTTTTTGTAAGACATTAATTACCTTTTTGTAACTGTTAAAAAAAAGAAAAACCTTTTTGTAACTGTAAAAAAAAGGATTTGTAAAAAAAAAGTAATCAGATTGTGTTTAATATATTTACAGACAAAGCAAAAAAAATTATCAATTGAATTGAATTAATAGTCTGGGCAAAAAAGGAACATAAGTCTATTTCAGGAGGAGGAGAATTTATACAATGTCTAATAATTAACCATATTTATCCAAGAAATTGTTTTTATAGATTTCATGGTTGTGGATAATTCCTCTAAAGATTATTTTTATGTATCTATAACAGTTTGATTCAAAAATTTTTCAATGGTACAATTTCGCAACAGAAAGCAAGTCATAACATATTTGTAGATTTTCCTGTTGTCTATAATATATTCATTATATACATAATGATTTAAAAGTTGAACTCAAAAATGCACCTGGGCATACTCTGACTTTTTTCACTTAAATAGTTATTGCTCATTATGCACACATTTAAAAAAAAGTTATATACTTTAGGTCCATCAAGGCACTGTAAGCTATATGAAGGAGATATTTTAAAGTCAATCGAATTAGCTGCTTTTGTATGAAACCCTAGAGTAACAAAAAAAAAGAGGATATCTAAAATTAGCATAAATTATGGTATTAATGAAGGTGTTGTTAAAATATATTAGCTTACATATTAGGTTATGTGATATATTAGGAAAAAATCGATTTTTTGAGTAAAGAAAATAATAATATCTCAGTAAGATTAGACATTCCCATTTCACTTAGTTTAAGTACAATTTTGACAGAACTATTTACAAACTCACTAGTTGTATATATATGTAAAAAAGAAAGTTTTTAATTTTGGTTTTTTGTAATTAGCTGTTCTTTGAAGTTTTAACTCACGGTCTATTCTCCATGGCCTGGTTAGGGGTCGCGTGTACCTTCTAAGGTATCAGAAGCCAATTGTTCAGTTATTAATTTACATAAATTTAAATAGTATCTTGCACTGTTTAAATTGCATGCTCAATTATTTATTTATATAAAGCAAAATAGCATCGGGGTCCTTTTTACGTAAAGTTTTTAC
The DNA here is from genome assembly GCA_039881145.1 of Druceiella hillmani. Classification (NCBI taxonomy): domain Eukaryota; kingdom Metazoa; phylum Arthropoda; class Insecta; order Lepidoptera; family Hepialidae; genus Druceiella; species Druceiella hillmani. Next base: position 6,110,253 of record JAYKKI010000079.1, on the reverse strand, counting down.
TCTATAAAAGTACTCTGTTTTGCCATTTTGACAGTTTTCTAATATCAAATTTTTTCATCATAGAATCAATTAAAAATCAATTTAGTTTTCTTGAAAATTTATCAATTTTAGAAGAGCAAGATATATTGTATTGAATAAATAAGTTGTAGCTGAAGAACAATACTAAGCATTATGAACCCTCTAGGTCTTGCTCATGAACTTATGTATTCAGTATATAAAAATTATCTGTTTGCTAGCCAGCCACTTCAGAAACATTCAATATTTATTTAAGGTACCTAACATTTTCACTTACTACTGAAAATTTCCATAATAGAAGCATTAAACTCTATATACTTGAGTGGACCAAGTACATTGTACCTTGAGAAATAACCTTGTGAATAGGAAGTCCATTGAATAGTCAAAAGCAATTTACAATGTTCTTGGTAATAAGCGTTAGATTTAACAAGTACAAATTGCTTAGTGTTTGAAAGACGTTATGATGAACTCAATGCTAAAGACTTTGGTTAATCACTTCTCAACTATTCGATTTATAATTTTGAATATGGATTTAAATAAATTATGAAAATAATTTTTTCCTTTAAATTAAACAATTTATTTGATTTTTGAAACTATAAATGTATAAACTATTTTTCATATTTTCGATATTCTCATGAAATTTTCATGGTCTAAAATAAAAATGATTTTAATTTCTAATTTTTCGAAAAATAAATTTTATGTGCGATATTTTATATACTTGACTTCAAATTATACATATAAGAATATTTGAATGCCATCATAAATTATGTACTTATTAGCTTTGGTTATTATGCCAGTGAATCATTAATTCGAGAAACAAATATGTACTCGCCGAGAGAACCGCGCCTACATTGAGTAGTTTAACGATAAAAATAATTAAAATTACCATAGAATAGTTTAGAGAGTGAATACACACCTTGTTATGAAATAGATACAACTGTAGTAAATTATTTAATTGATGCGAAATGCGCGAAGACGCAAATTACGACACAAAATACTCAAGGAACGCAGGCTAACGGTAAACTACTCTGTGAAATAAAATATAATGACATTTGACTGATGGAATCTGATTCATAAGAAAAATATAATGGTAACTTCGATGTATTTCGACCTTGAGTTTTTTGATCTCATAGGCTAATCTTGATTGATGACACAAATTAATTATTATTACTCGTAGTAAATATTTGTCCTTGAAACATTTTTTGATTGTATTAATTTTGTATTATAATTATTTTTCAAATTTTCACGCAATTATCAATAGTATTCTTTATATCTAATGCCGATCGATTATGGTACTAAACATAATAAAAAAATTAACTACTAACTAAAATAACTTTCTTAATTAATAATGGATATAAATGCTAACCTATTTAGTTATATCATAAAATTACATTTGATTTCACGTGATATAAAAATCATTGCGACATTACTAATGATTGCAACACTGGTAATCAGCAAAGATTGCTTTTAACTTCGCGCCATTTTTACAAAATTCCCGCCAAAATTTAAATATGTCAGATTTAATATTTCACATTTGAATCAAGTGTGATACAAGTTGTAGTATTGAAACAGGTGCTTTATCTCTGCCATATTTTTTATGTTTAGTTTTTATAGCGACTATTGTATTTTATATGCGAGTATTATTGTAATAAAAATTAATTTTGAGTCAGTTAAGCATTATTAGACATGCTTTACTTCAATTGATTCTACAAGTTATTTTCTTTAGTCTAACATCAACTTGCGTATTGAAGTTCACTGATAGTACGAAGTTGAAGTTCACTGATAGTTCAACACACTGATAGTTGACAATTTCTAACAATGGTAATAAAAAAAATTCAAAATTCGAAAATTGAACTCTTTGATAATCCTTTATTTGAAATTATCATTTGTTTTTACAAATTGGTAGCAATTTAAAGATCGTAACTATATAATCAAAGATAAAGATAAAAATCGTGTTTATAGCGTCAAGATGAATTTAACACAAGACAATTTTTGTTTGATGTTTTTTTTATGATCTTCATTGTGGTCTCAATCAAAACATTTTATGATGAAGCCCAATCCGCCATACTATTTACAACTGGTTTAACGAGTGTAAGTACGATCATACCAACTGAGTGATGATCTGTGTGAGGGATGTCCCTCAAGAGCGACAATTGAGGAGTACATTAATGCTGTGTTGGGCGTGATAAAGGCTGACAAGAGTGTAACTTATCAGCAGATTCGAGCAAATTTAGTTATTGGAGTCAAGTATGGAAAAGCCAGTGAGCATTGTGCTAGGTGAAAACCCCATTTGACTGAAGTTCAAAAACACCGTCCCGTTCACTGGTGTCGCAAAATGTTAAAAAATCTTGACGGTGGTCACACATACTGTATTCGCCCTTGTCATAGATGATTCAACCGGATATACTATTATTGTATAAGTTCAGTTTAGGGAAAATGTAAAATTTCCTATTTTTTTTTGTTTTAAATGAAAGAATATACATAAAAACTACGTATTTAAAAATTAGGGTTCGGAAGCGATTATTTTATTATAAAAAAAATTGAAAAATGTTCTTCGATGAAAAAACATCTGTCAGTCGACCGTCAAACATTAATTTTATAACCTCATTTTAAGCGATCCTCTGCGCACTTTCATATTGTTTTCTGCGTTTGTTTTTTTTACATAAATTCCCCTTTGTGTTTGAAATCACAGGCAGTTAAGTCGAAACATTTATAACTTTTACTTCCTTCTCAAAGAGCACTTTTATATGAGAAGTTTTTCAAATTACTTTTTTTAATAAAATAGTCGCGACTAAGCCCTAATTTTGGTTGGTGCTTTGTTTTTTACCTATATTCTTTCAATTAAAGTAAAAAAAAATTAGGAAAATCATATTTTTGCTGAACTGAACTCGTTCCACTATTACAAACCTAAAACTAAGAAGCAGTCCGGGCAGTGGATGTTTCTGACTGAAGAGTTGCCTACAAACGTGGAGGAAAAAAGATCTCGCCTTGTTTTTACAAATATTCTGGACATTATTCTGGAAATTAAAAAACCAGTTACCGCAAACTAGTATACCAGCAATTTTTTGCTTGTTGTTTTGAAAATGTTCGGGAAGAACGCCCTCGCTGTAGAATACTTTTTTATCCCGACAACGTCTCTGTACACTCAGCTAGACAAATTACTAAATATTTGACTATTTCGGTGTAGAAATCCTTCCATACAACCTGGACTTCACACTATGCGATTAGTATTTATTCCCAAGAATAAAAGATAAGCTACAAGGAATATGAATCCTGGACACCGAAGACATCCATGAAAGAGTGAACCGACTGCCTCTCTGTGGTTTTATCGTATGAAACGATACACAGAGTACCACGGAGACAATTTTAAACACAATAAATAAATTATAAACTTGCTAGTTGATAGTTCCATTATTGTTTTGTAAAATTTTTCAGTGTTACCACTCTTATGCAACAAATACAAATAAAATAAACTTTTACGATTCTCACAATTAAACAAATACCTTAGTTTCATTATTTATTATTAATACATTTGCCATCGTTAATGTGGTAGTGCTAGCCATTTAAAATTTGTTAAGGCTCTAAGTAATTTTTAACAATTTTTTAATATACTTTGGTAGGATCAATTGCTACAAGTATGTAGACAGCAAATTTGTAACGCTTCAGTTGTGCCCAATGACGAAAATACAGTCTTATATTATTTTATCTTCGTATACAGTAGTGTGATATAATGTCTACATCTTCCAAGTATGTTTGGAATATAGAACCGTAAAAAATATTTAATGTATTCCAATTTAATACATTTTCTCTTATGTTATAAATGTTATTTTTAACGGGGTTGAGATATAATAATAATAAATATGTAATGTTGATAAGTATTTTAAAATTTCATCTAATCGTTTCATATTTAAATTATGTATATATTCGAGGAGGGTATGTTGCAGAAAATATGTATATAGTTAAAATGAATTAAATACTTAGAATGTTTTAGATTTTAAAAAATTATAATGAAAAATTAAGATGTATTTGCATTATATATTGTTTTGGTAAGATAAATAAAAATTAGTATGGAGGAAATGAGTATGAAAAAAATGACTAAGGAATCTTCAAAAGGATATGAGCAGCAGTAAGAACAAGAAAGAAGCAGGTGAAAAGGTACCAGAATAGAAGATAATGGAGTGAGATTATGACTTACCGGTCTAGTATTTTGATAATGGCTTGTATAAGCACCACTACTACCGAACGGGTACCACATATTTAGTAAAGTATTTTTGTTTATTTTCAAGAATAAGATTTTATTTAAGCAGACAACACAGAGCCGGATAGTAATTCTTCGACTCGTTTCGTCCACAGTTTGAATGATACTGACTGCTGTAGTATTGTGAGCGTCTCTGTTCTATGGTACTATGGTTTCTGAATAAAAGTGAAGTCACCTGTGCGATTTGTCAACGTTTAGTAACGCATTTTTCACGTAGTGATGTGACATGGCATAATTATTCATCACCGATTAGCACCATTCGATTATCGATCAATGAGTCTAATAATCTCATATATAAATGCAATACTTTGTCCACCTTGATATTACTTTATTCTACAGGTAGTCAGATGATTATGCCTTGACTGTTTCCTATATTAAAACGGGGGAATTTAGATTTTTATTCATTTATTTTATATAATTCTCATACTTGCAGATTTATCCATGCGTCATAAATACAAATTATTTTAAATTATTTATAGAAAAAAATATATCATAAACAATAAACGAAGAAGACAGTAAAAACATAGTAATTTAAATTGGACCATAGAATTGAAACATAGTAATTTAAATTAGTGCTCAATCGTAAACTATTAAGCAACTGCAAAACCTCGCTCAATGTACCAGAAAAAAGCATACAGAGGGGGCTTATCTCGCAATATTGCATTGATCATGCTATAATTCCACGTGATTTATTTTGGACTCTGATAGTTCATGCACGACACGACGAATGTGGAGTGGGAATTAGTCAATAGTAAGGGAAACCCCGCAACAGTGAGATGAGGTGCGGGCAAGTCCCTTTAGTGTGTCAGCGAGTACTGCTTTAAAAATTAAAAAAAAGTTTTGTTCACGGTTTGATCGTCAGTCGTCACTAAATTACCTCTAGCCCACTTAAAGATTTTCTTTTAGTGTGTGTTGTGATTGTGAAATTATTGACCATTGTCGCGAAGTTATAAATATATAAATCGATGGACTATATGTTCGACGCTTCATTTGGATCATAAATTTATACACACGGTAGAACAATGCGGGTATTTAAATTTTTTTTTTATCTACTCACAAATTTGTTTACTTCATACAATAATTTTATAAGTACCAACCAAACAAATTATTATATATATATATATATATATATATATATATATATATATATATATATATATATATTTATAGAAGTTATATTTGTTTGACTGTAGTGATGAATAAAATGAAATAGAGAACACTTTGATATTTTTGAGTTAAGTAAGTTTTGAGAATGTTGTAAATGTTGCATTATCATTAGATGGATTTCGATAATACAAACAATTGTTTTATTAATAATTATTAAATTAAACTGAATAATTAATATCTGTGTTCCTTCGATATAATGAATGTAATATTTTAAAAGTTTTTTTTTAATTATTATTTCGGGTCATCAATAAAGAAAACCGTGTACAAGGAGTTTTTAAACAAACGTACACAATCTTCGTATTGGGAACATATATAAGATAATAGACAAAGTGTGGAATGCAAACATTGCAAAAAAGTAGTAAAATCTCCTGGTAGTTCAACTGGAGGTTTATATATCCACATGCGTACTAAGAATATTGGTGAAATGCCAGAGCAAGACTCTGAAAGAGCCAGTACTTCAACTACTCCTAAAAATGCTCGGGATCAAGACAGAAACACTAAATGAACAAATAACAAAAAAGAGTAAACTCTCAGATTACTTACTATTCATGTGCTTTTTATTTATGGAGACTCATGTAATATCTGTTTAAACATTCTGGCTACGATTTATCAAAACCTCCCACACCTATAACCCAGATAGTTCTAGAACAAAGGGATTAAACAAAGAACAAACTAAACAGTTTAAAGAAATTAAATGCCAAAATCAGCGATTTACTATTACTTTTGACGAATGGATCCCAATTTACAACAAAGACCTAGACCAAAGCAAGTACACAACTTGGGATTATTGAGGTCAAAAGGTTCGATAACAGCTAATGTAACCACTCAATTGTTAGTTCAATATTTTAGCGCGTTTGAGCTCAATCTCAATGACATAGCCTCTTTCACCAGAGACGGAGTCAGAGTAAGGGTTAAAATAGGTAAGAATTTTGACGGCCACCATTAATTGTCTTATGCTTATAAAATAAAACTTGCGATGATAGACTTATTATATAAAACCCAGAAAACTTCAGGTCTGCAATTTAGACCCATACTGAAGTTACTGATCCTGAAGAGGAAAATGAAGAAATTGATTATGGGTTTTTAACCTAGATTTCCACGGTTAAACTTTTATTATAAAGGTATTGTTAAAACAGTAAGGGCTTTTAAATCTTTCCATAAATTGCCCTTGAAAAGTAATATATAAGAAAAATACATTTTAGAAAACCATGGTGAAAATCTGGATCTGATATTAAACTGTAAAACTAGCGTATCAAATATGGTTGGCCGACTTATTAAATAAAAAAACATGGGTATTAATAAAAAAAACAACGCACTAAGCGTTATGAAGGCGTCACGAGATTTGAAATCCACCTCCAAATTTACAGATGCAGGCATTTGAGACCTTTATAACATTCAATCGTAATTTAGATGTAATAACAACAGTAGTGATGTATTTGTGTCGCCGTGTTTCAAGTTTATTAAAAGCGGAAATTGCATCACGATTTATGCTTAACAAGTTAGATTTTAGAACTCAGTGTACAACTTGTTCTCAGAAAGATAATAAAAGAAAGACGAAAAATTGCATCTGGTGTTTTATAACTTTTGCGTAAAAATGAAGAATTTTTCACGACCTCAGCTATGGAGATATTCGAAATACTGTCGTCAGATGAAACCAGAACATTTATTGTACAATTATTAGAAAGGCATTTAAGTCATCAAAGAGAGTTCACGACGACGTCTGCAACAACCCCAAATGGAAGCTGTAACCACAAATAGTAATGATAGAGACAAGGAATTAACCATCGCAAAACAGTTGGAAAAAGAAATACACAAAGTTACGACAGGAAATGAAGAGTCCGCTAGAGAAAACACAGATCTAGAATCTATTGTTTGAGTCAAAATGTGCCTTTATAATAGTGCTGCTATCGGCGCACGCGAAGTACACCTGACAGCTGTCTACAATTATTTATTGTCTATGCCGCTTATAAGTGTTAATGTTTTCTTCCTTCGGTTATTTTTGCAACAAACTGAGAAGCCCTTTAGCTGATAAAACATTGAACGCCTTATCATTTGAGCGATCACATTTTGAGAAACAAAAAAGAAGAAACAATGTATAATGTTTCATTTATTCTTATTGATTTCATAAATGTTATTTATTTCTTTTATAAAAATACTAATATATCTCACTATTATAATCTGACTTTTATTCATTTGCTTTTCTATAATTACGAAAACATTTATTTAATAATATCGAGTGAGTTACGTAATTTAAATCCATAAATTCGTTACCGGTTAAGTGTTTGAAATATACGCAGTTTTGGAAACCAAAATTTTAATTAAACTACCTTAATATTTTCTCCAGGCTACGAAAATAAGTAGCTTCATAGGAAGATCTATTCTGCATTCGATTCAAGAGTATTAATAGTAGAGTGCAATTAGATTGATATCTCGGAATCTGAGTCCCCTAAATGAATTTAAATAAAACTAGTTCCATAGTTTTTTTATACAAAATAATAAAATGTTTACCTAATTTTTTTTGTGCGCTTTTTATTTTTTATTATTTAAATAAATAATAGTAAATTGTTAGAGATTTGAACTTATCTATCATTATTAAATGTGTATTATTTTTACTTAAATTTTTATGAAGGATAACGTTCTAAGATGTATTAATATACCTGGGAAAGGGTCATGAGAGCCGGGGAGGGACAGGGGAAAGACGGCAGATGAATGAAATGGAATGGAGGCATTTATTGTTACATAGGACGAAATAATTTAGTGTCGATAATTCTAGTCAAGTGAGTATAAATATTTGCTAGGTTAGGGAAAAACAGTAATAGTCATAAAACTTAAAGAATTTTTGGAGCAACATCATCTAATTCCTGACACTTCGTTTATTTTGTTTATTGCAACAGGGATTTTAATGTACAAGTGAATTTTTTCAATGTTTCTGAAGAAGGAATTAAAATAATGCAATAGACTGATGGATACACTTTCTACGACTCGTAACGTTACCAAGAAAAGGCCAAGTTACTACTATGTTGGCCACTAAAAGCAAAAATTGAAGTTCACGATGAGATTATCCTCATTAATTCGTTGCTGTTTTCCCAGTGTATTTTGTGTGTTAAGACAAACAAATCTGCTGACGAACTTAAATATGACATCTCTTTTGAAACAGCACCTTATCCTCTGGCTCTGTTCGAAGATGGTGAAATTCGGAAAACAAGAAAATCTATATTTTATAACCTTTTACACAATTGCCAATAAATGTAAATGATGTATGTTTCGGATAGAGGAATGTTGTTGCATCGTTGCAAATGGAAATTAGAAGAAAAGTTTGGAATCATATGTGATCATTTTATTAGGCACTTAAGAAACAATTACGGTCACAATTTTTAAGTAGTGTTCGATGGCTACAAAAAAACAATGTACAAAATCATCTGAAAGACAACAGTGCTTCACGAAAAATGCATCGGCTGACATTATTTTTTATGATGACAGGCACTTAAATTAATCATGAGAAGTTCATTGCTAATAACAACAATAAAATAGACTGATTAAAATGATGTGACAAAAGTTATCGGATCATACCATTTTCTCAGGACAAGCAAAAGCTAATGCTGATTTATTAGTAGTTGAAACGGCAATCCAACTACCATTGCAAAATATTGTAGTGGTTTTTGAAGATATTGACCTTCTTGTTTTACTAACAGCTGGAACTCCCGAGGTTCGTGAAAAATATTTTCGAAGACCACCTAAGAGAAGAATAAGTGAAAAAGTTTTTTCCTCGAAATTTTTAAAGAATCTTTACCTGCGTGTAAAACACATATTATTTTTCTGCATGCACTGGCTGGCGACATTACATCTTCTTTTTTTAATAGAGGTAGGTAAAAATAAATTCGCTCCAATTTTTGAAAATCGAAAACATTTACACAAAGCATCTAAAGTTTCGTAAACCGAATAAAAATGTCGATACCGTTTATCAAGTTGGAATGCGTTACGGGTACAAAACTTACACTTAAAAAAAATTAAAATTTAAGACACTGAATGTGTAAAATATGTTCAGAAAAGCCAAGGCTAGAAAACTGTGTACAGCTACTATCGATACTACCTCCGTCTAATGCAGCTATTAACTATTTAAAGAGTATATCTGCTAGTTCAGCTGTAGTTAGGAAATGACGTATTACTGTGTGGTTGGATACAGAAAATGATATATTAAAATAATTTGCAAAAAGATAGCCACCAGTTCCAGAAAACTTATCAAAAATGTTTTTTTTGCACATGTAAAAAGGTCTGTTAAACAGCTTGTGGATGCAGAAAAAACGAGTTACTTGTATATTGTACAGTTGTATGCTTAGAATACATTGGGAATAGTTCACATCCATCGCCCATAGTTTACTTATAAGAGACTGCAGGTGACGATAATATCATAAATTGAGTTTTACATATTAAATATATTTCCCTTTTAATGTATTTTTATTTATTATATATATGTATGTGCTATATTAATACATTTTTTCCTAGTAGTAATACATTAGCTATTTAGAACGTAAAATTTTTCAATCATATTTTTGCTCATTCCCATGCCTCAGTGAGAAGCGAAATCCAAAAAATTAGTTAATTAATTAATTATTATGATTTCTTTATATTGATTAACATCATAAAATGGTTCTAAATTAATTTTATATGTACTACAGGCTTTTACCCCAATTAAAAATCAGCAGACATTCTATAAACAATTTTTGCTTAAAATGAAAGCATATACTTTCAATATGTAACTTTTTATAATGGGCCACATACTTTTTTTTAAAACTATTTAGGTTACCTGGATTCCGAGGTTTTCCAGTTTTTATGTGTTTCGTCACTCCATTATAAGAACTAAATTTAAAAAACAAAGACAGGATACACTCACGGAAGAAGCGGGAAAACCGCTTGAAAAATCCTAGTACCCCGTAGGATCTGACAGTTTCGTTGGTATGTCCGTGATATATGAGGTGAACATCCATTATCAAACCAAGATCCCCCATGAATGAAACCCTTTCGAATGTCGTTCTACCTTGCTCATGACTTACACAAAAGAGATACGTACGCGGGAGTGCGTCATCATTGCTCATTTCCTCATATTAAAATGTAGTCTATTGCTTAGACTACATTGGAATACTGAGACGATATTATATTTTATTAGTTCAAAAGGCTTCAGGGGCTGGTCGAACCCATTGGCCTAGATGAACAGCTTCCTCCCCTCTCCCTCTAAATCCGTGTCTTATTATATCAGTAAACGTCGACTATCATATGTATAATTAACTAGCTTTTTCCGTAGTTTCTACCGTCCCGTATTCAACCCTCCTTCCGCACCTCGTGCACATACGCAAAAACGCCACCTCCGCAAACATTTCCCTCCCGGACATACTACGTAGAGATCATGTACATATACGCAAGTCTAAATGATTATCTTTGCAACTACTAATCTATATAAAGAAATTTTGATAGCTGAATATATTTATTCGCTTAGATTAAAAGAAAAAACGGAAGATACGATACGCTTTATGGGTGCGCGGTACGCGTAAACCAAGTCCATTGGACCTGGTTGTGTTTTGTCCAATTCATTCGTACGCAGACCCGCGGTTGACACAGACGTGTGGTTCTCGAAAATAAAAATTGCTAATATTTTCAGTGAAATCGATCCAAAAATGCCTTCTAGTGTTTTTACCACAGCATTACCCATTCACAAAACAAAAACTGGACACATAGAGTTACTTTTCATTCGTAATTATATAACAAGTTATTAGTTTTCAAAAAAATATTTTCCTTCATTACCGTCCTCTTTGAATGACAGCAGCATGCGCAAGCGCCGCGCTGTGAGAAGCTACAATACCAACAATGCGTTCGGTGCAAATTGTCAATTTGCTGTAATACCTTGATTCACTCGCGCTACAGTTACAATGCATCGCTTTGTCTCTTTCGGTTAATTTTACATGTAGGCAATTTGTGATTGCAGCTGGGAGAGTTTGTGTGCGTGTACTTATGTCCGTTTTGTTTTTATATAAAGTAAGAGTGTACCGTATCTTCCCTTTTTTGTTTTAATCTAAGTTTATTCGCCAATTGTGAAATTGATTTGCTGTAAGAATACATAAGTTTTCACAATAAACATCCATGAATAGGATGAGCAGCCATCATACTTTTATGACGCTTATTGTATATTACCTATTGACGATACGCATGCCGTCGTGAAATTTCTGTCGGCGTATTTACTAATAATATATAGAATATATTTTAATCTATGTGCAAAATTTCTTTGAAATCGTTTGGACTTTAATCATGAAAGAAAGACAAAAGAAATAACGGACGTTTCATTTTTTATATTATTAGCGGTCTTATATATAACCCGTGTGTATTTGAAATTGATGATTCTCGACGTGGGTATTGAGGATGTATTAATTATTTTGTTAAAGATCCTTGAAATATCTAACGAATCGAAATTTTTAATTAAACAGAAAAAGTATCTATTCTAATCGATTAAAATAGTAATCGTGTAGAGTAACATTTTTATGGATCAGTTACAAGGCATATATTCAAACGCTAGTTGAAGTCCCTGTATCGAAAAATGTCAACGAGTTTTCATCGATATTTAAACTCCGAATAGTTTTTAAATTCAAGATAATTTAACGATTGTTTTATAATACTATGGTACGTTACTAGACCGACATATAATGCAAATTTAAAGGAATATATGTTTACGTAACTAGGCGAATGAGCGCCTGAAGCGATGTGACGCATATTTAGACTAAATAACATATTGTTTGCCGACATATTATCACAAATTTTACGTTTTTCTTATCTCACAGAACTAAATTTTCGTTATTCTTTCTTTCTCCTTGTCCAATAGTACGATCGCTATATATATATATATATATATATATATATATATATATATATATATCATTATGTATATGCAAAGAAAGACGCCATTCGTTAGCTATAAAGGAATAAATTGTCGTTGTAATAAAACGTAAAACACGTCCTTTTTCAATTTCTAATTGAGGGCAAACAAATATTACACATAACTCTTTTTAACACACCCAATAGTTGCCCGGAGTGCGGTGTTTAGGTGTTACAATACAAGGTGTTACAATATCCGCAAGTATCGTGTGTACAAAAAAGATGACAAATAATTATGAATATTATTTTCAATCAATCAATTATTTTTCCGCCAACGAATAATGTCTTTCTTTGTCCGACACTTATTCCCGGACACCGTGTATAATATAATACGTAAACGTTAAGTTGGTGGTGTGTTGAATCTGGGGCATATTTAAAGATAATTTTAATTCGGTATATCTATATGTCATGCTATTTTTGGTGAAGTAATTGATATAATTTTGGTACTTTAGTCTATTTGGTAAAAGAATATTGGCAACTTCTATTTTGATACTTAATTTCTTTTTTGTCTATTTGATGTCTATTTTGATACTTAATGTTTTTTTGATGTCTATTTGGTCAAAGAATATTAGCAAATTCGTTCATTTTATTCACTCAATCTTTTCTGCTCATCTCTATTGAGCGCACGCCGCAACCACACTCGACACTCCATATTACTACACAGACAGATTTAATTGTCTACACTATTTACATACGTACTCGCCTATCCGTACCTGTTTGTGTGTCTGTGTAAATTATTGTAGGGCTGTCAGCAGCATGCAGGTAACGAATATTTACTATTACTACACATCAGTCTCGATCGTTGCGGACAATAACACTAATAGCGTCGATCGAATGATTGTCTCGATAGCATGTTGGCGCAATAACTCTGTACTGGCGCGCACGTCTTCATTATTACTTAATTGTTAAAATGTAATTATTTAAATAAATATTTTACACTGTACATATAGTTGTGTGAAAGTGATTTGATAATAATAACATTAAGATAGAATTTCAGAAAAGGTACTTAGTATTGAAAACGAAATAAAATCTTAAATAAAAATATATTTTGTTTATTATAAACATGATTTACTGAAATATAGTCTTCGTTGTACTTTGACTTCATTAGATTATCTCTATGAAATGTGACATATCTCTTAATACACAATATAATAAGCCTTTGGCCTTCACTACAAGCATACGTTTTCCAACCACATTGCGTTCAAACAAAACAATGAGTTTTGAGAACAGTATGAAATTTAAAATTGGCATGTTTGCAGACATAAAATTATAGGTATTAACCAAAAAGTTGGTGATACAAAACAAAATTATTTACAACAAATAAAAAAGGGAGATTAAAAAATCTCTTATAATTATTGATTTTATTGCTTTCTGATCACCCACACACAGCGCAATAATGGACCGTTATATTGAATTATTATAAATAGTTATCAATTAAGATTGAATTACACAAGTTAAACTCAACCAAACATCGCAAAATCGAACAAATCACACGCACACGCAACAAGCGGTAATCTAGGAACGCGTACCCTCGATCATACCCCTTATTTGCGGGTGTTGTTATACTGGCGGGGGGTGGGGGGGTGAGTGTCGCTTTTTTACGTAGTAATCAGCAGTAATACTTAGTATTCTTTACCGCAACGTTGACTTTATAAGGAATAAGCTGGCTACCCAAAAAAGTAAAGATTGGGAACAACTGGAAGACCCGCGGCGCATGGCACAAGTGCGAACCAAAGAGATATTATATAAACGAAAGATATTGTTTTATTATATAGATGCATTATATTAAGTTGAACGATTCACCCCACAATCATACCTATCATTCTAATTGCATAGCATTCTATAGCATTACATATACTACTGCCGCTCGCGCATATCTAGAACCGGTGCGTGCCACTAACCATACTTGTTACCGTCTGGTTAGCGAGTGTCGTTACAATTGTTTAGCAAAATATATTGTTTTCGTGAAAATAATTAGACTAACACACACCATAAGTACTAAAATATTAACAACGCTGTGAACTGTTGGTGGTTGTTCAAGCCGATTCTTAATAATTCTTAATAAATTCTTAATAATATGAATATATCTTTCCATCGGTAAGTTAGCTGATGTCTTGTTCTAACTTTAAGTAATTATGTAGTAAATTTTAGTTTCATATCTACTAAAATTCAACCATCGGAAGCGCAGATATAGTTTTTAATGTGAATTTCCAAGGATGTTTCCGTTTGTATTTTGAATTGTCAAAGCAAAAAGCAGGTTGTGTTGTAGATTGGGTTATTACATACATTGATAACGTCGATAATCCATTTTTTATTTCGACCATTTTGAAATTAGTCTACGAAACTTTATATTTACATTTTCCAATTGCAAACAGATTTCCTACTGATCCCGGGATGAGATAGAGATGGATCAAAATCGTGAAAAAAGGCACAATTGGATTCTTGTATATGGTAAGGGATATGGATGAAAAATTCTGGATCCACAACATTTTAAAATCAACCGTCACCTCCTTGTCAAGTATTCTCCATCCGTTGCTGCCATCTAGGAGACTTGGCTGAAGCGAGGACTCCATTTTAAAATCCGAGGCTATGCCTGTCAACGGGATGATAGAATGGATGGCAAGGGTGGATCAGCCTTATTACTTGACAAATCCCTTCTCTTCTCCCAGATTTCTCTTGGTTCCCGAAGTTGTCAATTCAATGTTGTTACTGCAAGAGTTAAAATTATCCCCCTTCCAACATATCCCGTAACATTAGAACTACGGGATACTTTAGATTAAATTCCTGGCCCATATATTATACTGGGAGATTTTAATGCTCATCACCCGTCGTGGGGTTCCACCTGAAGCAACCCTCTTGAGGTCTCCTTGGTGGAACTCCAGAACGATTTTGGCCTGTGTTATGATGATTCTTCAACACGAGTTCCTGTCCTTTTAGAAGCCGAACTCAGTAGATATCTCTCATTGCTTCTCATCCTTGGAATCTCTACTTCTCTGGAATATTCTGAGTTTTTTGGAAGCGACCATTTCCCAGGCTAAATGAATATTCTCTGCCAGGCTAAATGAATATTCTCTGCGCACTTTCTAGACTGTGGTGGGGCTCCCACCCTAGTACATTAAATTTAACATATAATGCTCTAGTGCGTAGTCATTTAGACTATGGTTCATTTCTCCTTGATCCTATTTCCAAATTCAATGACACTAAATTGATCCGGATTCAGTCTCAAGCACTGAAAATCATAGCGGATACTATGAAATCCAGTCCCATAAATGCCCTACAAGTAGAATGTGTTGATTCTCCTTTAAACCTTCGGCGACAATACCTAGCTGTTATTTACTGAAGCCATTTAGGTTTTCTACTTACCCCATTTTTACAAAACTCACCCTCCTCTCTAGGTTTATTGATCATGATCATTTTTGGCATTCTAAGACCCGACTTCTTCTTATCGCTAGTTTCCAAAGATTCAAATCCCTCTCTAACCCCGTTTATCAAAATTCTTCACTCCCTCTCTGTACTTTCCCATTTGTATTTCGGTATTTCACAGACCAAATATAAATTTATGTTTTGGAGTTGATAAGGAGTCCAAAAATGCTAATTCGCTCTTAAATTCTATCTTGAATTCTTTTTGGATGGATTGAGGGCGAGTATATATAGATGCATCAAAAACCCTGAGAGATGACTATATCGGAGCGTCATTTTACTCTCCAACCACCACTCATTCAGCATACTTCCGCCTTCCTAAGGAATGTTTGATGTTCTCCGGGGAATGCCATGATATTGTTGAAGCCTTGAATTATGCTCTCCTTAAAAAGATTCGCAGGCTCTTTATCTTCTCTGACTCCTTAAGTTGTTTACAGTTCCTTCCATTTTCTTCGAACTGTGGTTTCCTGATTCTCCAGATCAATCAACTTACGCTTGATTTGGAGAGATCGAGATCCGATGTCGTTCTTGCATGGATCCCTAGTCACTGTGGCATAGTAGGTAATGAAATAGTCGACGCAAAAGCTCGGTTTACCGCCCTGAACGGGGATCCATGTTTAACTATTAATTTCATTGAAGATATCGTTCCCATGACTCGTTTCTGGATGACATCTAACTGGTAGAGGGCGTAGGAAAGATCATCCCGGATTGCTGGTATGGGATATTTCCAGATCTAATCTTTTATACCCACAAAACCTTAATTCTCAAAATTTACTTTTTCTCGAAAGGAAACCTCTATGATATCTCGCATGCGTTTGAGTCATTGTTCCATTCCCTCTCATTTCGCTAAGCTGCGTGTCAGAGAATGTCCAATTTGCGATTGTGGGTTTGGTGAGGGCGAACTAAATCATCTCATTTTAATTAATAAATTTCCTTCATTCATTTGTATAATTATTCAATCAAAAAATTCAATTAGCTATTAACATAACATCCTTTTCTAATAAAATCATTCTTGACGTAATCATTCAATACAAAAGAAAAAACGACATCAAAATCTAGGATCTTTTATATTCATGTATATGTTTATGTCTGTTTATATTTTTGGTTATATGTACATATGTATATATTTATTATTTATCTATATATTGCTGTCACCTTTATATTATGTATAACTGCTTTTTTTTGTTTATATTTCCTCTTAATTTGTTCCAGCATAGTAAACTTCTATTTGATTTTTGTTTTGCTCTTTAGTTTATTTTTCTTATCAAGCAATGGTGACAGATATTCGGAGTGTAATCTAGCCAGCAAAAGAGAATAATCGCCACAGATAAAAGAAAGAAAATAGATGTTAAATATATTTCTTAAAGACCCCAGCCTACGCAAATCTAATGTTATAATTGTTAAATAAATTATTACTATTATTATTTAAAGAAATTATCTACAAAAAGAAAACTTGTTGTGAAATATGGTGCTAATAACGCGTTTGCATCTACATCGAGTGCTACAATAATTACAAAGGACAGGTAAAGCTGACGTATAATCCTTTATTTCCTGAATAGTTTATAAAATTTAGGATATATGATGTCACAGAAAAATACCTCCCGTAGGCACATTGAACCTAAACAATTATTGTACTCTTCACGGTTCAATACCAAAAGTAAATTGCTGAACTGGAATAGAAGATACTGATGATGGAACTGCCGTTGATATTGAAATTCGAAAATTAATCAAAATTAGCAGACAAGTACAAAAAATTGCTCCAAAACGTAATGGAAAGCTGAAAAACATGTTAGTGGAAACGTTCTTAACTGAATGTCGATTTGGAAACATTTATTTAAGTACTTCAAGAAAAAATGGAAAGTGAACACGTTGCGATTCTGAGGCACACCATGAGCATGGATAACCAGGTTGTATCTACATACTTGATGAAATCGCAAGGAGCTTTCTTACCAAAATAATATCCAAACGAAAATAAAAAATTTGGTTTAATACCCCACTTTTTATCACTAAAAGCATATTGCCACTCCTTTAATACAGTGTTACCATATCCCAAGACCCTATCAAGGCGGTAGAAACCGTTGACTACAAGCCTGGATTTACTAAAGAATGGATTACAAGGCTAGATTTACAAGTAGAAGCGAACACAATTTTCTGCGTCGCACAAGTACGATCTGCGCTGCAAAAAACGATTGTAACAGTCTTTATTTCGTTATCTCTTTCTAACACATAACGTCGCTATTAAACATCACTGCGCTCTCTCTAACTTTTGTTCATCTATCTAGTATAATAAGTCTATGGTCCGAACCGGCACAGCAGAGTACCGATATGTATCAACCAATCGCGTTAGACGACAAAACACGTCGTTTTTAGACTTTACCACGGCTTGGGGTAATATCTGTGCTAGCCTCGCGTACTCGTAGTGGGTAAGTGTACCACTAATTGGGAAATGCAATCCTAGCGGAATTACATTTATTAATAGACGTATTTATAAAAACCTTAGTCCGTTTATCCTTATAGAAGCATACAAGTGCATAACTTTATTGTTTTTAGCGGACGAGTTTACTAATTCCGAAAATATAATTTTTTCCCTTACACTAAAAAATTTATCAAAATTATAAAACTGGTTAAAAAAACTTTAAATCCGTAAAAAAATAGAATTGAATTGATGATCAGCACACGTTTTCAGGCTTTTGAACTTGTTTGACTGTTTTTTGGTTTTTACATAAAAATGTATGAAGGACTTGTAAAAGGACGAAATGGTAATTTATCTAGAATTTATATAAAAGAGTAATGGCATTTTGGTCTTCACATCCATCGTAAGTGCTGAAATAAAAGGAATAAAACTTTTAAGTAAGGTTTATACATTATGATTGTTTTAGTATAATAATAATAAAGTACGACAAAAAAAATACATTATAACTTTGATATTGGTTATCTATATTAATTTTAATAGGTTTTTATTGATTTCATATTATTATTTTATTTTGAATAATCTTTTGAATATAATATGACTATATATACTTATGTCGGGGAAAATACAAATCATACATAAATACATTATGAACATTATATAAGTTGCTCATTAGTCTTTAATAGCTTTTTATTAATTTGATTTTTTATTACACCGTGAAGAATATGTCAAATAAAACATAAAAAAATCCAATTACTTAAAAATTTGGTCAAATGAAAGCAATACTTTCACAATTAGTGCTCCATGTCATCAGCTCCCCACTTAAATATTAATCCTTTGACCGCCAACGACGCATATATCCGTCATATAAAAGAATGACCATGACGCTACGATGGACATATCCGTCCGTCATTTTATAACTTGAAAATGCGGTCACGTTATTATGAAATGAAGCCATTTGTTTCATTTATTAACTAAAATATGAATAAATTAAACTAATCTGCGGCAAACATAGTAAAATAAAACTAATATTCTTATGAAACATTTGTTAAAAAACAATGGTCTGCAAAAATCGCATGATAAAAGTCTACACTCTGAGGCCGGGTGACGGATATCTCCGTCACGTAGTGATGCTCCCAAGTTGACTTTATTGATCGACACATTTGTGCTTGAGCAGTCTAAATGGTATTAGATGTGATTAGCTCGCGGACGAGTTTGTTTAAATTTTAATCATTTAGTTTTTTTTATTAAACTAACATGTCAAAAATAAAGTACGGAAACAGGAAATACACAGAAATAGTAATTTCGTCTAACATAATTACAAGATAAGGTACTAGACGTAACAAAGCCTTATGTTCAATATCTGGTAGATGTATTTATACATTCCTAGATTATTTAATTAATTGTGAATGATTTCTTACACTCCAGATTTCGGTTTAAACAGAAATCCTCGTATGCGTCTACTACGGCGTATATAACGTCTGCGACGGGCATAAGTAGGGTTGCCACCTTTTTTTAAAAACAAATAGAGTATATTTACTTTCTAAGGTAAAAAAAATAAAGTACAATGTCTAAAAATAAAGTATTATTTATTTATTTAGATATTTTTTCCACACATATTTTTTGTTACTTCTAGCAAGATCTAACAAATATTTGTTATCAAAAAACGTCTAAACCGCATCTTTACAATCTATGTCCATGTTAAGATAGATAAATAATTCGGTTTTTATTAAGTTTAGGGACGCTCTACTTCGTTCGTCCCGCCATCAGAGAAAAGACTCTCTGTAAATGCTGAAGTGGTGGGAATGGAAGGCAGAAATGACACGATTTTGTATATATTTACAAAATAATTATTACTATGGAGAAATTTTTGCCACTCATGCGATGTAAATAATTCTGAAAAATCTACAGAATTATTAACTTGTGCATATAACTCTTTCAATAAATTAATTTCTTCATACAGATCATCCATGTTAGTATCAAGCTCTTGCAGTTTCAAAATTATAAGTAAGTGAACAAAATGCTCATGCTCAACCTACTTTTTGAATTTATGCCGCTCAATGAAAAGAGCCAATTTGTATGACTCCAGGTACTCTAAGGCTTTATCCAAGAAAAACATGAAATTTTTTATAATTTTCTGACTAACTTCAGGCGAAGACAACTCAATTTCTTTAATCTTTTTTTCAGTTTCATATCCAAAGAAGAGATCTTCTTTTCTTTTCATTTATTCTTTTCTAAGATTTTGCATAACATTGTATACATCAAAATTGTTATCTTATTCCCTTCTAAAAAATTTTACAGTTTTACTAAGCACATATAAAATGTGGTTTTCCAATTTAACAATATTGTATCCACATAAGATAGGCCATCTGGTTCCTACATGGCGTTTGAATTCACGAAAATCTCCATCTACCGATTCTATGAATTTTTTTAAGTCTTATCTCCGAACAGCCGAGTGGGTAAAATGAGCATAGATTTTAAGAATAACATTCTCAATGTCATAGGATAAAAAGTTCCTGGCATGTTTCGTGCAATTGTGCATTATATGTGCAGAACAATTTCCCTTAATCAAGTCCGGTACCAAATTTCTAATGTTTACAAATAATGAATGGTTTATTCCAAAATTGGCATTTGTGTTGTTAGCACTTAGCCCAGATATATTCCCAAATGATAATTTGCATTGCTCTACTGACTTTTGAATTGCATGAACCTTGCACTCAGCTGATGCATTGCTATTTTCATAGAAATCAGTTAATTTTCTTTCAATGCCATTTTCAGCTGTAAAATATTGCACAACTAATGGAAAAAGTTTATATTTTTTGTTGGAAGCATCCGTTTGCAAGCAGAAAAATAAATTGCCTGTATTTAAATCGTTTATTACATTTTGTAAAGCATATGGCCCCAACACCTCTGTAACTAGAGCTTCCATTTTGGTCCTGGCTAAATGAATACTTGTAGCTGTGTTTGAATTAACATAAATCATTTTATTTAACTTAACAGTACAGTCCATACAATTAAAGGACAAAATATGCTTAACAGTGCGATATGTTAAGGCTAAGTAGTTCAGCAGCCGTAACAGTGTCTTTATCACTGCAAAGTTAACTTTGGGAAGAAGTGGAAACAGAAGGAGACCCAAGAAAACTTTCAAGCAGTTCAGATGATTTTTTCAGCTTATATTTCGATGTATGCTGTTTTGTTTCCAGATGTTGCTTAACCTGCAAAAACAAATAATAAACCCTTCATCTACCACCATACACACCAGACACTCCAAACCATCACGAAACCAAAGATTTATTGTGATTCTATCCCTGCATGCTTGTTTGTCCAACCTATACTCACACAGGTAAACATCCACCTAAGATTAAATTTTCATTTATTCAGTGTACTGTATTCAGAGTTACAGATGCCGTCCAATTCTATGTTAGAATCCGATTCCTGTATTCGTTTTTCAGGTGTATTTCGTGGGCTACAATTATATGTATCCATAATCAAATATTTATCAGAACACTGGACAACATCCCAAGAACAAAAAATAATATTCGAACAACAAACAGTAAACAATGACAAATTGAGATGATAATTGACATGGACGTTTTAGGTTACGTTAAAAAGCGACAGCGCTGCTTAGCATTTAATTTTATCGCTTTATGCTTTATCGATGTGATTCATCCCGTTACACGCAAACAATCGCTTACATTTCTTGTTTTTTTTGTAAACAATTAAATAAAACCTTCAATAGTCGAAATAGGTAAAATAAAGTATTTTCACGTACTTTTTTGCTTTCATAAAGTATAAAGTACGTTTCCCCGAAAAAACGTAGGGTGGGATGTTGAACAGTGAACCGGTTAGGAACACTGAACCAACCGCTATTTTCAAATAATGCGACGTTGTCGCTCTTGACGATTTTGTTCATTTTACGTCGTTTGTGAACCCCTCCCACCTCACTTAGTTTGCCAAACACGGGCGCACGTGGCTGCCGTGTGAGGAGTGTTTTCACTTTTTGGATACGAAAACCTAAAGTTTTTCACGTAAGTATTTGGTTTTTGTAATTTTCATTATATTAAATATCTTCCATTAAACTACGTTTGTATATTCTTGCATAAATTTGCCTAATTTATGAGAAGTAATAGTGAGGCATAACCTCCTTTTCCAACTAAATTTCGTTTAAAAAAGTTTCGGCCAAACCAATAGAAGCAGGTACACACTGAACCATGGTTCACTATGTACTCATGTATGTATTATAATATTTCAATTGATATTTTCTTTTTGTAGGATGCCACGATGTAAAATACAGGAGTGAATGATAGATAAACACACTAAAGAGAATATGAAATTGGTATTGCAAGCTGTTGAAGAGGGTTCATCGATACGAAAGGCAGCCAAAGATTTTAATATTGCTTATCCTACATTCCGGCGCTATGCTAAAAAACGGAAGTAGCAAGGTGAAAATATTTCACTCGCCCCCAGATATGACATAAATCGAGTATTTTCTGAAGAAGAGGAAAAGATTTTGTTAGAATATATAAAGAATGTGCATTAATGTTTTACGGTTTATCTGTAAAAGACTGTAGGCAGTTGAAATGGCTAAAAAAACAACTTGAAAATGCTACCTACATGGGAAAGAGGTGGCTTGGCAGGAATAGAATGGTTTCAGTTCTTTAAAAAATGACACCTGGACATCACAGTAAAAAACCAGAACCTGTCAGCATTGCAAGAACAACGGCATTCAATGCCGAAAGCGTTAAAGTGTTTTTTGATAATTTATAGATTGTTATCGACCGATAGCCACAATTTTCTGATGGAACACGAATATTTAATTTGGACGAGACCAGCACTACGAACACAAAAGCCACAAAAGTTTGTAGCTCCAAGAGGCATCAGCGTAGGCAAAGTTACGAGCAGTGAAAAGGGGACGCTGGTTACTACTTGCTGTATGGTTAGTGCAATGGGATTTGCTCTGCCCCCTGTTATCATTTTTCCCCGAAAAAATTTCAAAAACATAATGTTGTATGGAGCTCCTCCCAGTAGTTTAGGTCTGGCTAATCCAAGTGGTTGGATGACGAGCGAACTTTTTCTTGAAGTTATTAAACATTTTATTAAACAGACTCGAACGTCCCCCGAAGATCCATCTCTACTGCTTATGGATAATCACGAGTCACATTTGAGCATCGACGCTTTGGACTATGCCAAAAAATCAGGTGTGACTGTGTTAACGTTCCATCCACACACAACGAATAAACTACAGCCTTTAGACGTGGGTTTTAAAACTTATTATTATTCAGCGTTGGAGTCATGGATGCTTTGTTCCTAACAGCTGTTTTTTTGTTTTAATGAGAAATGTTTTTTTATTACATTATGGTTATGTAACTCAATAAAAAATGCATAAATATTACTATTATTTTCATTTAATTTCTTGATTTTTCTTTGAATAACCTCCTGGTTTACTGTACAATATGTACTGGTTCAGTGTGCAACACGGATGGTAAACAGTGAACCAATTCTCAGTTTAAAAAAACAAGGATCTGTGGGGTTTATGTCTTAATTTAAAGGGCTGGGGTTTATTTATATGATACTACAATACATTTGCTACTTACAGTAAAAAGTTTGGAACTGAAAACGTTTAATCTACCAAAATATAGGTCTCAGAAAAAAATGTGGTTCACTGTTCGACAGCCCACCCTACATACTTTATTATAAAGTACGGGTGGCAACCCTAGGTATAAGCTAACTGGTCACAATGAATACTGAGAAATAACCGAGTGCCCAAAAGATATATTGATATATTAATTGATTTATCTTAATTTTAAATCAATTCTAATTAATTTTGTTCGAAATATTAGATAAAATAAATAAATAGTGGCTTAACTGAAACGTAATAAACTTGACAGAACGTAAATAACATTACATATAAATTAATAAAATATAGACAGTATGCAGTCACATTTTTATAAAATTATGGGTCATATTTATTGTTTTCTACTTATGCGTGTATTTATGAATAAAAAGCGCACATAATGTATGATATTAAATCATGTATTAAAAAAGTTACCTTGCAGCTTTGACTCCTTCGACCTTGGCGGACTTTTATTTATTACACCTTTTATTAATTAAATTATGCAATTATAAAGGAATTAATTAAGAAAACAATGGTTTAGATATAAATATTTGAACTAAATTTAATCACGCACACAATGGGTATTCCCCATTGTGTGTTCATCCAACCTGTTTTCTGAACAAGTCCCACAGTCCCGGGAGAAGCTTTGTTAATCATAAAATATTTGCAATTTTTTCGGGAAAAGACTGTGGCAGATGTAAGGCTGAACCTGTGGTCGAGACAATACATCAAATGGTCACAAGTGACCCCTTCTTCACTAATTACCTTGTTTCATTGCTTCTAACCCTTTAGTGTGATAATTATTTTTGACTTTGTACGTACGAAATTTCATTGGGAGCAAAAAGGGCTCCAATACATGGTGTTCTATTATCAAATCCAAACTGGCTATTCATAACTACCTCTAAATTGTCAATAAACGTACAGACATTTTGCATATTGAAAGGCGTTGCACGAGAAAGGTTACATAGTTCTTTTTCCTTAAGAACAGGTCTGGATTTCATTGTCGAAAACCATGTAACTAATCTATTCCGGTCGTTTTATGAACTTTATATGATTGAGACATATCAATGTTATGATGTTACGCCATTTCATATGCCAGCTATATTGCCTCGATAGTTAATAGTCGATGACATTTTTGCAAACTTATTCAAATACCCATTTAGGGCCACTTTGTGAGACCCTAAAAACACTCATCGCATTTTATAATCGCGTGCGTATCGCATAATCTGAGCCTCTTCCTCAGAAGATTCACTTCTTTTATAGAAGAATCTAATCTTAAGTGTTGCTTTTTTCAACTAAAGCTACTGCATCTTTCATATCATCTTCCATATGCAAATTGATACTAGGGTTTCTCTTTCACAACCATGCCCGCATCTCTTTCCTAAAATGAGTAACAATTTTAAAGAATTACGAAAACATTTAAATGAAAATTAATTATGCCCCCAATTTACAATTTTCAAAAACTGTATATTTTCTGAACCTCTTTTGCTTGTGCACCAACTTTCTCTCATGTATAGTTTCCATTTAGGCTTTGCTGATCCTCAAAATATATTGTTATAATATTACATGGTCAACAGATAGATGTACGTCTACAAAATTTGCCATCACAAAGTTACAGGTGAAGCTAAAAAAAGTGCTTAAAAATGTTAATGATTATTTTAGAGATACAGTGAAACATGTTTTACTACGCCCCGTTTCACAGAGTGAATCGGGGTCAGTGAATCCAGTTGCACTGTATCGCTAAAATTAACATTTTTTGTAATTACCTTAGAGGTACAGTGAAACAGAGTGAAGGTAATCATTAGCGTTTAAAAATGTTAATGATTACCTTTAGAGGTACATGTTTCACTCTGCCCCATCACATCATTTGCTAAGTAAAAATAATTTGAATTTTTTGAAATTTATTGATATCGGCATTTGGCTACACCAAACATGACAAAAAATATACAAGTATTTAAAAAAATACTCACTAAACACCAAGCGTATAGTAATTCAACAAAAACAGAGGCTAATTTCCAAAAATCCACCAAAATAGTAGCCACCCAAAAATCCACCGATATAAAAGTGATAATTTTGTACGAAAAACAATAATGAAACTTCAATACACAAAATGACAATTGCATCAAGATGGCGGTTCATTAGCTTAATAAATCAGTGGATAGATGTTTGAAAAAAGACTTTGTTTGGGTGGATGTTTGAAAAAAGACATGGATAACACAGCTGTTTTACTATGTTCCCTGTGTCGCTGGACCCCTCTCACCATATGAGAAATGAGAAAGGAATGCGTTACTCGTATTTGGTGCCAGATCATTTTAATAGCCATTTTCATATATTAATGAAACAAATTAACACAAAATATGCAGATATCCATCAAAACACAGCAATAAAAAGTTATTTACTACATATTATAGGTGTTAATACATGCATTTTTTGACACAGACAATATATATATATATATATATATATATATATATATATATATATATATATATATAGACTTATTTTGTCATCTCTAACTAAGCTGCGTGGACGCCAGCAATGTTACAATTAGCGAATTGTTACCAACAAGTTGATAAGACTAACAATACTGGCCATTTTTTATAGATTATAGATGTATACCATGTACTACCTGAAAATCTTCAAAATAAATAAAAGCTTTTCACACAATATTTGAAATATATCTACCATAATTCAGCTATCTTCATCAATTCAAATGTTTCATGGTTATAAAAAATTAAATACAGATATTTATGGCAATTAAAAAATTTTAAACGCCTCTACTTCTAAATTAATCGACCAAATTTGATGACTTCGGTGCGAATTAAAGCTGATTGCACAAGCTTTAAAATACATCCACATAACACTTTGAATCATATAAAGACTAGACGAATTTAAAGAATTTTTAAATATTAATTTTTCTCTTAACCTATTACTTTATAACTATTACAATTACTTTTACAACTACTGAAAAAATGTTTGAATTGACTTTTTTTAAATCGATAACGGAACCGTATTTAAAATGTATGATTGCAAAAAATTAATTGAATATTTTAAAAATCTCGACAATGCAGTCTAGATTTAAAGCAGTATAACGTTATACTATATTTATAAAATCTATACTATTATATGTATATGGTATTGTATTATTTTACTAACATTTTATTTGAAATACCAACTTTTAGAGCCATCTGTATCAAGTTTATTCGTCTACTTTCTAACATCATTCTGGTGTCTTACACTTTATTTACTTTTTTCTAACATCTATCAGCGTCAAAATGGCAAAAATCAAATTTTTTTTAGACTTATAGGTATGACCACCATTGCCCACTAACCACATTATTACCCACTTCTATACATTTGAAGAACTTCGCTATTAAGCGTAATGAAAATTGTTCTATTACTGTTATCATTTTCTCTAAAAAACATTGTTTACAGTTTTAAGGTCTTTTAAACTTTCATCTTTATAATTAGAATGTTAATGCTGTAAAAAATGTAGCCATATTGGCCTTTCCTTTAAAAAAATATGCATCAAATGCAGGCTGTGTGTCTTTCATCAACGTCAACTCATTTTTAATTTCTTACAAAATGCTTTTCCGTTTTTTTTTATTGCAGTAAAATATAAATTTACTTCAGTCCAAAAAAAAATACTGAAGTAAAAAAATCACAGCATTTAAATTATCTAGAGTAATGTAAGTACACGTCTGGTGTTACTTTAACAAGTCGATTTGTCGTCTGTCATATCTACTAAATTTTAATTAACCACTTTTGTGCAATCTACCTCCATGTGCCAGACATCACTATTATATAATTGAAAGTAATAATGCCATATGTTTCACTGAATCATTGATGGAATGTTTCTCATTCAAAACTCTGAACGTGCTGTTTACTTTCAAATCAAATAAGGGTGCAAAAGTTAGCCCAAGGGGATCGCGTTTTGCCGAAATAATCAGGTGCACAGGTATGCCGATCCACAATGTGCTTGCAGTTAACCTTTCAAAATTTCTAGAATACAAGTCAGATTATTAATCTTAAATCTATTCTTAAGCATGTTTTAAATTTATTTAGCAGGTGGTATACAATTTACTGAACATGTTTAATAAATGGAACAAAGCCTATTTAATGCGTTGCGTGACATGACAATCTGATCAATTGCACTATGAAAGATATATATTACAGTCATTCGAAAATGAACAGAAAATGTTACTCAAAGTATGCAATTAATTTGAATTTTACTTCAAAGTTACCAGTTAAAATTCAAAGAAAAATCGCACCTTCATATATTGCTATTTTTTATATATGTACACATTTATCGGACATATCTTATCTCTTCCAGTCTACTGAATGCAACAAATAATATGGTGGAAGACAAACATTTTTCATAATTCAAAAGACTAGAAATTCAATTTGAAAAAAAATATAGATACCTTTAAATTTAGTGATAAAATTATGCAAAAACCAAAGTTTATGATTGGCTCTTTTACCACTGCACCATCAATATTTATTTATTTTTGTGTTGTGTCGTGTCCATGCATTTATATCAATTGATCAACAAAGGTAATTTTTGAAATAAAACTTCTTTACGCACGCTTGACTTTGCTATTGCTCGCTTGACAAGCTATTGTACATACATAGATATGATCGCAAAATAAAACCAAATTTCTACTGTATTTGTATATTATTTAGTAGAAATGGTGAATTTGTTTTCATAAATATAGAAGAAATTTAAGTCTTTATTCGAAGGTAGATTTTTGGATAACTTAAAAGCAAAATATATGTCATCATTTCACTGAAAATATTATGGAACTTCCCTTTCCGACTGGCGCTCGTCATCGACGTTACTTTTATTCAAGTAAAACTTCTTTACGCACGCTTGACTT
Source organism: Druceiella hillmani (assembly GCA_039881145.1). Taxonomy (NCBI): domain Eukaryota; kingdom Metazoa; phylum Arthropoda; class Insecta; order Lepidoptera; family Hepialidae; genus Druceiella; species Druceiella hillmani. Next base: position 6,081,574 of record JAYKKI010000079.1, on the reverse strand, counting down.
GGGGAGTAAGCTGGTGGATGCGTGACGAGAGCGTTACGAAAAGTGTGATCGGGCGAGGCGAACGGAAGTTGAGAGGAAGATATAAGTTAGTGAAGACAGAAAGAGAGAGAGTTACATTTCGTATATTTGATTATTTTGTAATTTCATTTCGTTCTTGAACAATTTTATAAATTATTATTTTGTTCAATACATTAAATATTCTACGTTTAAAGTGAATAAAATTGTAAATTCATTTTAAAGTTCATATTTTGTGAATTTGAAGTTTTACTTCAATCGTGTGGTCTAAAGCACACTCATTTTTTTTACATATGTATTCCTATTTTTGATATTTGTATACTTTTATCGGACATATTGCTATAGGAGCAATCAATCTCTTCCTGTTGATTGAATGCAATAAATAAATTGTGGAAGACAAACATTTTTCATAATTGAAGACTAGAAATGCAATTTAGAAAAAATTATAAATGAGTATCTATAGCAATGAGATAGCCATTCTTTTTCCGAATGCGCATAGTTTTTTTTCTTTTAGCTGTGAACTGGCCAGTAACATTTTTAACAAAGAAAATTTCATTCTGTTGTATTCCAAAAATATTTATCCATTTTTGACCGAATACAATAGATATTATCTGTATACCAAGTAAAAAACCTTAAAATGAACCAATTCAAATTGTCCAAGTTGTATATACATTTTTTATAGAACGTAAGTTTCACTTTTAAAACAGAAAAACATTTTTGGAGAAAATAATATGTTTAGAGAAAAAAGAAGGCTGGGCAGGTTTGGAGAGTGCTGAAATATATTTTGTAGATTGAAATTGGCGAATAAATAAAATGAAAGAATATTTCTTGTAACTGACCTACTATCAGAATGTGATAATAGATGAACTTAAAATGTCAATGTATGATTTTTTTTGTCTATACTAATTTTAATCTGCAGCTTTACTCACGTAGGAAAAAGAAAAAATGGTAGTGTAACTTAATTTAAGAAATGATTAAGATATTCACTTACTATGTAAATATTAAGTCTATTATATTAACTTTCTAATTCCTAAGAGGATGACTTTTTTTCCAAAAAATAAATGAATTTTATTTCAAGATAAAAGTATCCTATGTTCATCTCCATGATACAAGGCTTCATGTATGTATCGAGTGCCAGTTTAGTAGAAGAAGTGTTTAAACAAGATGAACAAACTCACTTTTCCATTTATTATGTTAATTATTTGTATAGAAGGCACATTAAAAAATTTGGTATTCAGATTGGTACTATTAACCACAATGAAAATCATAAAAAAAATGTAATGAAAATTTTTTTGTGTTAAATTAATCTTGGTATGTCATGCACAATTTTCAAATTGCCGGCAATGTGTACAAAAAAATGACAAATTCAAGCAAAGTACCCACGATGAATTACCAATGAGATAAAGTCTCCAAATTTTGATTAATTTTTTTATTGCCTTTTTTTTAAATGGCCAGTTCTAATAACCTTCAGTAGCACCCTTGTATTTTGTTTAGAGGTTATGTTGTCCTATATAATTTTTATGAGGTAAAGACAGAATATATAAAAAAATTTCTATATTTTTGAGCAGTATTTAGTCGTGTAGATATATTGCTCCAAATAATTCAATCAGTTATTCAATAAATCGATTACATATACATATATTCATTTGCAACATATTTTTAGCAGTTTAATGAAAAACAATGTTGTTTTGAACAAAATCTTTAATCAGGAATAAAATATAGCATTTCATAGAAACAGATCATAAATTAAAATTTTCTCAGACATTGCTAAATAATACGATGAGAGAATTGTTACAAATTACAAGTTACAGCGGATTAAAATTAAAAAAAATGCAACAATGAACCAAGTGAAAGTTTCAAATTCACATATAAAAGCAGGAGGATTAGAAGATTTAGAAAGGATACATTAGGATACATATTTTGCATTAAATTGTGTCCATGGTATATATATTCTATAAAATTTTCACCATATATTCCATACAATTAATTCTAGCATTCTTAATAAAAATTGCCTTAGAAAAAGATGGCGTAAGAAAATCATAGATAATTTATATTGATAAGTAGTACAGAATTTCACTTTCTTGATTAAATCATCAATAACCATATGAATTATTTATATATTATGACATTAAAAATTTCCAAACTAGTCAGTCGTTAAATATCATCATTAAGAAACAATAGCACTAACTGTCGGACATCTTTACCATGTACTCTGTTGCTAGAATGCAGCAGGTAAGCAATATTACCAGTCACAAACTGATTAGAGGAATTGCTTAAGAGCCTTTAGTGTTGCAATCTCTTAATTTTTCAACATACTATTGCTATAAACACAGATTATTTCCAAATCTTTCCGATGATATCAAAAACTTAGCGATATTGTTTCTTTAACAAAGATATGCAGAAACAGAAGCACCTATACAATATTATCCACCTATACAATATAGTAATAATACTATTAAACTTATTAAAAAAATTATGGACAGTAAAATTTGAGTACAAAAAGTTTTTGAGAAAATATATTTTTTAAGAGCAAACAAATGAATAAATTTCACATTTTATCATTTTACAAAAGTAGACTTTGCTCTACTGAATTTTAAAATAAAAAGACAATGTAATCAGATGAAAATTCACTAATGATAATTTCTCACTACTAGAAATTTGAAGATAAAAAGTAGCTACGACTACATTATCACTATTACACATTAATTCATATCTATATTTACTTTCATTTGATATAAACCAAAGCATTCGTAGAAAATTCTTTCAGAAACAATTTTGCATGAACCATGGAGATTTTACGAGTTTATTTACGTGTATTTTCCTTTATCTTAAATATAAATCAAATAACTTCCTGCAACAGCTTTTTTCATAATTGAAATATTTATAATATTACGAAATATAAACAATTAATTATTTATCCATTAAAGTATTTCATTATGTATTTGATTTATTAGTTAAATTAAGAATACTGCAAAATGGTTGCTCGAAAAATTAAATGTATTCATTTTTATAACAACCAACGCCTTAAAGCCTAAATGCATTCATTTGTAGAAAAATACGCAAATTAAGATTAATTACAAATCATCTCAGTAACCACACGGGGTGTCGGTAAGCTAAAAAAAATTGGCCCTATTTGGGGAAGAAATGATGACTTTTGGATAGTTTATACTTTTAAGCCTGAATGCATTTTTTTTCCACAATTTCGAGCACAATTTCATTTCTTTAAAAGTACCCCATGTTTTTTAGCACCTTCTTTGTAGTACATATAAATTACCAATGAGTAGAAAATTAAAATTATTTTGCTAAAGTATAGAAATACTTTTTAGAACTATGTTGTTTATATCCAAAACTTTTAACTCGTTTATTGTTATTTATACTAGTTTAAAAAGTACCCAGTGTCTTATTCGTGAGTAGCAACATTTTCATTTTTCGTTTTTACTAGTCATAGCCATACTTAATTCCTTGATTTTAGACAGCAGTTGAATATACTACATTCTTTTGTTCCAGAGTAATTAGTAAATAAAACCATTTACATGATTGTTGCTTACCATAAGAGAGAAAAATAAGATTAAGACCTACGAAGAAAGAATATTTGAAAATAACGGAAACTTTACGAAAACCTTAGAGATTGAGTTTGTCCATTCCCTGGTAACACCTTTGCCAAACAGAGTATATTTTATTTAGGTACTGTTCTAACCAACAGGATTTTTAAGAGTAAACTTACAAATAAAGAGTTTCTAAAGAGATCAATAGGTTACTTTGAAGAAAATATGACAGGTATTGATAATTGGGAGTTTCAGTAACTGTTCAGAAAGACAATAAAGTAGTTATTGTATTGTCCTGACTTCAAACGAGTGGGAACCAATTGAAAGGTATGATAGAAAAACTAAATAAAAGGTCAATATACCAAGCACCACGATAATTGAAGAATATACAATAATACACATTAGAGCAACTTTATTAGAAGATATCACATTTCAATAAAAATTTTTGATATCACATTTAAATTCAACACTGGGATATGACAGTTATAAACTTAAAGGTATTCTATAAAAAAAAATATGTATCAAAGCAAACTATAAGCAATTTATATAAGCCTTGTTTAGTGTTAGCGGATAATTTTAAGCCACAGTTGCAAAAAGGATACAGCTGATAAAAGTGGAAAGTGTAGCTCGATTAAAAAACTCTCTGTATTAAACGACAAGCAAATGCTAGAAAAAGAGAGGCAGTCGAAAATGTCACTGGCCAGTGTGGGCTATGTCACTGGCCAGTGTGAACTATGTCACTGGCCAGTGTGAACTATGTCACTGGCCAGTGTGGACTAATGTAATAAAATAAAGTGTGAAAAGGTAAAGTTACTTAAAGTGTGAAAAGGTAAAGTTAGGTAAAGTTACTAAGTAATTTTATAGTGTTTAAAATGGGTAGTTACAGATCTACATTTGTAACTACTTTTTTTTTATAATAAATAATCCAATCTGGGACATAATTATATCCATCACAAGATTTTTATCAGTAAATACAACTTGCTTGAAGAAGTTTTATCTCTTTTATATACATGCATTATGTTTAGGATGTGTCGGCAGCAAACAAAACTGAAGCCTCGAATATCACAATTCCTTTATTCAAGTGAAATATAACACAGGAATAAATGTTTGGTATGGTTAGATTGTTTTAAGTTTTTCTGTAGACTTTAAAGTTTATTTCAGTAACTACTCATTATGCCTCGAGGATATTAAAGATCAAATAGACAAACCAGTCGATAATTATCTTTGTTTTCTGGAAAGTTATGGGAAAACTAAGCAATTGGGATGACTGGAGGCATAAACACAGTATGAAGAGCAAAGGTTGGTTCGCAATGCAATAAAAAAACTAACTTGAAAATTGCCAACGTCCTTTACGATAAAAATCAATTACCGATTTCATTTTGATAATAGTCCTGTGACTTTATTTTCAACGATCCTTGATTATCCAATTATCAAGAAAGAAGAAAATAAACACCTGAGCCTCAGCATGTCAAGGTGCAGTTTTGAGTTTGCTTTTAGTCATTTCAGCTGGACTAAAAAATGCGAGAATGCCATCTTCAATGAAGAAAACAAATTGAGATTGGATAGACCAAATGGTTGAACTATTACTGATATGATACGCTGACAGAATCATACATTCTCAGCAATCATCAGAGAACTAGAGAATCTGTCGTGATTTTGGGGGAATTGAATACAAATAAAGGGCAAAATTTCTTTTAATGAAGGACACGTGAAGAGGAATACGTAGATATTCTCAAAAACTTTTTTCTCTAGTCATAGCAACATTTTCATGCTTGTAGTTCGAAAATTTAAAGAAAACACAGTTTACCTAATTTCATTGTTATGAAAAAGTGAAAAACTTACAATCTTGGAAGAATTTCCTGCAAAATCAGATGATTTCAACATTAAAGCTAACGTTTGAGGTATTCTAGCTCTTAGTGCATATGAGAATGGTTGGCAATTCAACACTCATGAAGAATTAAAAGGAATCATCCTTAAACAGGGGGCCAGCATTGACCAGTCATTCTATCATTCTTTACCAACATAAATATTAGTTGTATATGATAAACAAGGAAACGGAACTATTATAGAGCCACAAGGTGTTTCAAATGAAGGAATAATCTCCACGGTTATACATTATTTGTACAATAACAGTGAAAACGTGATGAACCTCTCATTATGTCCTGGACTGTACTCAAATTTGGTCAATATATTTTATACTTATTCTTCATTTGTACTACCAATGGGCAAGAAAATATTTAAAATAAATCATACATTCAAGGGTTAATATTAATCACATGACGCTCTACTCCAGAAAAAAATTTATTTAATCTAAAACTCCGTACTTTGCATATCTATGGTAATTCTCTCACAACAATATTTATTTTCGATTACGTTACTTATAACAGATATATATTTTCACTTTTTAGCAGCGTTTACACGGTGACAATTTGTGCAACAGTTGCCATCGTGGCAGCTATTGTGACAGTGTTCTGCTACAATAATATAGATGTTCGCCTGTGTGTACACGGCGGTGACGCTGCCACGATGGTAAATGTCACACGAATTATGTAAATGCCGCTTTAGATATATAAAATGTTTATGATGTTCAATGTCGAGAAAATGTTCTCTTTAAATGTTATTTCTTAAATACAAAACTAAAATACTTATGAAAATCTAAGATACACTTTGTTATAATACAATTATGTTTCACATCACTTTTCAATTCTGTACAAAGAATAGTAATAGCCATTTACTAATCTAGTTATTTTCCATCCTCAATATGATACAGTAATTCCTACGAATGGTAGTCGGTTGTACTTCGGTCATTTTACGATCTCCGCAAGCATCAGGTTCTTGCCAGTGCTGCAAAATAAGAATAAACAGATTATTTAAAAATTAAGCTTCGACATTAATAAAAGGGTTAACAAGTGACAGGCATTCAGCAATTTTCACTAAAGTTAAGGTAGCCATGATTAATGGCTTTTAATAACTTTTAATAAAGGGTAATTTAAATTGTCTTATTTAATGGGAAAAATTTATAATTAAAATTTACTTTAGAAGCGTAGCTAAAATAAAAGCTATAAATATATCATAAAAAAATTGAGCAATTTGTTATTAATTGATAGAAGATTTGTATAAGTAGAAATTCTGTACTATTAATTTATAAAGGATGGTTTATACTATAAGTGTTATTGTTTAGTACACATATTACGTTTAACTTATACTGACTGTGAGAAATATTTTGTCAAATAATATGAAGGTGTTTAGCGTCCAAGAAAACAAAGCCACAGGAAACAGAATACAAATACTAATTTTATTCATTACCACATTTTAAGAGTTTTGTCTGATCTAAGTATTTCGTGGCTAATCCAAATTTTTGTCAATGCTTTGGCAGGCCAATATTTACAAGCAAGTGCTACTTTTTATAGGGATATGGGCAAAATGTCATGTATTGATATAATAAGATATTCGTATTTCAAATTCTTCAAGGTTTGAAATAATATAGTATGTGTAAACAACAATACGATTGAATATTTAAAAATCAAATATTTTCACATTTAATTAAAATTGCCCCACTTAAGTAACCAAAGCTTCTGTTACCCTTTACACAAAATCATCCAACATACCATTTATGCAGGTAAACAGGGGATCGAGTCCAGTAGTTCGCAGCACAGTTTGCAACGGCGGCCACCGATGTTTACGCTGCGGAATGATAAGGTATCTTTTGTGTTTTTGAGCCAGAAATTACAAGATTTCTCCAAAAAAAAAAAAATATATATATAAATATATATATATGCCAGTTATTTTTTGTCATATTTCTTGATCAACCCTACATCCAAATTATATTTCTAACAGTCAAATAAATATATATTTTTGAGTAAGATAAAAATTTGGTACATCAATATATGGCAAAAATATTTATGAGGATATACTTTTATTTTTATCCTAATCTCTACATAATCCGTAATTAGATTACCCTAGATACTTTAAAATATATCAAATTTATACAGGCAACAGTCATAAATTATACTTATAGCAGTACGGATTTAGTTATTGGCAATTTAGTCTTAGCTTGATACTATGTTTCCCATACACATTGAGTTATGTTGCAATAAATATTAATGTGGCTAGATTAAAACCGCCATTCAGTGTAAATTAAAGCGTTATTTCAATAATTTAAGTCATTTGCACGTCAAATTCATTTTACACTATTAAATAAACTTAATGATGTTATATTAATTATACAGTTATATTCTTATAAAATAAAAAAAATGTCTAGAGTAAAAGAAAACATGTAATGTCCCGTAAATAATGGATACCAGATAGCGGAACTCAGTCTGTCGAAAAATGGAATTTTGTGGTTAGTAAAAATCTCATGGATTTCAAGATATTGGCACTTTTTTTTACTTTTTTAGGTGCAATAGCCATAAATGAAATTTTTTCATTTTTTGTTTCTCTCACTTTTATATTATTTCTAACTAATTATGCTAATCTATTAGAAATTTTTAGTAACTATTACAATCTTATCCTCTAAACTTTGTAAATTAAAATTTTGTTTTATATTTAATTTTTCTTACAAGTTTCTAGTTCTTGTGCGTGAAAAACCCACTGGCAATTTTCCTATATAGAAAAAAAAAACATTAAATTCGCATAGGGACTTTATCAAACTTAAATAGTTATAGAATTCTATTGCAGCTCACAATAGACGTAGATACTACCAGTGTTTAATGGGCACCGCAGTCGTCGGATCTGAACCTTGTGATTTTTTTTATTAAGGTCCTTTAAAAGTTTACAGACGCCTTTCTCAGCTGTGTGAATGCACACTGCAGTTAATCGTGAAATTTTTTTAAAATACTAGACAACCCAAGTTTTCATATATTTTTTTACACCATAACGGCTCAAACTTGGGAAAAGAAATGATGTAAAATGGAAAAATTTAATTGAAAATTCCAAAAACAGTTAACTAACAATTCTAATAGCACATTTCATAACACAACTATTAAAAGATTTTACACAAAAAATAGAATGAGAATTCTTTCATTGCTTTCATATCACGAAAACTGTGACAGTTTTACTAAGCATACAATTTCTTTCTTTTTAAGCAAAGTATGTTTCTCTCTATCCATGCTTGTAAGGTTGTTACTATTTATGGTACATCTGTATAGAAGATGAGGAAATTGTCTTTGAGGACAACTTTTTAAGTTCTGATGATGTTTTTATGAACATCAAAATTTATATAACATGTTTCATCCACGCATCTTCTCAATTATAGTATTATTGCTCCCCGTGTAAAACTTTTGACAACACTTGTAAATTTTTAAAGGTCGGTATTCGTGCCACATTCGTAAACATTAAGTCTATCTATGTTGGACTTAAACTGATGGGAAAAGAGAAGTACATTAGCCAATGTGAATTTTTCATTGCGTTTCTTCATTTAATTGAATAATTACCTTGTTTTTATAATGACAAAGACTGGCCACGGGTTATTGTACCAAAAAATTTACTTACTAAATACTTTTTCATATCATTTTACTTTTGCAATGGATTATATCTTATTGTTTTTTTTGACTTAATTCATATTTTTTGTTGGTAAACACTTTATATGACACAGATGTCAACTTAAAAAATTGAGAAAACGTAAAAAAATAAAATATGTGAAATATTTGCAGATTTTGGTAGTTGGTAGTAAAAAGCATATTTTAGTCCATTGAGTGCGCCTGGTATGACTAGGCTCATTGTGGGTACGACTTAGTTCCCTAATGCTTCAGTTTTAATAAAAAGATTTTGGGCCGGGAAGAAAACTTCCCGTCTAAGCGCACTAGTAGGTTAAACAAATTTTTTTTATTAAATTAATATAAAAAAAATTAGTTTAAAGTGGTCTTTACAACAAATACATTTTTGACGAGTTTAAAAAGTCAAAAATTTACTTTTGCTGAAATGTGGGTCCCGCATTGACAATGTTATAGCAATTTTATTTCATATAAGTTAACAAGGACGTAAGCTGAAAAGTTGTACCTCAAGGATTACTTGTAATTAACAGTATTGAGATAACGGAATTAAAAACAGTATTGTAGAATAGATAGAAAAACTTAAGAAGAAAATCAATGATGGAGAGCATAAAAATTATATAGAAATAAAACAGAAATAAAGGAATATCTCGTCACAAATTTTATGAAGCTAATTCATACTTAAAATTCATAGAATAATAATGAATACTATGCATAAAAAATTGTTAACATATTAATAGCCAAATATATTCAATATTGAATGTTTACTCTCTCGACACGAAGACAATATCTTGTTATGTCATTCCCTGTTCGTTACTTTTAAAGTTCACCTAAGGGGCAACAGAGTCATTATCAGTATAAACATTTCTGTAACTTATTAAATAGTTCAACACAATTGACCCTTAATATGATAACATTACCGTAAGTCATTGTCCTTAATTGCGAGCGAAACTTTTTTGTTACTATATTATGAACATTACATAAGAAATAAAATATTGAAAACAGAGTTAGGTAAAAATTATGTCATAATTATGTTTTTAATGATTTCATAACTATTATTTACACTTTGGTTATTTGGTGACAGTATTAGTAGAGCTAACGAAAGAGCGAAAACTTTTGCAGGCCAGAATAAAGTAAATACATTTCAACACCGCCAAGGGAGAACATTGTAACTTACTTTTTACAATTTTACAGAAGACTATAACAAATTTCAAAACATTATATAAAAGTACTGAATTTTCCCATTTCTTTATGTTTTTTGATTATATTACAAAACGCTTACAGATATGACAAGTAGACAGTCTTGACCCTTCAAGACTAGAAAAAGAATAGAAAATATGATAATACCTCATAACCATCAAAAAATGAATGCAACTACGTGATGTAGTATTATTTCTACTTTCTTTAAGTTCTTTACCACGACCTAGGTTTCGTTGTATTACAACATCGTCAGGTGTGCTACTAGCAAAAATTCTGTGCTAATACCTCACATGAAGATGATGAAACACAACGAAACCTAGGTTGTGGTAAAGAACTTAAAGAAAGTAGAAATAATACTACATCACGTAGTTTCATTTAATCCGGTAGTTGACTCATTCTAAATTTTGCTATTTTTCGTACAATATTGTGAAATATAAGTTAATTAAAAACCAATCTTGAAAAAAATTCAAAAATTGATTGAAAAATAAGCCAATTCTAAATTTGAAGATACGGATAGAGTTGGGTATATCCCTGTCTCTTTTCCTCTTATAGAATATAATGTGCATTATTAAAAATGACCTCACAACACCGTATTGCCGTCCTTATGAAATAAAAAAAATTTAGTCAAATACCCAATTGTGAATAACGAATTTCTACAAAATTAACGCCAAATATATTCAATATTTAAAAAATGAGTGATAATAAGCTTCCTTGGGGGTGGCTATTTATGCAAAATATAAGCACAATACAATAATTTATAAATTTTGAGAGAGATATGTGGTAGCGTCAATAATACTAGGGAGCATTAAAATAAATAAAAGAAATAAAGAAAAGTCAATATATTTTAGTATAATTCTGATAATAAAAATACACGAACATGATCACAGTATGATATCACTTTGCATATAAAAATGATTCCAAATGAAAATTGTTGTTACTCCTCATTAAAATATAATATTAATTTCTTGATAAAACTTTTCCGATGGCCGAACGAATAGGTAAATTTCCACACATCTCTCTTAGCTGATAGAACCAGTGCAGGCTGGAGTTTCTTGCGCACTTCTCTTCTGCCTGGATAAAAATTAACATTAATCTAACGCAAGCCATAACTAATGCAAAAAAATTGTGGAAAGCAAACTAATAATAAAGCAAAACTGAATTTGAAGATGAGAAAGAATAATAGACAAGATAAACTACAGAAGCTTTTCAAAATTTTCCTTCATATTTAAATACATTTAATTTTTTATACCCGATTCAATTATTTTCTACGACAGGTTGTTCCACATATTAAAACATTTTTTTTGTAGTTTCAAACAATAATGATTACGGATATCACTTACATTGCCTGTTAATGAAAAATGGAAGTTCAACTTGTGTAAATAATGAACAAACAGCCTATTCCCATTTAACGTTGGATCTAAGCCTCCACGCTTATATATTATTTTAGCGGTGGTTGGAAATACTACTGTCAATCCATTTGTGTCACTGGAAATGTCACTATCAAATGCATTTTTTCTGAACTTCCATAAAAAATGAAATACGTTCAAGAAAAATAGTGATAAACCAAAATAAATTTTTGGAACATCTTATTAAAGTGGACCAAATTAAGATTCGGCTCTTAATTTATTTTGGATTAAAAAAAAACAAACAAATGCTGTGTTGAGATAGATCCCACGCTAGATAATAAATCGATAATTTTAATTTTGTTTGACAATCCCTGATTTATGAGATACTTAAAGGAAAATAACGAAGACGACATAGCCAAAATGGCTTTGGATACGGAAATTTGAAACTAAAAAATATATAGAAATATATAAACCGTCTGGATAGAATTGTTAGACACAATTAAATGAAACTACATGATGTAGTGTTATTTCTACTTTCTTTAAGTTTCTTTAGGTTTCGTTGTATTACATCTTCAGGTGGGCTCTTAGCAAAGATTTCATTTCCATAGTGGCTAAAAATTACGTTTGGTATTTTTCCGTATACTTCCAAAAGTGTACTTTTCAAACTTCAAGTATTACAAGATTTGAGTTTGTAATCAACAGCACTTGTATGAAATTAGATTACTAAATTATAAACTACATTTCGTATTAAATATTGTCATAAATTAGTTTATTAATTTTTGCAATATACTTTTACCATCTAGAATATATTTTCAGTAATTGAAAGTTCAATGGAAGTCCGATTTGAACTAGAATTTTTTGGAATACGCATTAAGAATTGTTTTTTTTTATAAAATGAGCTTTGATTACACACCTAGTTTATATTCATGCCAATTATGTGAATATATAAGTACTTAAAATGTATTTTTTAAAAATAAACTGATATTTTTTGTAATATTTAAATTTAGACATTACCTTTGCTGTCAGCAGTATTCACACCAAAACTAGAATACCAAAAGAACTTTATCAAATAAAAAAAAACAACCCAGTGCAAGCCTGGGTTGTGTATCGTGGGATTAACAAAGTACTACTCCTGTATATATTTGCACTTACGTCAGCTATTTCAATTTTTAAAACTCAGAGCTACAGGACTCAAATATGTCAGCCATATTGTAAAATTTTTCTTCATAGCTTTTGATTGTGTTCATTTTATTAAAAATATAAATATATTTTTTTTATATTTTACAACACCACAATATTTTTCTTGATTTAGTGGCACCTAAAGTTTAAACCGTAACGGATTATAATTGCGAAGAACAAAATACATACAGATGCTTTATGTGATTACTGATTGATTTTGAAATATGTGTTAGTGATCTGGAGGCAGTTATGAATTTGACATTAAACCACCAAATCGACAAAGAAAAAATGTAATAGAACCTAATAGCGAAAGTGATTTTGAAGGGAGTGGATTGAAAATTATATGCCACCATCTATGGAGGATTATTGGGTTATTTCTAGCGTAATTTCAAATTTAGTGGTCAACAGAGAATCAGTTAGGTAACAAATTAGAGTATGCTCTTCAAAAGAAAACCACAAAGAAAAATTATATATTTGCAAAATGTGTTGCGTATCATTCATTGCACATGAGTAATTGCTACAAAGTGTGCTACTCCCAAAAAATTGTTAAACTTTAATATAAAAGATTGTTCAAAGTTTCATTATGTTTAAGTGTAATCAAGTTTATAAATAATAACTTCATACACAATTACGACATAACAGCTGGGATCAAGGAATAGTTTCTGTATCAAAATTGTCAACAATGATATGTTGTATCATTTACTTTATTTAACATATATGTAAGTTAATGCACAACAATAACAGTTGTTTTGTCTTTATTGGTTGTCAAAATACCACTCCTCCGGTCGTTGGCTTGAAAGAAAAGAATAGCATCATATAATTTTACGAGGAGAAGAAAAAGACAGAGCTATATCGTCGACAATGATAGAGTATGCACTTTTATAGGTTGTTTTGTTTTGATTGCATATCATGCAAGTTTTTGCCGTCATACCATTTTAACATCCACCTCAAATTGTATATAAAATTTGTTATTATTTTTTTAGATAGTCAAAAGTATTTTACGTAATTATTATTTGATAATTTAAATGGATCCGAGACTTTTCTCCATTCTCGAGTGCGGATTTTATGGGTATTTCTGCAATTGCAAAGTCCTTTTTTGAAATGAAGTATATACCGATGTTCGTAAATATCTAATTTAATAGATAACATAATTCTTATAAAGTAACTATAAAAAATTGTCGTAAGACAACTTTAAATCAATTAAGTCTACTAGTACGGCTAAAGTTACTAAATTATAGAAAGACATAAGACATATTTAAATAACCTATAGTCAGTCCTAACATCCATTATTTTAGCTACCTTTATGTAAAGTAAAATAAGGCACCATTTTAAGGTAAGTAGTTGTCAGAATAAAGGTCTCATTATGAAGCAGATGTCTGTTTATAATTCCATAATGTTTCATAAAGTAACATGATACAACATATGGCTGAAAGAATACGACTTTAGACAAATATTTTGAATATTTAGAGTTCTAATTGAGTTATTATTTATAAATTGACAAGAATAAATGAAAGTTATACTTACTATGCATGACGATGCCCCGAGATTGCTACTATTGCCTGAAAGAAGCAATATTTGTGGTCAATTATCATTATTATAGAATATAATAAATATAATAATAATAATAAATGTTTTTTTTTTCTTTACTATTTCTATACTAATAATAATAGTTTTATTTACTATTTCATGGACTATAACTATTTTTACACCTAATGAAATGTATTGTAATGCATTTACATTACAATTTTTTTTCTGTCTTCCTTTTAAACATTAATTTTATTAATAAAAAAGCATAATTGACATTGTTGCACTCAGGCCTATAAAATATTACATGACATTTATAATACAGTTTTCGAAAAATAATGATGTATATGACTACTATGAATAATTTTGATTAATTGGTTCAAACCTTGAGTTCCACTAATACATTTCTTTATGGGGTAAGAAGTGTTTTTTTTATTGCATTACACAGATACCCTTTATTATATTTGCCTTTGATCTTATAACATATTTGTCCAAGTAATATCATTAGAAAATCAAAATTACTATTGTTAAAAAGTAGAGAATAAATTTAAAGTTGCATACAAGACATCGGTATGAAATTAACGAACAAAACAACTATTAGGAGATATTTTAAAAACTTGAATAGAAAGGGTCCATTTCGTTTTCAACATGGCCACACAAACCTAACCTAACCTAGTGCCATTAAACCATGGCCCATTTGCATGTAGTAAATAACACTTCTATTGTTCGTACAACTTAGCCGCTCACACATTTTCTTCCGAATATAACTTCCAATATCAGAAATATTAGGTAAACAAAATCTTATATTCAGTACTAAATAACAAGATAATATTCTACTCATGATAAATAGATGAAAAAACTGGCCCCCGCTACGTAGTAAACAATTAATTAAAACAGTCATTATATTCAAAAACATGATTAAACTATCTGGGCGATAGGTCAGGGGATCTAATAGAGAAACGTTTTAAGTTGTGATTAAAATTAACTGTATGAAAATAATCAAACTAATAAATTAGAACAGTGTGCGAGACTAAATAATTAGTCTGCAACATTGTGAGTTTCAGTCTATGAATCAGTGCGATGTAACGACGATTATCAAAGTATACCACATATACTGTTAGACAAAACATAATTGCGTGTTATAGATAAGTTATTAACACCGTATGTGTTAGGTCAATAACACTGTTTAACTTGTACCATATCTATCATTATTATACTCCTTATAATTTTTCAACCCAAATGGTTTCAATCTCACACTGAACTAACACAAAATACGATGATAGAGTTTTGTATAGATTACTCTTATATTTTAGTTAGATCAGTAGCTTTTTTGTGAGTAATAATGTTTCATGATAGGAACAAAGAAGATGGCTGACTTACAAAAGTATGTTAATTTAAATGGTGGAAAGGTTGCATTATTTATTAATTTTCTGATTATGAAGAAAAAATTAAAGAGTCTTGTCCCAATTAGTGACAAGATTCTTAAATTTTTTCTGAGTGAGATGTGAGGGCTGATGAGGTGAGGTGAGATGAGCGAGGAATACAGTTACTGGACGCTGAAGGAGCGGTAACTACCTTCGAAAGTGCTGTTAAAGAGACATGCAAGAAGTCTCGTCTATGGCTTTTTCGAAGGTAGTCACCGCTCCTTCAGCGTCCAGTAACCATATTCCTCGCAGTCAAATACTTCCCGCAGTGGTTCCTTCGTATAAAATGATGCATAGAATACCACGGAGACTATTTCCAAAAATAAAAAAATTACAAATTGGCATTGTGGTACCTCTCGTATACTCTGGACATACAAATGATTGGGTGTACATCATGAGGTTGGGACAAGGTTCTTCATGATTATCATGTTACTTCCAAATAAAAAGTTACTTTATAGTAACACAAAAAATTTTTTGATTTGGATAAGGCTTGAATTTATTTTCCTATGATAAAATTTCAATTCTGTTACCAAAACATCTATGTACTCACCATCGGTAGGTAGAATCAACCAAAAGTGTCCATTTAAGAGATGCCACAGGCCTGGCGGTACACTAATTGGCGATACTGATTTTGTATCACCATTGCCAGCTTCTGCTTGTTGATTACTTTTTGGCGGCGCCAACCTCAAAGACAAACCTTTAGCAGAGTCAACGAGAAGAGAGGCAGGCCAAGAAGTTGCATATATCAGACGCAGTGAGGACTGTGCAGACGTAGAACTGATCATCGGGAACAAAACAGGGTGTTTCCGGAGATTGTAGAATGTAATGCCTGCAAACACAATAATGTTAAATATGAAAAAAATCATTTTATTATTGCTATATTTTATTTTGAAATTAATTTCGGTTTTAACTCGATTACAGGTGAGTTTCTATACAAAGAGGTTTCATATATTGTAAGCCACAAGTTACAATAAATATTCTGCTCTGGTTCTGAATAAAACGCAGATATATGACGACATACATTACTCTATAAGTGCAACTTGTTAAATGGGGTAATACTGTTTTTGTTAGACTATATATTGGAACAAATGCAAAATTGAGAAGATGAGAATTTTGCTTGACAAATTGGACAAGAAACTATCTGCACATATAATAAAACTATAAATGTAAGAGTATTTATTTAAAATTAATGTTTTTTTGAAATTTCATCTGTCTGTGCTCGGATCACGTAAAAACAACTAGATAGATTTGGAAACTGTTTTGAATATTGTACAGGATGAGGCCCCGAAGTAATACGTGGTATATATGAGTTTGACAAAGTGCAGAAATCATCATTTGTTTGTATATATAAAACACGACAATTACTAAAAGGATTTTAATGATGTATTTATTTTGTATAGTTTAGAGTCCTAAGAAGAAAATGAGGTATACATATTTACTATCTTCTTGTCGATAAGAAGAAAAAACATATTTAGAAGTAATTAAATTTCGTAAAGATAATATTAAAAAATATTGATATGTTTTAATACAGCTTCCGACTCACAACAACAGATGGCGTTCGATATAAATTAAGTTGCCCTAACAAAATCTGTTTTTTACAGTCTACGGAAACATAATCACAGCCAAAAGCCAGTTTGTAAAAATCCTACCTATCTTCTTGGTCAAAATAATTAACTCCCGTATTTCTTACAATTTATTCATACTGTTTATTTTCAGCTGAACATCTTTCCTATCGCCAATGTTCTTCAACAATCGAAAAAATTTTGTTCACAGTGGTATGTTTAACCATTATATTTATGTATAGTTTTGTGATAGTCATACTTAAACTTCTAATGACAGATTTGTAATTTCCGCCTTCAGTTTTCTCCAAACTTATAATAACAAGATTAAAAACTTGTTTTTTTTTAATACTGATACACAAAAAAAACCTCATTTAAAATCATTAATTGAAAATGTCCTCATGCATTTTGTACAATAGAAATGTCACTTTGCTGTCGATATAAAAAATGTCCTTTGGCAACATTTTACATCGTACTTCGGTTGGTTATGGAAAGAGGAAAAAGAAAATAGGAAAGTGTTTAAAGGATTTTATTTAACGATTCATTAATACCACTCCGTAAATAAAACTAAAAACCGAGTGAAACATTTAAAAAACAATTGTCTAAAAGACGTTTCTCAAGCATCTGTCCAGATTATGCCAAGGATTCTTTAAGAAAAAAAGAACTTACGAAATAATCATCGCTATCATTCAATATCTCTCCTATCAACTGTCGTGAAAAACTAAGCATATGACTAAAATTGGACGTTGAGTATTTTAATAAATTAAAAAACCGAATATCCAAAATTTTTAAAGAAATTTTCATTTTCACATCATTTGAAGAATTTTTCTATTATATCTCATTTTCCTTAAATATATACACACATATATATATATATATATATATATTATTACATAAGATTTCAACTAATACATAAAGCTTTAAAAACTTGTCATCATTAATTTGCAATTTGTCCGAAGGTTTTAGCTGCACATATGTGCATCAGTTCCATCCAATAATATCCAAATTATTTGTTCTCAGCTGTGATGATATTCAATAGAATGCTTTCAAATGCTATCAGCTGCTGATAATGTAATTGTATACCATATATAACCTATTTACAGACGCTGAGCATATTCTCACTATACATACTTATACCCATCCCTCTACTTGCCTTCGTTTGTAGCAAAGCTCGATAAGACATGCGTACACACCTCATCATATACCATAAATAACGATCAGCTGTGTTAATACGTATTCACTTGCATTAATAATGTCATTGTTGTGAAAGAATCCTCCATATCAAGTGATCGGCTAAATAATTAAACATCTAATAATAAAGTAGCCAGACGTAATGCGTGCTATAACCCCAAAATTAACCCTGATAAGGTTACAGATACTATTTACACACACTCCGTAGCTACTGAGGTTATCAATTGTAGTAGGCAGTGCAGAAAGTTCAGATAAATATTATTTAAATGTTGTTTCTAGGGTTCATTAGATATTTGTGTAAACACTTGATGGCGATAAAGCAATAACAACTAATAAAAGAATTTACTCTGTTAATTACAGTGGTATAAAAATATCTTAATGACGTATTTACAAAATCCCGCTACTCGAGAACGGATATTTACTAGTCACTAACACGTGTGTAGCGACGCTGCTTGTTGTGTGCAACAAATTTATAGTATATTCGCATTATCTTGATCCTTGGTTAAAATGAAAATATGTGTTCAATATTTGTTTAGTAACCAGTTTTATTTATGTAGTATTATTAAAATTATGTCGATAAAACAATATCATATATTAGTAGTATTAATTACTATTTTCAGCCATTGACCAGACCAGCTAGCTAGAATGGATATGATAAAAGATGATAAAACCATTGTATTTTATTTTCCACATGTGACTTTATATAGATAGCAGTCACTCGTGACTACTAATTAGTGTCTACTATTCTTTTGGTATTTGATACGCACTTACCGGATTCTGCCTCTAAATTAAAAATATGGTTTAAAAATATGACCAATAAATGTCATAATTTTACGTGAATAAGAATTTAAATACAAAAAAGAGATTTTTCTAATACTTTCTAAAACTGCTGACGAGTTTCCTCCTTTCCAAAATGCCCGTAGTCTAGAAGTAAATAACTTAAGACCTATTTAATATAAATACTTGAATGGAGTACCAATGATAAATATGATAGCTACGGATCTAGTTATTTTAGGGCCAGCCTGTTGTAAACTAACATGCCCTAGAACACAACTATGTACTTTTAATGAATCTTGACAAATTCTCTCAATAAAGCGACGTTGTAGGGGCAACACCATGAACACCATAGCTTTAAACCGTGAACACCATTACTTTAAGAATAATGTAACCTAAAGTAATACCATATATTTTTTATAATGGCTAAAAATGGTCAATCCGACTACTATTACACCACTTTGGGGCGCATCTCAGCACGGAATGATAAGCTTGTGGTACAAAACGTATGGCATAAATTCTACTGGCTAAATATTTATCTTTTCTTCTTTTACTACTGCGTCAATATCAAGGGCGCCTTTAAAAGATAATATCTAAATGACGGAATTAAATATTGAAACCTCAAGTCCTCTTAACACCAGCATTGTTATTTCAGGTTCAGATAACGATCAAAAAACCTGCACTACACTACTCGCGAAGATGATCGAACTTAGGTGAGGAGAATAGTGTAGAGGTATACTTCTATTCGCTTTGTGCGTACTTCAGACTGCGATCAACTTCCACGAGCACTTTGTCGAGGTAACTTCGCAAGTAGTGTAGAGTGCGTTTAACATGTGCGTTATGTACAGAAATGGATGGGAGGAGATCCATAATAGAGAAGGTGTTTTTAGCAGATCAAACAAAAACAGATATGTTAAGTCATACAGATTCAAATTGCTAGAAAATTTTCTTGATATGATATGGATTGCTATTACCGATACGCCAGGAAAACTAAAGAGAGAAGATTACTGGTTACCAATATTGAAATTTTTTATAAATTATCTATGTCCAGAGTTATCTATGACCACTCTCCGAGGAGTATTTGCACTTATTTTTCTAATGAAACTGCATACGGGACAATCACGCAACACGCATCTTTCTTTTTACTTTCCAAATCTAGGCAGCATCGTTTTCGTCACAATTTTTCATAATACAATTGTTACCAAATTAATTTAGTTTTAATTCAATATTTTCTTAATAACGTAACCCAAGTAGCCTTCTTTCTATTATCTATATCTTTAGGCAGGGCAAGCATCAATAATGAAATGCCACACTTCTGCTTTACTCATTCTTTCATAAACTCCTCTAACTTTCTCTCTCTGTTCACATGTTCGACTTGGCCAAATTATATCAAATTATTTGTACTTTATTTTTTCTTTCTGTACTTTCTTCCATTTTATATTTTCTATTTTGAATTATATGAACGTTCTGATGATGTGCAGTGATCACAAATCAATCATGAATCTAACTCCGTACTTAATTACCAGTATTATAAGCAACTATTTTTATTTCCTTTACGCATTTGTGCCTCTGCATATATAAGAACACCACATGTCGTATTAAACTAACTCATTCACTTACTCTATAACCACATGGATTTTTCCATACATTTTGCTTTTATTGTTTAGGGTTTTGTACTGAGATGATGAACCCTTATAGTGAGGCTTTTCTGTTTTCTCGTAAACTACACATGCTATTGACTTAAAAATTGGTATATTATAGAAGTGGTTTGCCCACGACAAGTCTATTATTAAAAGCTAAACAGTCCTCTTTTAATTTTTTTTTAAGATGATCACAAATAGAAGTAAAAAATTTTATTTTCAGCCTGCATTAAATTTTTTTTATTACAAAAACGTTAATTTTTATAAAATATTAATTTTTGTGCTCTCCTTGGATTGATTTTAGCATTTAATTTTGGACAAATCATAAAAGTTGACGGAATTATAAAAATAATTTAAATTAAATGGTTAAACAGGGACGGCAATACTGAATTGTGGTGTTAGGTTTAATGATACTACATTATATTCTAATGAGAGTGAAAGAGGTAGGTAGATATCCCCATCTATCCTGTTAAATTTAGAAACTCATAGTTCACTTATTTTTTAACCTGATATTTCCATTTTTAATTAACTTATATTTTCATACATCATTTAAAACCGCAAATTAGTAACATTGAACTGTCCTATTATTATTATTAACCAAATTAACTTCTGTTTAAATTTTATTGTAATGTCGTCACTAAATATAATTAAATTTGAGATAATAGTTTGTTGACCTACATAAATAATGTCAGGCCTCCCCTATGGCTTTGTCATTAAATGGAATGTAATTTTATATATACATCATTATTCACAATCACAATTTCCATATCTTTGCTAGTGTGCTTCAGAAACTTTTAAAATTGTAATATTATATTCATGAATATAAGGATATTTATTGATAAAGCCCATATTTAATGAAATTTTAGGTTAAAATAGCAATTATATTATTACCTTGTAAGCTGGTATAGTTTCTAATATTCAGTTTGCAACTGGTAACAAATAAATGTTATCCTTAAGGCAACACGGCTCTGGATACCATAAAAATGATGAAGAAATGTAATTTTTAATTAATTTTTTAATGTTTTGGAAATTATTGAAATGCAAGGAACGAAAGCACATTATATAGAAGGTAAAATATATAAGGATTTTAGTTCACAGAAATTTATATTGAATTATCAGATAATTACAATAGAATTGATGATAAATTTATAATGAAATGGAGTTCGTACTCATCTGAAGTTCATCTTGAAGTCTGAGTTTAGAGGAAAGAAGCAACCAAAACTACCAATTTAATCCACATCCATTTTCCATTGATTTTGGCCCACATGATAAATTAAGACATACAACCAGGTGGGTTGTTAGCAAAGATTGATGAAAGATGTTGTAATACAACGAAACCTAGGTCGTGGTAAAGAACTTAAAGAAAGTAGAAATAATATGATGTAGTATTACGTAGTTTCATTTAATTGTGAATAATGAATTTCTACAAAATTAACACCAAATATATTCAATAGTTAATAATATATTTTGAAGAATATTTTGTTATGCCTAGAACAAATGCATAACCTGAATGTTTAGGATGGATAATCAAAGAGAATTACACAATGGAGGCACCTACATCAGAGCTAAAAAATTAATATTAAATTGTAATTTAGTCAACATTAAAATTATTGGTAATGTATAATATTTATATCCATTTTCACATAATAAACATGTTGGTTTAGATTTCCCTCAATAATATGTTGTCTCCATTCAAACTTATAACTCATTTTATAAGACTGCTGATTCATCAAAAATTAAAAACCCAAATGTGATGTCAAATAATGTAAGCCAAGTGACGCTGTTAATAATACAAAATGTTCATATACATATATTCAGACAATAAAGACTATGAGAAAAAGTTGTCACTATTTAAGTTAATAGTTTTTATTTGCATAATGTCAATAATTTCATTAACCGTTTGAGTGCCAACGAGCGCCATCGCGTTCGTGCGCATACTAACTAAATTTGCTACGAGCGCAATGGCGCTCGCAAAATAGTTGCTGTTTAGCGCACGGTAGAGGAGGTCGCTCGCACGCATCGCTAATTTTTTATCTTTCTATGTGTTACATAAAGTTCAAATTATAATATTATTAGTAATTACAATATAAAAAGGATCCAGGAAAAGAAAATGTTTAACCCATAATGTCGGAATACGAAAATAATTCGAGTGAAACTGATCGTTTTTCAAGTTGTGAAGAAAGTGTTAGTGGGAGTGACATTGTGGTGCGCTCATAATTTGGCGTAATGCAAATTTTGAGTGATAGTGATAATAGTGACGATAACAATTATTTTGCTGATACGGAGGATGTACCGGACTGCAAAAATACGATGTGACCTTGATTTCAGTTTTTGTTCACAATATATATTTCCATAATTATCTTCATATTTTATTATCCTTCTATAAGTTTTTATTAAGAATATACCGAAAAAATGATTGAAATTAGATAATTTTTGGAAAAGAAAGTTTTTTTTCGAGACAAGGGTAAATGACATCAAAAACAAAAGATTTCTCTGGCATTTTTAAGTATATATGAGTAAAAAACCACGGCACTAAAACAGTTAAAATAAGACTGACAGTTTTATGACAAAAATTTTCATTCACTTATTTACAAATTCTATAAGAAATATTCATCGCTTCCTGTTGATGTATCCAAAGAAAGGAAAGAAAATTAAGAAAATTACATAAAAATAGGGTCAAGCGTATGTGTGAATGTGAAAAAGTAAAAGTCGGTAATTCTCTATATCTCATGAAATTGTTGATGTAAGCGCACAGAAATAATTTTATTAGAAACTTCTAATCATATGTTCGTATTTAAAAATTTTTCAGATTGTCAGATCCTCGTTTAAAAATTAGGGGAAGCGGGATATAGTGCATTTCACTTTGAAGTTTAATATTTCAAAAATATCTAGCACGAAAGTGAAAAATGATAAATGAAACCTAATCATTTTAACGATACCCCATTTGCTGGGATTGAGTGAAAAGGAAATTTTGCTGTCAATTTATATGCAGACAGAACACAAAAATTTTTTAATGTAATTCTACCTATTATGGTAGTTGCAATACTACAGTAAGATTCAAAGTTATAATAACTTTTTTAATATTTTATTGAAAATAATATTTTTTTTCCAAAATAATAATATAACATCACTTTACATGGACTTAGTTTTTTAGACAAGTCGCTCAATGTGTTTTTTAAATAGAATTAAGTGTGGTGAAATTACTACTTATCCTGTAATGTTAATTGTACAATTTTTGAGGGTGATTTTTACCAAAATTAAATATTAAATATTTTTTTTCAAGATTTCAATATAACATCACTTTACATTGGCTTATTTTTTAGATAAACCGCTTGACGCATTTTTTTAAATAAATTTAGGTGTGGTGAAATTACTAATTTTTTATGTATTGCTAATTGTACAATTTTTGAGTGATTTTTTACCAAAACTAAGTGATAATTAATTTTTAGTTTTAAAATGAGTTAAATATTTATAGTTTGAACAATATATAAAAAATTCAGTGAATTTTGTCAACAACACATTTTAGACAACACTACCTTAATTGAAATCTCCATATAAAGCATCTACTTGCAAAAATGTTATACATACAAATTTTAATTGTAGACACCGTGAGGCTGTGACAGACGGACAGACATGATGAAATTTAAATTATAAGAATTTTGTTTTAAGTCATACAAAATATATATCTCTTGTTGAAAAAGGAAAAGCCTACATGTCACTGGGAAATTAAGCAGAGTTGTGAATTTTTAACAAATAGAAGTTTAATTTCTGCTTAAATTTTAAAATAATTTACTTTTCAAAAATAAAATAAAGCCAGATCATTCTTCACGTAAACTCGTAACATAATCCAATAATTATAACAGCTTCATATAAAATATATTATCATTTAGAATAATATTTAAACAAATGATATAATAATATCCTCAAAGACTATTAACGTTAGAAACACAAAGAGATATTTTTAAACTAATCGCATATTGAAGCTGCAGTCAAAACATATATATTATATATTATTAAACCAAAATACAAACTGGATATCATTTTTAATCAAACTGTATATAAGATTATATTAAATTATTATTATGTTTAAGAAGACTACAAATAAATTGCCCAGCAACAATCTTATCGTATAGTATTGAGGGCAAATGTCTTGTATATTGTTTCATTAACTTTACCTAATCAGAAATTTAATTAACAACAATGTCAATGGATATATAAAAAAACACAAATCTTTTTGTACTTTAATTAAATAAAGGTAATAAAACAGTAGTTAGAATAGTAGAAAGTATCGCAGAATAAATTGAAGTGTTTAGATAAGAAAAGTTTAAAAATAATATATATAAATATAATACTAACTTAAGTTTTCTGTCTTTTAACAATCAAGATGAAATACTTATTATACTTAAAAATATTATCTATGTGCACATATTACATTACCGAACATCATCTCCGTACAGTTAAGCGTTCATTAACTGAATTTTAATGCTGTGTTAAGCAATGTTAGGTAAAAAAACTCTTAACATCAAATATTTGAATCTAGTTTTATTAGAATAATGAACAACAAAATAGACAAAAAAAGTGAAACATGTATAGTTAATAAGTTTATGTACATTATCAAGACATGATTAAATGAAACTATGTGATATATTATTTCTACTTTCTTTAAGTCTTTACAACAACCTAGGTTTCATTGTATTGCAACATCTTCAGTTTTGCCTTAGCAAAGAAACTAATTTTTAAAAGACACAAGATTCCATGAAACGTATTGTAATACTGGTATATTGTTGTAAATGGACAAAGTAGTAGTCTGTAGAGTTTTATTTAATTTTACGTTTACATTATTTGTGCCTCTGATTTTTATCTATGCATTTTTTCTTTAATTTCTTACTTTTCTTTACTAAAACTAGTTTTGAAAGCTAAGTTTCTGTGTAAGATGGCAGACACAGAAGTAATATTTTGCTGCCAACCACAAGTGAGAAATACTAGTACAATGTGGCAGATTGGAATGATAAATACAAGCAATGATAAAATTTAATAAAAAAAAGGGTGTGTGTACTTATGTACGCGCGTGAGAAGTTATACTTCTTTGGCATCATTAAATAATACATACAGATAGATAACCTCAATTATATTGGAGCACTTGAAAAAGTCTATAAACACAATTTTTTCACTAATATTTACGAATAGTAAATATATTAATCAAAATATTGAATTTAAATCACTACTGAATATAATTTACCAGCACATATATAAAACGCACTTATATGAAACTAAAACACGTGTGTGAATGTAGACACTAGAAACATGTGGATAAATACTATGAATATTAAAACAGTGAACAGAGGCGACGATGGTGCCAATAGCTTTTGTTTCGAGACTGCAACCGCTGCAACTTCATACTGTAACTTTTGTGTAACGAATCTTAAAATTTCACTCTATCATTTTTTCATAACGCGCCTAAAGAAGTATAACTTCAAAAATAGAAAAAATGACAGGTTGTAATTTTCATATTTCACTTTACTTACATTCTATATAAAATTATTAAGCAACGTTGTGCATGTTATTGATAAGCATGCAATTGCACCACAGTCTTATCTCGTGAAGAAGAGTATTACAAGATAAGTAGTAGTAGATAAGAGTAGCTAGATATGTAGTTTTGTTTTTTTTTTTGTATGTTACGTAAGATACAGTTTTTTAACCTAGGTCGTTAAAGAACTTAAAGAAAGTAGAAATAATACCACATCACATACTTTAATTTAATTGTGAATAATGAATTTCTACAAACTTAACGCCAAATATATTCAAAATGTACACCAATATAATTATTTAATTTCAGGTAAGATTTTAAATTAAAAAATATTAAAAGTTAAATTTTTAACAATAACTGAATTATTTAGTAATTAATATTTACAAATTTACCTGTCGGTATCCTGTTCAAGTAGAATTCCAAAGTCCCATGCCACATGTCCACTCTCACGCCGATAATAGTTCCCCTGCAGAAGCCGTCTGTGTAGCAGCTTATTTTAGATTCATGATATACTTTGCCAGTGTAAGAAAGGCCGTATGACTCTGCGTCTATACCGAGAAGTGACGTAAATGCGAACTGTGATTCATGTACTTGTACTTTAGGTGAACCTACGCCAACCATCTGTAAGTGTGTACATGGTAGTCAAGAAGGTTTTTTATGCCATTTTATTCTTTCAAATCTACACTTACAATTAACAAAGATTACGTGTTACATCATTTTTAATGCGTTTCTTTTGCAGCTGATAGGGTACACTAGCAGTACACTAAAGAAACGTTATTTGTCCCTTACAAAAATATAAATTAAATAAAATATGAATAATGTCAAGTATGAACAATGTCAAGTATTGTGATAGCTTGTATAAATTAAAATAATTTTGTTCCAGTGAAACAATCAGTTGATTCATAATCCTTTATATCTGGCCAAGTCTGACAAATCAATAAAATTATTTATAGATAATTCCATTGTTTTATGTTTTTAATTTTACAAATATTCACAGATTATTTCGTATCATATCCACAGGTTACTTTAGCAGCCTTAGGGTATTTTCATGCATTATTAATAAAAGTATTGCTTGCCAGAAACCATGAAACTACGAAGACTGATATGCGATTGAGACATGAGTGGTGATTTTGTCAATGCTGAGTAAATATCCCCACTACTTTATTTTTGTTACCGTTTTTAACGTTATTGCAGCAACTGATCGACATTGTATAAGAGACTGTGCCATTACCTTCTAGTAATTATATTCATATTCCTAAAACATTGTTTAAATTTTACATCCCGTGTGTATGAAACAGCCATTTTGTTTCAACTTCACTGAGAGATACTGATGCGACAAATTAGAGACGGAGTGCAGTTTTGAATTAGCCGTAATAGATAAAAAGTTCATTCAGAATTACTTGTGTGATATTATTGTTTTTTTAATATTAGATTATAGTAAAATGTAACAGTGAACTAATACTAGTTTGATAAGATTTTCATTTGTTATTTTTTTAAGGAACTTCTCTATAAACTTACTCTTAAGAATGATTTTAATATTTTGAAACATTTTAAAATCTTTGTTTAAAAATTAATTTTCTACAGATTCAATATATTCAATATTAAGTAATTATTTGTAGTAACTGCAAGAAACTATTCCAATATCCCTTAGTCTGGCTATCTGTATTTCTGTCTCTAAAAAGCTATAAAGATGTGTCATCTCCGTTAAAGTAAAACAAACGTTGGTCTAATTTTAAATATTTTTGAAAATTCACATGCCCAAGTCTGCCCAGTCCTAGAGATCGTACTTTTTACTTAAATCATAATAATTATACCAAAAGTATATGTTTCACAATAGTATCACGCATTGTGAAACATAAAAAAATATTGCTTCGTGAAAAAACTAGAGAGATACAAAGCTAGAAAAATACTGTTACGTACTGGTCACTTCTTAAAACTAGCTCTTGCAACATAATGAGGCAGTCAACAATATGCTTACTCAAGAATAATTTCACATAGATTAGATCTAACTATATTTACATCCTATAACTATATGCATATTATGTGTATTAAATAATGCTTAAATGTGTATGAACTCATTGTATTTTGTAGTACTTAAAATTGTTTTTGATAAATAAAGTATAATACAACATATTAGATGTCTTCCATTATATTTATAGTATTTTCAGCGAGTACTCGATGAAATTGTGGATGTTAAATTTCATCTTGTCTGAGTGAGCACAAATATACTGTGTCAAATGGCATGGTGGATGGGGATTGTATCTTTTTCCTTATACTCCTGTTTTTAGCAGATTTGATTGTCCTTTTTGTATGGTCGCAGACCAATGCCTAATTCTATTGTTTTTGTTCTGTGCTAGAAAACAATTTACCTATTGTACAAGTTAAATTTTATATTAAAGTTTTAATTCCAAATGTAACCAATGGATTTTCTTTCCTTTTAACGGGAATAAGCTAATAAAAAAATTACTTGAAACTGTTATCACTATTAATTAATAAGGGGAACTTACAATATCTGTACCATATGGTTCTGTTAACATTTTCACTTCAAAATAGTAATGATGATTGCGTTTGAATGGCATGTCTCCTCTAATAACAGCAGTTCCCGAACTGAAGAATGGATGCAATGTAACATCTTTATTGTCATCACTGAGTTTTATGGATGAATTTGGATCTCGCTGCCAGCTCCATTCACTGACTGGTAAAATAAAGAAATGTGATGTTACTGTGATTTGTTAATGTTTCATTATTGGCCGAATATTGTGGTATTTTTCAAAAAATAAACAGAACTTTAGATTTGTAAATAGCAAATTTATACGAAATTTATTTCCGGGCCAGTTTCAATCGTACACCTTGAAAAGCAAGAAAACGCTTTATTTCTTATTTGTTTCTCGAAATATTGAAGTTTTTCTTTCTAAATCCGTTTTATTCTTTACTTCTAAATCTACACACCGTGGAACAATCTAGAAAGTGCTATAAAACGGCAAAATTCAAAATTAAATTATAGACAACATTGTAAATAGTTGTATATAAAAATATATAAACTGTATAGCAAGAAAATTAACAAGTTATTATAAATGAAAACAAATATGAACGGTGAAGCTGCGACAATATGCAAACAATAATAGCTTCTACGTACAAAGTAGATACTTACCCTGTACTTCTTCGCCACATTTACATGGCCCCATATCTTCCCAGGGATATAGTTTATCCCAACATCCACAAAATGCTTTAGCATCACTGTTTTTATACCGATCTTTATTCATTTTGCCACTTTCTACAAAACTTCAGTCAACATAAAATACACACCAAACACACACGATAGCAAAACACGAACTGACATTGCATTGGGATTTAGAAAGATGGTCCTAGTGTTGCTAGCATATATACAGGGTTGTCATCACTAACCTCTGATATACTAATACGCTGAAGTGGCTATATCACACTGAGTTCTGTCAGGTGGTTATTACACTATCAATATTTATCGCGATCCGCTCTGGATCGTGATAAATATTGACGTAATATTGACAGTATTGATGCGATATTGATGGAAACCCAATTTTTTTAAAGCTGCTTCAATGGTAGGCGTGGCATCAATATTTATTGATGGTATAAATGCAATGTGTTTTCATATTGTCAATACGAATCTTGACAGCAACGATGGAAGACGCTCCTTTGTCACCGAATTGTCCGAGCGACGACGTCTTCTATATATCTAATATGAATCGGAAACAGAAGCAGAAACGTAATGCTTAAAATTTTTTTGGAATTATTTTCCATTATTTTTAGGATGATACTTTTGATAAAGAACACTAAGAAGGTAATCAAATATTTTCTTTTGTGACACCGTATAACAGTCTACCGCCGAAAACAAAAAAAATAAAACTGTTCTCACAAGGCAACATGAATTACTAGATCGGGCATGCCAACTGCTGTTTTAACCTACAATAGAATCATTTGATCCACTGGTACTCATTTGGACTGATAAATTAAAAAAAATCAATCCTGTGCAAAAATCATATGCAGAAAAAGCTATTAATGTCATTCTTTCTGAAGCACAACTTAATAATTTGCATAAAGACTTGGTAAGAATTCATATTTTTTTCATATCAAATCCCCCCACTTCTACTCCTCGCCGTTGTTAATTGATTTCGCCACCGAATATACATTTTACCGAAAATAGTAACAGTAGTCCTATGCCATCAAGAATTATTAGTTCTCAACCCGACAATGAGCGTGCTTTAGAAAGAATATCATTAATAGAAAATGTTTTATCGTCACCTCGCCGTCAAGAAATGATTTAGCTCTCGTTGTTCATAAAAAGAGTGATGGTTTAATTGTATATTTCACATGTTTATTGCGAGTCATTATTTCAGATTTTATTATAATCAGTGTTTTGATTGAAACATAGGATAAAATTCCTCGCAAGACCCCATTGCACTGTGAAAGAGTCACAAGCAAATTCTGATTTACTACACTTACCTCCCACCCTCCGAATTTTTTTAAGAGTTTCTTATATGTCTCTGGCGACGTTGGACCGTTTATTGTCCAAGATTAAAGAAAAGAATCCTAGTCCAATTCCGGATTCTCGCTTCATACAATTAAATTTGGTTCCGTGTTAAAAAATTACCACGTCAATGGAATAATCCGAGATGGAGTTAAACAAATTGGTAAAAACAGGATTTCGGTGGAATTTTCATCTGTAGACGCCGCCAACCGTTTCGTAAACTACTCTGCTTTTACGGGACAGAATAAATTGTTCATCTCCTCCTTTAACATAAATCGTAGTACTGAAGCCAAAATTCCATTTTAATATCCGAGGCTATGCCTGTCTACGGGATAATATAACGGATGGCAAGGGCCGATTAGCCTTATTATTTGTCAATTCTCTTGGTTCCCGCAGTTGTCAATTCAATGTTGTTGCTAGAGAGTCAAAAATATCACCATCCTCTCTATAAATGCCCCCCTTCCAACATGTTCTGTAGCATTATAACTACGGGATATCTTTACTTCAATTCCTGGCCCTCATATTATTCTAGGAAATTTTAATGCTCATCACCCGTCTTGGGGTACCAACCGAAGCAACCCCTTAGGGTTTCCCTTAGTGAAACTCCTGGACGACTTTTATCTGTGTTTACTGAATTATGGTTCTCCAACACTAGTTCCGGTCCCATTACGGAATCCGAGTTCAGTAAATATCTCCCTTTGCTCCTCATCTTCGGCATCCTTAGCTTCCTGGAATATTCTATCTGAGTCTTTTGGAAGCAACCATTTCCCCATTCTGATTTCTTTCCCTCGTTTAAATTTAAATATTGAAAAAATTCCTCCTCTTCAAATATACACCCTACATAGGGTAGATTGGGTATGATTCCGCACTATCCTCAATGTTGAAATGGATTCCCTCCCTCCAGTGGACCTGGATAGCATTGACTCTTGCTATGACCAATTTGTAAGGGCTATAGGCCTGTCCGTTCGGAATTTTACCTCAATTAAGAGATTTAACCACCACTACAGATCCTCTCCCCCTGGTGGGATGGAGACAGCTCTGCGGCTGTTAAAATCCGCAAAGAGGCTGAAGCGATATATAAATCTAATACGTTGGAAGCAAACTTCCTCTTGTTTTGAACGCACAGACTAAACGAATTCTCCTTATAAAATAAGGGAAGGCTAGAAGAAATTCTGTCAACCCTTTTCTCCTTCTACTCCCTCTCATGTCTTCTATAAAACGCTTTTGGTCTATTTTTCAGTTTGATCTCCCCAAATTCCTACACAGGAATTGTGTAGACCAATTTTTAAATAAGCTTGCTCCTCCATCCATTCCAAATTTAGATGAATTACCTTTCAGATATAATTTTACTAGTGCCAATCATTTTTTAGAAGAAAATTTATATAAACGTTCCAACGTAGGTTCATTCTACAGACCCATAGTTCTTTCCCCTGTTTTAGCGAAGATTACGGAACATCCAATTAAGAATCCATTGGAATGGTTTACAGAACACCATTCCATCTTTCTAAGCAAACAATTTGACTTCAGAAGTTCGATGTACAATCTCAGCGTCCTGACCACTGACATCAGACTTGCCTTCTCTCGACAAGAGGTCCTCGTTGCTGATTTTTTAGATCTTTGTTCAGCCCTCAATATACGTTATTGTGGGCTGAACTTTCCAATCCTCAAGAAAATTCTTCATAATCTTGGGATCCCGGTTAAGACTACAAATTTTCACCTCAATTTTCTTTTAGAAAGATTTAATATCTTTAAAACCCCCGATCCCATCCCTTAACAATTACTATATGGAAGTGTCTTCCCCAAGGCTCTGTTTTAAATACCCTACTTTTCAATATTTACTCCTATATGATCCACTCAACAGTAAATCCCTTCTGTCGTGTTTTATAATACGCTTATGATTTGCTTTTATATTCTTCTGGTAATTCAAAAATAATGGTTGCCGAAAATGCTTTGAACTCTGCACTTGTTAACGTACACAAATGACTTAACTCTCATGGTATGGATTTATCCCCTTCTAAAAGCGCTGCGGTGGTCTTTTCGAGAAGGAGATTTGCTCCACCTTCATCTATTTCTTTTAATTCCTCCTCGATCCCTAATCTTTTCAAATTCTTAGGTATGTTCTTAGATTCAAAATTATTCTGGAACATTCACATGGAATATCTCATCTCCCGATGCCAGGCTAATATGAATATTCTCCGCGCACTTTCTAGAGTGTGGTGGGGCTCACACCCTACCACATTAAAATTAATTTGTAACGCTCTAGTTCTTAGTCACCTAGACTATGGCTCATTTCTCCGTGATCCCATTTCCAAATCCAGTGCCACTAAATTGACCTGCATTCAGTCTCAAGCACTGAGGATCATAGCGGGTGCAATGGAATCCAGTCCTATAAATGCCCTAGAAGTAGAATGTGTTGATCTCCCTTTAAACCTCCGGCGACAATACCTAACTGATCTTAATTCACTGAAGGCAGCTAGGTTTTCTACTCATCCCATTTTTCCAAAACTCACCCTCCTGTCTAGGTTCATTGAGCAGGCTCCTTTCTGGCGTTCTAAGTCCGGATCTCTTCTTGTTGTTAGCTTCCAAAAATTCAAACTCCTCTCGAACCCCGTTTATCAAAATTCCTCTCTCGGTATTTCACAGTCCAAATATAAATTTGTGTTTTAGAGTTGATAAAGAGTCCAAAAATGCCAATTCGCTATCTTGAATTCTTTTTGGATGGATTGGATGCGAATATATACAGATGTATCAAAAACCCTGAGAGGTGGCTATGTTTGAGAATCAGTTAACTGTCCAACAAATACCTCTTCGGCATACTTCCGCCTTCCTAAGGAATGTTCGGTGTTCTCCGGAGAATGCCGTGCCATTGTGCAGGTCTTGAATAATGCCCTACTCAAAGAGAATCGCAGGCTCCTTATCTTCTCTGATTTCTTAAGTTGTTTACAGTCCTTCTAGCTAATCCTTTTTCTTCAAACTGTAGCTTCCTGATTCTACAGATCAAGCAACTTACGTTTGATTTGGAAAGATCGGGATGCGATGTCGTTCTTGCATGGATGCCTAGTCACTGTGGCATAGTAGGTAATGAAATAGTCGACGCAAAAGCTCGGTTCACCGCCGTGAACGGGGATCCATGTTTCACTATTAATTTCATTTAAGATCTCCTTCCCCTGACTCATTACTGGATGACATCTGACCGACAAAGGGCGTAAGAACGATCCTCTGTGGTATCTCGCATGTGTTTGGGTCATTGTTTTTCACTGGCTGGTGACTGGTCATTTGACTAGGCTGCGTATCAGAGAATCTCCAATGTGCTACTGTGGGTTTGGAGAAGGTGATCTAACTCATCTAATTTTTGCATGTTCATTAAATAATATATTTCCTACATTTATTTCCAAATTATTAAAATATAAAATTCAATTGACCATTAACATGAGATCACTTTTATGTGTTGCCAACATACCCATTCTAGGATTAATCATTCAGTACATAAGATAGAACGACATCAAAATACAGAATTTTTCATATTTATATTCGTGTTTATTTTTGTTTTCGTATTTGTTTGTGTCTTTGAATATGCTTATATTTTTACTCCTCTGTATATTGTAATTTAATTTTTTTTTCATTTTAATTAACTATAGTGAACCTCTTACTTAATTTTTGTTTTATTACATAGTTTATTGTATGTTAACAAGCAACAATGACAGGTATCCCAAATATGATTTAATTAGTATTGCATAGCCTTTTTTCCACACTTGGCATTAGCAAAGGTTCTTAATGGAGAGAACGAACGCCATATAGTGAAAGATAAAGATAAATATTGTTATAGCGGATTTTTAAACCACTTCATGAATAAAGAACTATTTGCAACTGACCGAAATGGCGGGATTTGAATCTAACTTCAATCATAGGTGAAGGTCGTTGTTATGCATGCGACAAATGTAGATGGTCAAGCACAATAAAATGGATAATAGTTTTATTCGAAAAACTTATGACATTTTATATCTACCTTAAATATTTTTATTACACAGGATTTAAATAATATAATTTCCAAACAACCTTTATGAACACATAAGACATTGTAAGTTTAATATTATATTCGAAATTTTAAAACATTTTAATTAAATAAACATAACAAAATCGACTCAAAAGAGATCACTCAGAGATCAACTTACTTTAATGAAGATATTAAATAAAAAACAGGTTCACATCATCAAAACCACATTCACAAGGTCATTTGATAATTCTACCAATTCTTCTTCGATATCTTAAGCTCATTAGACATTTTATCCTCCATCGATCTATAAAATGCAAATTTTTCTATTTCTTTCCAAAACTCTACGTAATGATTTTTAACAGATTTGAAACATCGGTGATCTTCGCCCTATTTGGGACTATTTGGTTTGCAGTAATTATGCCTGAATGCAACATAATAACACTTTTATTTTTCTTTGTTATTGGTTTTTTGAAATTTGAATCATTTTTATAATATGACATTCCTCCTTGCACCGACAGGTTATTTGTTTTAGAATGTGTCCAGAAAAACCTTTGACACTTTAATGTGTAAGCTAATCTCCATGATGGATGTGTAAGCTGACTTCCAATCTTGTACGGCAATTAATTCCAATAAGCTTGCAATAGTGACTAAGAATTTCATGTTCTAAGATCCTTCTCAAACTGCTTCTATATATATATATATATATATATATATATATATGTATATATATATATATATATATATATATATATGTATATATGTATATATATATATATATATATATATATATATATATATATCTTATATTTTATTCTTGCCCATAGAAATCTCTCAATTAGATATGGACATTGATTATTCGCATTTTATTAGGTTAAAACAAAATAAAAATTAAAACTTGATAGGCTACATACAACTCTAATCCATCGAAATTTTATCGATTTGTTTTGTCACACTCTCTAATATTAGTTGTGTGGACACTCACTACCGACAAAGAATATTAACTATTACTGCGTAAAGAAGCGACACGTAACTCCCTCCGCCAGTTTATCGCCACCTGCAGATGCCGAGTACGATCAAGAGTGCGCGTTCCTAGGCCGCTTGATGCGTGCGCGTGTGTATTGGTTAAATTTTGCGATGTGGTTGAGTTTAACTTCTGTAATTCAGTCTTAATTGATAACTATTCATAATAATTCAATGTAACAGTCCGTTATTGCGCTGTGTACGACTTATTAGAAAGCAATAAAATCACTAAGGTTAGGAGATTGTTGTGTCCCGCGAGAATCAAATTGATTCATTACGACTTTGTTGTTATTATAACGTTGTGTAAAGCCAGTTCAGCTAGCGATCCCGTAGTTCGATCACGACTTGCCTGCAAGTGTTTGTCTGGATCACTGATAAAAACGAAACCCGAGACCCGATCTTTATACTCTTTGTACGATCGATCAAATTATCCGTGTCCCGCGATTTATATATACCTCATAAGTTCTCAACGCTTAAATTTTGAATAGATTGTTGATTTCACATATAAAGTTAATAATCTTTTTTCGTAGATTAGCGAACGTGATTAGTTTTTATGACGGTGTTTTTTAATTAATATAGATTTTTTACATAGTTTTGGTGGCGGTATTTATTCTATTAAATTGATTAATTTATATAAACACTTTAAATATAATTATATACACGGTATCCGGGAATAGATGTCGGACAAAAAAGGCGCTATTCTTGTTTTTGAAATGAACCTCCCTTTTACTGATTGAGTGCAAAAAAATGTTACACAAAACTTTTTTTAACACACTCTATTTTTCTATATTTGCCTGGAGTGCGGTGGTTACTCGCAGTGGCGATATCTTCGCAGCTGTTCGCGTATTATTCCCTTGAGCTGCACTAAACAATATGCGCAAGTGTCGTGTATACGAAACAGATGACAAATAATTATGAATATTATTTTCAATTTTGTAAAGAAAAAGTCATCTTTTAAATTTTATTTTAACGACAATCAACTATTTTTCAGTCAAGAAATAACGTCTTTCTTTGTCCAACATTTATTCCCGGACACCGTGCATATTGTTTTAGAGAACTGTATTATTTTGTGATTTATATTCATTTTGATATGTGGTTAGTTATATTGTTGTTTCGATTATTGAAATACGAGAAACTTCATCAGTAAAAAAGTCATAGCCCTTTATGTGCGTTCATGATAACAGCGCACTTTACGAAAATGTAAACGTCATTATAATGTTAAAATTACCGCTTGTTTCCAACGATGTTGCTAGGCCTTAATAGTCTGTTGGTAATTTACCATATATAACACATAGCTTATATATTATAAATAAATATCAACTGATCAATCAAAACAAAGTTTCACTATTCAAAAAATTAAGTAAGTTATTGTCATACTGCCGAAACAGGTCACGTGCTTGATCGATCGAGACCGACCCACGAGTAATTGGACCCACGGCCCACGGGTATATTGATCTAGTGTTGCATCGAATCTTCGCGACACTATCGTTTAACCAATGGGTTGTGATCGACCCAGGTGTCGCGACCGGATCGTTTAGCCAGTGGATAGCGATCGTTCCGGGTCAGCGAAAATGATTGATCGACGCAGCTCTAAGTCCAGCGTACTATACTCCATTAAATTTCAAGGGAGAATCTTTGTAAACAAACGAATTTGATAGTTAAATATGGTTGGCACAAATATATATTCGATCAGCTGACGACTATTAATGAAACTCATTGTATTATACGCAGAGTATTACTAAACTATAAATATAGTCAAAACATTGTCTTCAGAAAGTTTCACCATAAATAATATTATAAATACAGGTATTACACCATTATTTTACGATACAAATTGTCGAATTTCCTTGGTAAAAAGAAACGACCCTCCATTTTTATTACGAAATTACTAGACGTTTGAAAATAATCGAAATTTCGACGCTGTAAAAAGCTAGAGTATATATGCTATTCATTAACTTTATAAGACGTTAGAATGAGATAGCTGCAATATGTTAGCTTACACTGCTATATATACAGATTTGATTGCATCATATATAAATATACTTATGCTATATTTGGCGTATAAACAAAGAAACAAACATTATGACATGTTATTTTCTTTCCAAATAACTTTTGTAATATTTTGAAGTGAAGACTATACTTATTTCGATGTTTATTTTCGATTATTATTTTTAATGTTAGACATATTTATTTCAAAAACATTAAAAAAAACTTTAATGTTAATATCCAGCATTATTTCTACGCGCTTTGCATTTTATATATACGGTGTCCGGAAATAAACGTCGGACAAAGAAAGACGTTATTTGTTAACCGAAAAATAGTTGATTGTCGTTAAAATAAAATTTAAAAGGTGACTTTTTTATCAGAAAATTCAAAATAATATTCATAATTATTTGTCACCTTTTTCATACACACGATACTTGCACCCATTATCCCGCGCCGCTCGGGGGAATAACCCGCGAACCTGTCGCGCGAGACATTGAATATTATAATAAGTAGAAAGTATTTCATTTAATTGATTGGTGAAATAACATGAAATATAACTATTAAAAACTTAATCAAAAATATTATTAATGTACTTACTCATATTGTAGTTCTGTGGAAACCACTTAATCCATGACTTTTTTTATGTTTGTAAAGTATTACACAGAAAAGTAATTTTAGTAACCATTATTTCACAAAAGAATTTATTAAGTTATTTTTCATATAAAATTATTTCACTTACTTGTTTTAGAAATGTTAAAGGAGATGTTAAAAATGGTTTCCTTTTCGTCTCCTTATAATTGAATTAGTAACCTTATCCACCATTTGAGCATTTTTCTTAATCTTATTAAAACTGCCGGTAATCCTTTCTCGTAAAGTTTGTTCGTCCGGTCAGTTGAGTATACATAGGACATGACGTTACTTCAAAGAAAAAATCGAGTGGTGGTACAGGTCTACTGCTCCCTATCCAGTGACGACACTATTGCTCGTCTAAATACTCATTTACCCGAATACCGAAGGGACCCCTCCTTTCGGTGCTCCGTCGTGTTGCCACCGCATATTTCTGACTAGGCTCAAAGGCAAAATTGAAATAAAGTCTTCCACTTCATTACGCAAAAAATACAAATAATTGCCGAAGTCATTCTGGTAGGTAGGAAAAACGGACCTACGAGCTGATTACCCAAAATTCCCGCCCGTACATTTAAATGCCATCTGTGCTGAAAACTTCCCGGTCGACCATTGAAATCGCATGCACCTAAACACATCAGCATGTTATAATATTCATCAGATGTTAATAATATCACATGTTTTATATTTCAGACTTTAATTTTATTGTATCTATCGATGGACCTATGAACATTGTTATTAGCAACATTTTAATACGATTGACAGAAATACTCAAATGATTGATAACGTGATTAACTCGATAATTAGGAGAGTGCGATCGTGTTTACAATAAGACAGTTAATATTTTGTATACATATATTTAAGGCTAATCAAACATTAAGTGAAGTAATTTTTCAGTGGACATTAAGTGAATAAAATTTAATCGAAATATTTTTTCTGTGCAATATTTTACTTTGCACTTAATTAGAATCCTGAACCCCGTATATATATATATATATATATATATATATATATATATATATATATATATATATATATATATATATGTTGCAGAAAATGTAATATTTACCTCATCTCAAAATCTCCGACAAATGATTAAAATAATTTTTATACCACTTGAATAATCTGAAAAATATTAGGAGGAGAAATGCAATACTTGTTTTTATGGTCAATAGTTAATAATATTATTTTAAAACTGTACTTTCATCCGAATTTCATAAATTGCGGGACAATAAACTTTTATTCTCCATTCGAATGTGTACGTTTGATAAAACTAAATTATTAGTTTTGGTTTTGAGGACGACCAATGCGGGTCCGTATGATTATTTGTCCGTCTGCCTGTTGCACAAACACGAAACATAACAATTGTATTGAAGTGACTATTTATAAATGTATGTAAGACTAATACATCTGAACTAATCCGAGCGCACAGTTAGTATACTTATTTGCGACATTCAGTATTTATATATTCACAAGGGTCACGCTACTTACTTGTCCAAAGTCATATAGATTCAGGATATCAATTGTATTATTTGCTGACTGTATTCCCACTTATGCCAACTTAACGTATACCACGTATACAATGCTTGCTTTCCACACTTACCAACGTAATGGCGATTAATCCGCGAGGCGCACTGATCTGTGAGTGTATTTAAATTTGAAATACGCTCGACTTTTGCCATTTTCCAATATTGCTCTCCGAATTTTTAGCATTGCATAAAATTATTTTGTATTATACTAATATTAAAATCTAATCAAGTCCATATTAATATTAAAATAAAATCAGTCCGCGAGTCAACGTAATTGACCATTAGTCTGACCAGATTGATAGAATGGCTTGATGCACGGCCGTGCGTCTATGACTGGTAACCCCAGTTACATCATGTTCAGTTTGACCATTCCACCAGTCACCTGCTCAGACTGATTGATGAAACGCAATGGCACAGATTTACATATTTTCATAATTTTCGTCAGTCCCATGTGTATTGACAACAGACAGATCGGTAATGTAGTTCCGTCATTCTCCGTCGGGACCGCGATCTTAAAACCGAAGAAAAACTTTATTTTAACATTTTATCAACTACATGAACAAAAATAATAGTAATGACGTATTAAAAAAAGCTAATAATTATTTATACAAAATAAAACCGCAGAGATTGAAGACGTAACAAAAAAGAATAGGTTAGTTAGTTGTTAATACGTTAGCTTT
Source organism: Druceiella hillmani (assembly GCA_039881145.1). Classification (NCBI taxonomy): domain Eukaryota; kingdom Metazoa; phylum Arthropoda; class Insecta; order Lepidoptera; family Hepialidae; genus Druceiella; species Druceiella hillmani. Next base: position 6,040,824 of record JAYKKI010000079.1, on the reverse strand, counting down.
CATTTTATTACTATCCATCGTTATACCTAAGTGTTCGCTCTACGCGTTGTCTTGAAGGCGTTTTCGACGAGACTGAGTCGTCTTTCAGTTCATCATTCAGCCATCAATATAATCACTAGCAGACTAACGAAATTACAGACGCCATACTGAGCGTTAAACTCCCTTCTAACACCCGTTATAATAAAAAAGCTTTACAATAAAATTCATAATACTAAAAAAGCTTTATAATAAAATTCGTTATAATAAAAAAGCTTTATAATAAAATTTATTGTCCTAAAAAAGCAAGCTGATGCCTGCTTATATTTCATAAAGGAAAGAACCCAATAAAAATTGTTTGACAATTTTGATATATTTTGTTTTCGGTCGTGTGGCGTATTATTGAAAGGGCTTATGAGGATTCCGACAATTGTAGAATTTCTGATATTCTTGAAAATGTCCACTTAAATACGTCACCCACACAATTTCTGTAATTGCTAAGGATAAATTAAAAAAATATATTATTGATTTCATAGTTTTTAAGAAATTGACAACATCTTTATGCTTGTTAAACAAAGCGGGAAGTCATTCGTGTTATTTTTTAAATATGTGACAATTACTCATCTTTCGAGACCACGTTTTGACGTATTTATATAATAAAACGATATTAGCTCTAATACATAAGTGTGCATGTATACGCATAAAAAAAACTTTTAACTCCAGCCATCACTGACGTCAATCACGGTAAATGTTGTTGGTATCATAGATAAGCCATTTGCTTTGGCATACAGCGATCCATCTGTACATACATGACATAGGTACTAATATCCCTACTGAAAGCAAATAGTAAATATAGATAATAATAAAGCACCACACCGCCTAATTCTGACACACCATATGTGTTTGACAAACTGTTTCAAACATGCTTGCTTTATTTTTATTTTCATGTAACGATTCGTTTGCGAATTCTATTTTTCGTCTACGATTAAGAAATGTATATTTGTACCTTTACGATAGTCGATCTTTGTTTATTTGTTCAACACGTCTTTAATCATTGTTACGTTTATGTCTGTAAATAATAATTAACCATAGTTAAACGGCTTAAAACAAAGTTAATTTATTTATAAACTAGATATAAAAAAAGAAACACCACGCAATTACCTACATTGAATCAAATCATGGCGTCCCTGCTTTTTAAATTGTAACAAAAACGGTTTACGTTTTCAACGGTGTTACTAACGATGGCGCGGCGCGCAAACGATACAAAAATATGTCTAAAATATGAGATTTTGGGCGCGGTCGAATGTTGATATCGTAGGTTTTGTTTACATTTTATATGTTTACATTTAGTACGTGCGTAACTTTGTTAGCACCGGCTTCTTAATCGCAATGCGGGCGAATGTTCAATTTTAAATAGTTTCAGTGATGAATCTAAGTGAAAATAAATTAACTGTGAGTGAATCGCGGAAGACTAAATCTAAGTTCGCATCGACATGGCGAATATAAAGAATTATTTAGAACGGTCTAATCGATAGTTTGATTAATTCGAGGAAGTACTGCGTGTGAATCTATTCGTCAAAAATCCGATATGAAAACGTATAGAAGCGTTTGAGTTAGTTCAACCGGTATGTCTCTTTTATATTATTTTTAAAACTTCGCATCGTTTAATTATTTATCATACTACATATATTTTTTTAAACGAACTCTGTAAAAAGGGAAAAGTATTCAGCACCGACTAGCTATTGCCGAGATGTTTGTGGCGAGAAGAAGCACTGATTTTTTACATTTATCTTGCGATCTTGCTTGTTTATGTTATCAACTCGGAATAGCTTTAAAATGAGTGAATGAATTTTAAAATAGTGTTGTGTTGATGCGAGATAATTATTTTTTTAGATTAATTTTTAGTTCATATCATCTAGTATGTTTGATGTTGCAGTCTTGTAGATGTTTTTTTTATTAGTCGCATTTAAAGAAGGATTCGAATGCATTAGTTGTTATCTTGTTGAAACTAAAAAAATATTTTTTAGGATTCCCTATCCTAAAAGGAAAAAAATGGAAACTTCGAACAAGTCTGGTATAGCGAAAATAGGAATCATCCTTTTTTAATTTAAATGAAAGAATATAGTTAATAAATGAAATAATTGCAAATTCGTGACTATTTTATATGGTTATGATAATTTTATTAAAAAAAGTAGTTTGAAAAAGTTCCCATACAAAAGTGCGATTATCCAAAGAAGTTTTTAAGTTTCCGACTTAATTGATATTCTTAGTAACACTAAACACTGAATTTACACATATAAACAGGAATTGATAATAGAAAAAAAAAATAAAAATCTTAAAATGTGCAAAAAAGATAAGAGAAGTTAAGAAATTCTATGTTTGACCACCAACTGACGAGCGTTTCTCCATAGAAAGTGCATAATTCAAATACATTTTTTATAATGAAATAATCAAGTCCGATCTCCAACTTTTTAAATACTTCATTTTTTATGTATATTCTTTCATTTTAAATAAAAAAACGAGAAATTTGAATTTTGCTAAACCAGGTTTAAACCGAAAACTTTTAAGATTACCGCAGCCGTTTTTGTCAAAAAGCCGTGTGACATTTGGTATACTTCGGAGCGGAGCTATTGAACCACGTATTTTTCACACAACTAAGGACCTTAAGAATATTTAATTGAGAATTTTGGAATGAACAAAAAAAGGCTTTACGAATTTGGCCGCGAAAATGTCAAATAAAAATGCAAGTTATAAAGATTACAATTTTTAAAAAATTTTATTATGTTAAATTTAAAAAAAAAGAATTGTTAAGATTGGTTAAGATAATTTTAGAAATATTATTGGAAATTTCCATAAAAACATGTTGAACAAAGTTGAAAAATATGTTTTAAAGAAAGAGTCTAAACTTAAAGTTTAAACATGGAGATTATAGAACAGCGACGTACAGTACTAGAGACGATAGAGCTACAGACAGACAGATCAGAGAGACAGACTACAGTCCTAGAGATCTTTTAAATCTAAATTTTTAAATTATGTTCGTTAGGGACTGCGCAAGAAAATATCAGTGCCATCTGGTGATAAATTAATAAACTTTTTATTACACTGCTGTCATTTTTCGTGTGAAATCCCCACAGCATACATATTTTAATCAATTATTTTAATAATACACAAAAACAATTAGTACAGTGTTTAGTTCGTAACACAACCTATTAACATTCAATGACGTTTACTATTTACATTCGATAGAATACTGCGCTAACATTGACTATAACCAAGTTCTTATTTCTGTTATGAAACGACCTCTATATTCCTTGCACGGCCCCTATAGTCACTTTCTATTCTCTCTTCATATCCTACGTATCCTTAACGGGCAAAGACATCCATGGTGCTTCGTCATGTCGATAAACGCAGGCACTCAAGTTTCATTTCACTCCAAGACTTGTTAATATTCTTTGATTATGATAGCACAATCAGCCGCCAGGCTTCACCTTGTTTTGATGATTACAATCTGAAGCCCGTTTACGAATAGAAAGTTTATGAATAAGACCGAGTTCCCACCATAGCGTATAACAAATTAATTTCTACTTTTTTTTTCATGCGTCTACGTTTTGTTTAATGCTCAACGCGAACTTCTTTACATCATTCCAACAAGTTCACACCAGATATTTTCCTCAACCACGATATTCTGAAAATATGTCTAAACCATTTTTCATTAGTACTTCCCTGTATTTCATTTAATGCAAACTTGCTATAAACTTACATTTTAACCCAAAACAAAATAAAATTAGTTAAGTAAGAGTAGAACTTGCTCTACGAGGGTTCCGTAACACTTAGGCGAATTTAAACATTTAGTACCCCTAAACACAGCATTCCAGTTAAACTATTTAAAAATAATATTATTCTTAAAAATAATATTATTTTGGGAGTTTCAAACATGAGGGTTGCATATTTTTTTGGTGGTGTCCATTTTCAACAATATCTCTGACAGTAAATTATATAAAATTCTGGACTACATTAGTTTTGAAATTCCTATAACTTAATTGATATATGCATTAAAATAGAAAAAAATTGTGCGTGTCAGATCCGACGTGCGACTTGAATTACTCCCTAAGTATGATTGTCTTGGATTGTATAAAATAGGTACAGTGTTACCTATTTCATACATTTACAATGTAAAATTCTTTAATAAAAAATGTTGACAATATAATTATTTTCAAGTAAAACAAAAATGAACAAGATAAAATTTAAAAAAAACCAAATTAAAAAAAAACGAGCCTGCTTTAGACCACACGACTGAAGTAAAACTTCAAATTCACAGAATATGAACTTTAAAATGAATTTACAATTTTATTTACTTTAAACTATTTAATGTTTAAAATATTTAATGTTTTGAACAAAATAATAATTTATAAATTTGTTCAAGAACGAAACGAAATTACAAAATAATCAAAAAATCACTGTCACGAACAGTGATTTTAACGCTAGCAAACTTGCATATATATATATATATATATATATATATATATATATATATATATATATTTCATGCACTGGCTATGAGAGAAAGAGAGAAAGAAAATGTGTGCTCGCACCTTTCTCTCTTGTCCCTACAGTAATATACGAAACGTAACTCTCTCTCTTTCTGTCTTCACTAACTTATATCTCCCTCTCAACTTCCGTTCGCCTCGCCCGATCACACTTTTCGTAACGCTCTCGTCACGCATTCACCAGCTTACTCCCCAAGTCAAGCGTCCGAAAAGAAGTTTTACTTCAAAACATTTAGTAACGTCAGACTAAGAAGTTAAAATTAAAAGAGACTTTTTAATTGTGTACTATAGAAGACACCAAATATTCACACATAATGACATTTAATGATTACTATGGTAAACTATGTGTCTCATATAAGAAAATGCCAAATAAACATATTGATATCTCACTCTAAAGATGCGCAGAAATGTTGCGCGTAGAGGCCACCTAACGGCTACACTTTTCTTAACGTTCTGAACTTCGTACGTTCAGTCAACGTCAGTTGCTTTAGACGGAAGAATTAAAAAGAAATTGCATAAGGCATGAAGTGGAGCAGATACAACGAAGCGAAGGGGAGCTCCATGAAATCCGCAAGGAAATTTTGTTAAGTCAAGCTCGAGAAGCGAAGGCTCGTGCTGAAGTTGCAGAGAGGGAATTGAAAAATAAATGAAATACGTTTCTGGATTATTAATTTTTTTACTTACACTTTTATTCTATTTTGTGTTTTATGTATATATATACCCTATTTATATACTTTTTGCACTATTTTTAATTTTATTTCTTTTATTTTTATAAATTTTCTCCTCATATTGTATTTTATTTTATATTTTTTAAATTTTACAACAGATAGTTCAATTTTCAATAATAAATCATATAGTCATTATTACGTTGTATGTAGAAAGGCGGTGTAGCGCATTGTTTAAAACATTTAAAAGGTAAAAAAAAATGTTATGTTTGTATTTTTGATCTTTCTCCTTGATGGTTGGCATGAAATTATTACAAAAGAAAAATGTCACAAAAATACAGTTTTCAAACCATTTCAATAGATATAAATATCAGTTATGGGTGATGTCATTCCTGTTGATAAAGAGTTAATACAAATAAAAAAGACAGTTTTAGTAATATATTTAACAAGTAAGGGCTAATTATAAAAGTTTGAATACTTTTAAAAATTAATACAAACAGTAAAAGAAAAAATTATACTGAATCCGATAAGACATTACTAATAATATTTACTTTATAAAATCTTGATTGAAAACAAATGAAGCAAGTGTAATAATCACAGGTAATAATAAACCGAGTAAATACAAAGATGAAGTAAGCGGAAAAATGAAAAATATACCTTAAACAGATCCAACTAATATATATAATAGTTTAATGTTTATCGGTATGTAAAAGTAGCATATGATCTACTTGTGTTAAAGTTGCAAAAGCCTTAACCGATTGCAAAATATGAATCAATAAAAGCTTGTCGCCTCGCAAATTCCGACTCCGTTTCCAAGGGAACTGGAACGCTGATAACTTCTTCAAACACTTGCTCAGTTTCCTCGGGAAGCTGAATATAAATAGCTATGTTACGTAGCAATGATATTGATTATGGTAGTCAACTTATTACCCATACCGTGGCTTAGACATGGGAATCGCTTCTTCCAAGCGCCGAACATTCTTTCCACAATTTTTTTTGTTTGAGTTTATTCCTTAAGAATCGATTTTCATATGTAGCGCCCAGTATGAAGTTTTGTGAGGAGAAAAATCAGAAGTTCACAGCGTTAAAAAAAGTGTAACCATTATGTTCTAATCGTATGATGTTCAGAGCCTTAAAAAAAGTGTAACTTTTAGGTGGCCTCTACGCGCAACATTTCTGTGTCTTTAGAGTAAGATATCAATATGTTTATGTCATTTTGTTTGACATAATCGCAATGACAGAGTGTGACACACATATTGACATTTTTATATGGCGTAATCGCAATGACAGAGTGTGACACACATAATTTACTATCGTTCACTTATGTCAAGATGTAATCATTAAGTGTCTTTATGTGTGAATATTTGGTGTCTTCTAGCCTACAAAATTAAAAAGTCTCTTTTAATTTTAACTTCTAAGTATGAGTAACGTAAGTCAGAGTAATGTTTTTAATTTTGTTGTATAATGTCGTCGCCGTGGTGTGTTGGGTTGATCACAAGGCATACAGCCTGTGACGACGCGGCGCACTACGGACGGGTTCGATTCTCGGCCGTTCGTCGAGCGAGGCTGAATAGATATTATGGTTGGCTGTAAGAGATTGCTCTCGTAGCAATAAGTCCGCCATATGTATCAATTAGATACATTAAAGTGGATAAATAAATAAATAAACAAATTTGATCTTGTTCATTTGTGTTTTACTTGATAATAATTATATTGTCAGCATTTTTTTATTAAAGAATTTTCCATTTACATATAATGATATTGATATTTATATATAATGTTACCCATCTTATATATCAATCAACACAATCGTACTTAAGGAGTAAACTCAGTCTCAGGTCGGAGCTGACACGCACAATTTTTTTTGTATATTGTTTTCCTAATTATGTACCAATTGTCACTTTGTTATTTTTGTGGAAGAAAAGCGTTATTAATGTCTTCGATAAAATCATGTTAAGTTATATTAGATTTTTGTTATTTTATTTATTATAAAGTAGAGAAAAACTTTTAAATAAATGCTTTTATTAATAGCAATGTATTACTCATAGCTTTCAGCAGTTGTAAGCTGTTACACCTATGGCTAGTTAGCGTCTAATCTCGTCTACGTACTGTCTCTAAAAACTAGGTAAGTTAGAAAAATAATTTTACTTATGATTTTTGTAATTGTACCGAATTGAACGTAATGAATTTTCATTTCAAGAAAACAGTTAAGCAATAACGATCGATATAGGGAACGCGTCAAAGCTGGGTGCGGCAAGTAGATTTATGATAAAAACAAATAGGTACCTATGGCGTAACGCATCGCGTCATTACTTAATTATGGCGCAGTTTTTCATATGTTGATGAAATTATATTTAAACTGGCGACCCGCCCCGGTTTTACAGGGGCGTTTTTTTGGGGTATATAAATATAATGTCTAAAATGTTTCTTTATATACCATATTAAGTGTTTTTCCCCCAGGTGTCAAAATGGCGACTACGCACGGCTACACTTAAGTTATTTGAATAAAAATTTTTGGTATATGTTTTATCTTCCATAGACGTAGTGCTGCACTGCACTTACTTTAATCGTTTTAGTGCCATGGTTTTTTACTCATATATACTTAAAAATGCCAAAGAAATCTTTTGTTTTTGATGTCGTTTACCCTTGACTCGAAAAAAAAACTGTATCTCTTCCAAAAATTATCCAATTTTAATAATTTTTTTGGTGTTTTCTTAATAAAAACTTGTACAAGGATAATAAAATACAAAGAAAATTATGGAAATGTATATATTGTGAACAAAAATTTTAACAAAAACTGAAATCAAGGTTACTTCGTATTTTCGCAGTAAAATAATTGTTATCGTCACTATTATCACTATCACTCAAAATTTGCATTACGCCATATTGTGAGCGCACCACAATGTCACTCCCACATCACTTTCTTCACAACTTGAAAAACGATAATTTTCACTCGAATTATTTTCGTATTCCGACATTATGGGTTAAACATTTTCTTTTCCCGGATCCTTTTTATATTGTATTTACTAATAATATTATAATTTGAACTTTATGTAACACGTAGAAAGATACAAAATTAGCGATGCGTGCCAGCGACATCCCCTACCGTGCGCTAAACAGTAACCGATTTCGCGAGCGCCATCGCGCTCGTGGCAAATTTAGTTAGTACGGCCACAAGCGCGATGGCGTTCGTCGGCACTCAAATGGTTAATTAACAAAATATAATAATGTACCGGGACATGATGCCCTTATGCCCGGTTCGAGTCCTGCGTTCTTTCTCTCGTGTTCAAATATCGCATCGAACGTCATGGAAATGCGCGTTTCTACTTTTAATATTTTCTACTAGAAATACTACAAATCAACATTATAAAGTGCGGCTGGTCATTTTTTTTATCGATCTAAAATACTTAAAATTACTATGATATTTATTTTAATGACAATTAGTAAATGGAATTAAATATTTTAATTTTTGTGCCACGCACTTTTTTAACTTCAAAACTATTACCGTGGCGTATTTACAAAAGAGAATTAAGTAATCTAACTTTTCTTTAGAGCTTTTTAAGTCCTAAAATTACTCTATATATTTATTAGTGTATCTTTAATAGTTTTGCCAAAATTAACTACGAAAGCGTCCAGACTTGCAACGTTTTCTCCAACTACGTTAACATTATTTTCAAAGATTGAGTGAAAAAGTCCTGCCTCTCCTGAAACCTTTTCCTTTGTGCCCTTGTCCTTTCCTGTCTTTCCCATCCCAAATCATGTCAATAATTTGTTTTACTTATACTATTGTATTTTTAAAATGTTTTTGTCTAATGTGCTATAAAGAATTTTCATTGTAAAATCACTTACAGTCTACCAACTCATTTCAATACCAATTGTTATGGTTGACTGGAAGAGATTGCTCATGTAGTAATAAGTCCGCCATATGTACTATACATAAAAGAGGATAAATAAATAAATAAAATAAATTAATAACTGCACCTCAAAAATTATACAACACATGTACACACCGTGAAGGCCTATGGCAATTTGGATAGTATAAGCAATGATCGTACAAGTACGTCAATCGAATTAGTAGTTTTTACATGAATCCTTAAAAAAAAATAAAACAACAAAACTTTCTTGTTTATTAGGTTAGCAATATTTCTGTGCTTATATATGTTACAGAGGACCTTTTTAAATTCTGGTTTTAAAATTATTTATATGTTGACATAATTGAAAATAAGTAATGATATATTGACAAGAATGTATCCGCCATCTTTGTTAGCAATTTCGACAGTGTTAGCAATGATTGTACAAGAAAGTTGTACGTCAATCGAATTAGTAGTTTTAACATGAATCCTTAAAAAAAATAAAACAACAAAACATTCTTGTTTATTAGGTTAGCAATATTTCTGTGCTTATATATTTTACAGAGGACCTTTTTAAATTCTGGTTTTAAAATGATTTATGTGTGAGCATAATTGAATATAAGTAATGATATATTGACAAGAATGTATCCGCCATCTTTGTTAGCAATTTCGACAGTGTTAGCAATGATCGTACAAGAAAGTTGTACGTCAATCGAATTAGTAGTTTTTACATGAATCCTTAAAAAACAAATAAAACAACAAAACTTTCTTCTTTATTAGGTTAGCAATATTTCTATGCTTATATATGTCACAGAGGACCTTTTTGAATTCTGGGTTTTTAAATGATTTATGTGTTAGCATAACTGAATATAAGTAATGATATATTGGCAATAATATATCCGCCATCTCAGTTCGCCAGTGTTAGCTCATTTGGTTTCAGACAGAATGTTTCTACTTCTTTGCTAACACGCATAAAACTGTTTTTCTATTGCGGTAGAAGAGCACGAGAGTAGCTCTGCCAGATGACGTAAAATTAACCTAAGTTCTGTTTGAACAAGGTTTTTAAATTTTTCTAAATTTAATGTCAGCTCTTCCTGGATAACGTAAGGAGGTAATCTTTACCGGAGGATTTTTTTTAATCCGAAGAATTTTGATTTCTCTGGTAAATATCACAGGAGTGTTTCTTGGTAAATTTAACGGGAGAAACTCCGGGTAATCTTTACCGGAGAAATCAAAATTTCCTTCTTTGAATCTTTGGAAGCGATGCTTAGCTATGTTACAAGATAGTACAGCTTCCAGCATCGTTGTAAATATATTGCATATTACTTTCCTCGCTTTTTGTCCTAAACGGAATTCATGGAGCGATGTTATGAATTTTCTTATTTTCTTGTCTTACCGCAACTCAAATGCTCACTGAGCAGAAGATCGAACGTCGCTCTCTACAAAAAGAAAATCGCTGGGAAAATGTTTTTGCTAACCTAATATAATTTCTGTCTTATGTAAGTGATACTAATATGACGTAACCGTTAATATTGCTTTCCATAAATAGAAAGAAGGATTTGAGTAAAAAAATTATTATTTCGCACTTACTCTGAGATATATTGTTTGAAATATTAAATTAAAAATAAACCGGTATAGGTGGCGGTACCGCCATACTGCATTTAATTTCAGTCAGAACGCAAGTCTGGATAGATACGTTGTACTTTCTTAAAATGAACAAAAGTAACGCCGATGACGAGTGTTAGCCGGAAAGATTCAGTCGGATAATTTCATAGAATTTTCGGTTTAATGATTTTTGGTTTAATGACATATATTTTGCTTTTAAGTTATCCAAAATTTCACTTTTGAATTAACACCTATATTTCTGATATATATGAAAACAAATTCACCATTTCTGCTAAATAATATTCAAATACAGTAGAAATTTGGTTTTATTTTGCGATCATATCTATGTATCTACAATCGCTTAGATGGTGTACACAACTACGCTATGTGAGAAAAAATTAATATTAATTAAATAGCCTGTATTTATTTTTATATAATTAGATTGTTGTTGATGAATGTACTAAAATATAAAATTGTATGTACCATTTATAAAAGAAATATTTATCAAAATGAAATAATGTCGTATGAAAATACCGTAAGTGCCTTGGGTGTAATTTAGGACTTTTTTCTTTTTTAAAAAGTGATGTGAAATTTTTTTAAGCAATAGTCTTGTGGTAACTTAATGGTTCTTTTCAGCGATGTTTTACTTGTCTACTTATGTTAAAATATGATTTTTTTGCGAATTCGTGTATACCTTGAATCACCACTACTTTGAAAGTATTAAACCAATTTTATCCATCTGCGAACATTATCTAGATTTTGATCTAAGCTATTTTTATGCCAAGTACATTTCATTCATAGCGAATAAGAAATATGGCCTCCAGAGCGTCTATATATTTCGTTGCATACCATAATATATATATAAATTTTAAAGTGATCGTGAATTTGGAGTCTAAGCACTATGACCGATGAAGATATGATAAAATCACCTCGAAATTCAAAATTGGAGATCTCCAGAATAGGTATATTTCTGCGAAATACATCTAAAAGTTGCTCCAGACAGCGTTCACACGCGGACTATAAAGAAAGGGATACAGAGACATGCATGCATACATAAAATAAATGATTGTAATTAAGACAAGGTAATTACTTGTCTTTTGAGGACCACTTTTAAAGCATATTGTTTGCATGAGTTACATAGGCCCATGCACTTCATGCTTCAATCCATTCTCGCTTTACGAAAGCGCCTAATGAACTGAAGTTTTGTATAAGGGGTGACCTCAAGTTTATAGTATAGCAATGGGCTAATACAGAATTAATAATATGGAAAGCTTGAAGAAAATCATAGGGGCTTCTTTTTTATAGATAAATATTTATTATGTGATTTCTTTAGTATGGCAGTTATGGAAGCGGAAAAAAATAATCTGCGGATATTCGATAAATGTTTACAAAAATAAACTTTATTTCGTATCGGTTCTACGGTTTAAGCGCTAGGCTCTGTAATGTTCCCACATATAGCAATAACCGTTTCCATGTTTTTTAAAGTCTGTTACTACTTCACAATCGATTTACATCAAATCCTCGATTTAAATTTTGAGAAACGATTACAAAACTTTCTTTACTTTTAACGTCGTTCGAAAATATGTTACTAGAATTTAAGTAAATGGTGAATTAGCTAACAATTTCAGAAGAAGAAAACAGTCCACCTTATAATGTCCTCATCTGTTCCGCCTAAGTGATATGCTGTCTTTTTTATTTTGAGATTCAATTATTTACTTTCTGCAGGTAATATGTTAATCGTTTAATAATCTATTTATGGTCTGACTCGCGGTCTTGATTGCCACCACGTGTCCTAAAGGGTAGGACATAAAAATATAAAGGATTGCAGAAATCTATCTCGAATAATACTCGTTACGGTATAATCCTCGTTACGGCTCGTTACACTTTATCTATAGATAAAGTGTTTTACTCTCCTTCGTCATTTTCTTCCGGACGAGACTTAGTTTTTCAAATTTTAAAGTTTATTTCTCCATTGTGAAGTGTATAAGAAAATATTCTACACTGTTTATGGATGAAAATTTATAAAAAGCATGGAATTCGAATAGTCTACCTATTACTCTATAAATGTTTTCTTGTCACAACCAATATTATTTATTTTCCCGCCAAAATCCGAGTTATAAAAAATGACATTCGCATATAATATGGCGAGTATTAATATACAAAAAAGTGGGACTTAGTAAAACATTCGGCTTCATGACACTACAATTTTCCTTAAATCTATAGATTTTTTAATGTTAGTTCACTGAAAGTAACAATTACTTGGATGGGAAAATCCTAACAAACAAATAATGCGAGCACTCTAATTATAAAGACTATAGCCTATTTGCGTTCAGTACAAGAGAAAAAAATTACGAACACTTTTGAAGTGGGATTCATATACACGGTGTCTGAGAATAAGTATAGGACAAAGAAAGACGTTATTCGTTGACTGAAAAATAGTTGATTGTCATTAAAATAAAATTTAAAAGACCAGAATTACTTTTTTTCAGGAAATTGAAAATAATATTCATAATTATTTGTCATATTTTTCGTAAACACGATATTTGCATACATTGTTCAGTGCCGCTCAGGGGAATAAACCGCGAACAGCTGCGAAGACATCTAGCTGCCCGGGTAAGCACTGCTCTCCAGGCAAGTGTGGGTGTGTTAAAAAGAGTTATGTAAAATATTTTTTTTGCACTCAATTAGAAAAAGGGTGTGTTTTACGTTTTATTTAGACGACAATTTATTCCTTTATAAACAACGAATAGCGTCTTTCTTTGTCCGACACTTATTCCCGGACACCGTGTATATATATGTATATATATATATATATATATATATGGAACAAAAATAATAATGATTTTAACTAAACCCGCACCCATTTTCGCTTTAAGAATGTGTGATGTAGAGCGAGCAACTAACCACGCAATGTTGCGTGATTGCTTTTCAGAGCTGGCACTTTCCTGGTCACACGGTTTCGTACCTACGTTCAAAAACGCTCTAGACCCAAATCATTTACAAATTAAATCCACCTCAGTATTTTAAAACTGATTATCAAAATATGTAGTAATGTTACCTGGTAGTTTTAAGAATGTAATGTTATTAGAGTCAAAAATAGTTAAATTATAATATTACTGGACTAGAAAGCATATGTTAGAAATAAATGATGCCAATTACCGTATTAACTTGTTACAAGAGGCTGAACAGTCAAGAACGGGTTGAACCTTGTGCAATAGTTTGATTACAAGTTGAATTCAAATGATTAAATTATTTATAAATAATAAAGGAGACATTTTGAAGATTTAAAATAATTATTGAATAGTGAACAAAACTGAGCCGTAACGTTCGGGTCGGTGACACTGCCCATCAGGTTCGGGTCGGTGACGTTGAATCGGGTAAACTCGGCTACCTTCGACATTGGCCAAGTGAAATACTTTTTTATTATTTTTTTTGCCGCACCAAGCGCAATATTTTAAAATATGAAGTAAACTACTTTTTAAGGAGCACCGTGCGTACTTTTTTATTAATATTTTATTTAAATGTAGTTTAATATAATACGCGTATGTTATTGTATTTTAAAATAATAAACTCGTATTTTTCATAATACGCCGAACTAATATCCGTCATGTAACATCAACGTAATTATTATTAAATTTATATTTTAAAATTAGAATTTTTCACTTCTACTTTGTAATTACAAGCACACACCAAATTTTTTTTTAAATTTCAGGGTCGATTTAGATATGGAATTTTTAAAACTGCCTATTATACTTCATTCCATTTTATATTTTAGTATTTTAAACAAATGCATTCGTCCGTTTGCTGTTCTATCGCAGCTGTTTTTCTTAAAAATTTGGCATGTTTGATGTAGAAACTTGAAATTTGGCGTATCTAATGTAAAAAAATATATTGACCCGCACATATTTCAATAGGTAATACTCAAAAATATTTAGATGATTTTATGGAGGGGGGCTAATAAAAAACTCAATATTTTTTTTCATTCCTTAAACCATATGGGAAATTATTTGAAGGAGTTAAATATAATAAAGATTCCAAAACAATTTTTTAACTGTTTTATGTAAGATAGTTACCGTTAGGCTAGAATATATTGTCGAAAGTGTCTACAAAAGATATGTACTTCATCCCCTCCATCGCCGAAATTGCTAAAGTCGAAATAATGATGCGTTAATAGATAAGAGTTTACCTAAAGAACCGTAGTACCGAAAACTATAACCTGGTGGAAATATTCCTCTGCCCACACCCAGAATAATTATTTCAGAACTCAGAATAAAAATTTAAGAAGTCTCATTTTCTCTAAAAAAACTCCAAAAAAACGCGGCAATATTGTTGGTTATTTTAGAAAAGTTATTCAGAGTTATTAAGAGATTTTGAAGAGAATTGCTCTGCCAGTTGTCTTCAAAATCTTTTAATAATTCTGGATATTTCTTCTAGAAGAGGCCGAAATCATTTAATAAATTTGGCTTTCAGGGGTTTATTAAAAGTTTTAACAAATACTAAAAATATTAATTAATATAATAATGAAAAATGTTAACTAATATATATTAGTACTCTGCCTTAGTTTGATATCGTGGTGGGCGGTCGAAAAAATTATAAAAAACATTAACATTTTAGATTTGTTACGAACGGGAAAGTATATCTGACTCAAGTGTGTAAAACGAGAACGCATTTAATTTAGTATATTATCTATGGCATTTAACATATCCATGATGATTTTCAAAAG
Source organism: Druceiella hillmani (assembly GCA_039881145.1). Lineage (NCBI taxonomy): Eukaryota > Metazoa > Arthropoda > Insecta > Lepidoptera > Hepialidae > Druceiella > Druceiella hillmani. Next base: position 6,025,457 of record JAYKKI010000079.1, on the reverse strand, counting down.
GAGTCAGCACACACCGCAATATAATTGGGGCGTTTAAAATTCATTTGTTTCAAATTGGAGACGTGTATTTTCATAGCAATCCCCGAACATATCGCTTCTATCTTGTTTTATGTCCTGTACAAGAATATATGTCCCCCAGCCAAAATTTCCGGTACAGCTAAATGTCAATTTAACAATAATTTCATTTTTTCTTTTCATTCAAGTCGGAATGTCAAAAAGTAGAAAAAAGTTGCTAGATGTGAAAAAACTTTGACGACGGTAATGATAAAACGCCATCTTGTCTAGAACCCCTGAATCGACGAAAATTTCCTGTTGTGTAAAGACCCGTAGAGGATGTGCCACGATCGAGAAGGTTATCCCAAATTTTAAGTTTTACGTTGAGCAATTTCTGAGGAACTTCAATGTCAAACATACAAAGCGAGAGATGTTGTTTTTATAATATGAAAGGAAGTATCGTGAAATGTTAAAAAAATAGTGAAATGCAAGTGGGAATTGCGTACTGGTACTTCTCTCACCGGAGTACGATGGGCTTACTGAAGACGGTATCAATAATTTATATGAGTACCTCGTCGGCAGCTCAGACAGGACTTGAAGTTAGCGGAGAGCGAGAAAGATAATCGTCCATTTCGCTCTCCATCGTTCTTTATATATATAAATGAGAGAGTAACTGACACAAGAATAATTTGTAATTTAAATTATTTGTATTTTATATAGCGAAGAGATAAAAATTATCTGCTCACCATGAGAGTCGCTTTGGTTTCTTCATTAGAGACGGAAGATGAGAAGAGGATATGGTAGCTACATTATAATAATAGGAAATTAATTAACCCCTATTTCTTCGTTTATTATTCCTTGACGTCAGAGTTGACCCACGGGAAATCGTTGAAATCATCCCGATTGGGAACAGGCGGCATCTTGTGCTCTTTAATTGCGTTTAGATTTGCATTTTCTAACAATACGCGGAAAAATCAAGAAAAAAAAACTGAATTATTATGAATATATCGCAAGAACGAGCTTTAATCAATTTTTGAAACTACGAAAAAATTAACTTGGAACGGTAAATTATTTTTAAGAAATTTTATTTTTAAGAAATGCTAGGTACATAATACATAGAGTATAACGAATTTTGAATTTTAATATAATTTTTTAAATTTTAAACTGGCATTAAACAATTCTTTGAAATATTGTGGTAATTTACTCACTTTTAATAATTAAGAAAAATGTTATACGACACTCGGTAAGTAACACATAATGTTGTGAAAAGTATATTTATGCAAAGAAAACATACAAAAATCAAATCAGATTTTTTTGTTAATTTTATCAGTATTTACAAGAAAAACTTGTTTTGTTTGAAATAAATTTTTGGATCACTGAAGAAAATAATTACGACCATGTAAGTTTATGTCTAAAATACAGCAAACTCGAATTTACCCTACTTAGAATGAATCAACCAGAACCGTAAGACGCTATCAGTGATTGATAAATTAATAAACTTTTGGTTACATTGATGTCATCTTTTTGTTTCAAATGCTCATATTGTGATAATCAACATTTTTTATAATGTCTATATATATACACATCATATTATACCAATGTTGTATAAAAACATTTTAACATTTCATGAAAACAAATACAAAATCAAATCTCACATTCACTTGTAACATAACCTCTTTACTTTTAATGACGTTTACTATTTTCTGTTGACAAAACATTGCACTGATGTTAGCAAACATGTAAACAAAAGTCCTAATTTTTGACCTTTTCAAACGACCACTATGTTTTTTGGACAGTCCTTCAGTAAACTAGTTAAACCTTCACGCTTCACTGTGTCTCAGTCTGATATGAAATAAACGGGAAAGTAAATAGAAGTATTCTAGCTAACAAAAATTCACCGAGAAAACACATCATTCAATTCAAAACCTAGCCTTGCGTTTCGGTGGCTATACGGAATGAAAGGCAAGGGAAAAAAAGATGTTTTTCGCAGAAAATATTTTTTTATTGTAAAGCTAGTGGATTGACTACATTTTTTTATTGTCCATTTTTTGCACAAAGATCAGATGGTTTATCAACTCTAGGCATGCGATCTTATGTGACGGAATGTTAAATTGACTTTTTAAAAATAATACTTTAATTTAAATTAATTTATTATAAAATAGAATAGAAAATATACAAAAACATAGAGATGTTGCTAGTGCCAATGTTACAACCGAAGTGTGTCTTTTATGTTTACTTATAGAGTATTTATAGTCTGGGGTTTACAGATAACCTTTGAAAAGCAACTAATATTTCAAATATATTATCAATGATACAAACATATTATTTTTACTAGTTGACAGATACATATTTTTGGTGATATGGACTAATCGCTGGAAACAAGATTAATATAATGTTTACTTTGAAACAGGTCGTTTACTTTATTTGTGAGGATAATAACTAAAACTGATTATAATATAATTTATTACAAAAATATGGTTATCTAACATTTGAAAACTGAAACAGGATGTGACGTTTACTCTGAAGCAGATCGTTTACTTTATTTATGGATGCGCAACTGAAATTTATTATGGAGTGTGGTTATCTAACAGCGACATATAATAACTTATTAGAGGGGCAATCGTTTTCTAAATCCAAACCGCATACTTGCAAGGATTGTCCTTGCGTTTTATTGACAGTCATAGCGAACGCAAAGCGTAGAGAAGTCATTTGAACTCGAACGCCGTGTTAGTGGAAAAGAGTGGTATTTATGGAAGTAGTATGTCTTCAGCTTTATGAGGTCCAATCAGAATTGTTGCTTCAGTTAGACTGTTCATCAATTTTTAGCTACTAATCGTGCGCTATTGCATAACTTTGGCTAATTGATGTTTCGAAGTAATGTAATTGTCACCCCTATTTTTAAATTCAGAATATACGACGGTAATATATATATATATATATATATATATATATATATATATATATATATATATATATATATATATATATATATATATATATACATACACGCATACATATATGGATTTATCGAAGGCTTCGTAAATAAGTTTGCGGCAACTATTTTCGTTGTTTGATTTTTTTCCTTTTTTTCTATTATTTGCAGTGACAAGAGGCGGGTTTAATTATTTGTTAAATTATTAATTTTTTACTATTTATTTGATTTTTCAGCTTAAGCATTTTGGCTGTTTATAATATGTGTCTATATTACACTTGAGACTTGATATATGACTTAGCAATAAAAACACAGATTGTATTTTTCCCACATTTTGACAGCTTTGTTTTTTTTAGATCAGAGACTCATTTTACATAAACATGCCAAATCTCAGCATAAAACATGCCCTCTCATAAAACATGTCAACTCTTTTTCTTAAAAACAGTATAAACTCTTCATAAGATAACGTGGATAAATTATTAAGACTAGGTCGTTGTTTTACGTGCCGACCTGACGTATAATCAAATAATAATACGTAGGTACAGACTGTTAATTAAGCGACATAAATTATTCTGCTTCCTAATTTAAAAAAAAAATGCAATTTTTAATGCAAAATTGTCAGAATATTTGATATTTTACAACATCAGCAACTCGAATATTATAATGTTATTTTTAAATCCCCTTTTTTTCTTTAACAAAGCAATCGCGAAAAGTCCATATTGATTGAGTTATGATGAGTGCAAGCGAGAAAGAAACAGTTAAAAAGGGATAAAATTCTTTCGGGAAAACGGCACGTGTCGAGAGTGTACGAAACTAAACGATTGGCGCCGAGCTTTGACGGAGGTTTACGAAAGCTAGGTAGACTCTTTTTTAGGTTATCAGGGGTGGACCATAGAGTAACAAATAAGAGGGCTCACCGGAAATGAAAATTTGAAACGCTAATGTCAGAGTCCTCAGCAGAGGGCGTTTAGACGATTCAAGTTGCGGGTTTCCGGCTGGACGCCATACTTTTTCTCGCTGTCTAGCTTATAACACACGCATGACATTACTTAGTGTTGAAAAAGTACAATATTGAAAATTCTTGTGTGGCCTCTCGCATATATTTTCTACGGAAAAAATTTATATTTAATACTGTTTTTCATAAGTATTTTCCTATTCATTTACGTACCAATAAGTTATTTTTATTGTATCATAGTAATGGCGTGTATTGTAACCGGCTGTCGTAATACTCAATAAACTGCCAAAGGAATCTCATTTTTCAATCTTCCAAAATGTAAAACTCTGTAAGTATCGTTCGTAGTTTAATTTTGTATTACCAAATAAAATAAGAAAGTATTTTTAAATTCCGTCAATGTGAACATTTACACAAGAATAACTATGTTTATAACCACAAATTATGTCGTAATTTTTGTTTGTTTATTATTATCAAATAATATAAGAAGGTATTTTTAATTCCGTCAACGTGAACATTTACACATGAACAACTATGTTTATAACCACAAATTATGTCGTAATTTTTGTTTGGTTATTATTATCAAATGATATAGGAAAGTATTTTTTAATTCCGTCAACGTGAACATTTACACCTGAATAACTATGTTTAGAACTATAAATTAATACGAAATTTCTGTTTTGTTCACAGGGCGATGGAATAGTTGAGACTATGTCGCCGAGATGAGTTGGCAGCCGGATTGTTACAGGTGAATGCAAAGCCGAGTCTAAATTTGCCAACACCGACCGAAGATGTTACAATGACAGTGATAGAACCAGACATGTTGGAACGACTGAGAGACCAGCCGAGTACTAGTTTAGAGGCGGCAGAATTAAGCTATTCCTATAAAGGAATATCTGAGGTAATTTATCAGTAAAATTATACATAGTCTAGATTTAGAATTTATGCACAAGGAATTGTACTGACCAGGTAGCATCTTTAACATTAAGTATATATAAACTAGTGATACAATTGATTGCGTTTTGATTGAATACTTAATATCAGGCTTATAGACAAATATCTTTACTTTATTTAACTCATTTTGTTGCAAGTTTTCAACACTTGGATACAGGTAAACGCTAACCACTTCACTAATTATACATAGTGTATCTTGTAGTATATATTTTCAATTTCAATGATAACTGATACGACTAATGTGAGATAAATTATGTATATTTTGTATTAATCATCCAATGTCTGGAGTTGACAGGTTATTTGGAAACAGTAACATGGATTTTTACTGCATGCCAGATATATGCCAATTTATATCCAAATATTATATATGTTTGTGAATTGTTTATGATTATAGGAGGACATACTTCCGGAAGCCGCTTCAACCAGAGCCAGCGTTTCAAAGAGAGGCAGCCTACAAAAACTGAGGAGTTCCAGACTTGTTGAAGTTTTCAATATAGTAATTAGGTTAGTTATGAATGTAAAATTCTTAAGTTTTAAAGTTATTATTTGTAAATCTAATATTCAAGGATAAATTTTAAAAACTCCATCTAGGTCAATTTCAATACAAAACATTTTAATTGAACCAAGTATTTTGAACTTATTAAAAGAATAACCCTTTCACGACAAACATTCTAATGTAAACATTTTGACGAACCCTGGAGGAAATACTTTTAATAAAGTATATACTGTAATATTGTAAGAATACCAACTTGAATTTGAAGCTTTAACAAAATTTGGAAATCAATTTTCTCCATTGAGACACGCTAAGAAATAAACACCATAGAATACGCATTAACATCCATATATGTATGTATAGCCCGTGTGTATTTTTCTACTTTCAGCTCTGCAGTAGAGGACATCCATAAACTATTATGGACACAGCGCTGCAAGCTTCTCAGATTATAATCAACCTGAACAGCGGGAAAGTCAGAGAAACCTTAAAGCATGCTTTTTGAAATGGAAATCCAAATATATTTTTGAAATAATTACCTATTAAAATACTATAATTGTAAAATTATATATGTTTTGTAAAATCTCTGATATATGTTTTGTAAAATTTTAGTTACTCTAAAGTTTTAATAAAAATTTATGAAAATAAGAACGTTTTTTAATATATTGTTTAATAAATTCTAATTCAATGTTTTATCATAATGCCATCTATGGGTGATAATTCTACCTAGACAGCGCCATCTTTTGGTCTTGGTAATAATCAAAGCGCCACCTGGTGAGTCAGGGTCCAATTATCCATATAAACATAGACCACTTTTTTGGTGTGTATTAGTATGGGAGTGTCCGTTCTGTACTCTATTCTGTGGGGTGGACTCGAAATAGAGTGAAAACGAATGACATTTTTTATTACCCCTAAAAACATTAGAAAAGTAATCTTGATTTCATATTTCGATATGTAATTTAAATATTATTTAAGATGCTTAGATAAGTTTTACGTGATTTTATCTAAAAATAGTTTATTGCAATTAACGTTTTCAATTTAATGTATAAATTTCAAATAAAACGTATTTTTTCAATCAATTATTGTAGTTTTCACAAATATAAATTAATATTTCTACAAATAATGTTTCTGTAAATCCTTTTGTATTGATCAAGTTATTCCGAAAATAAAATTTTTAATTTATATCTTCATCCTTTTATTTAAATTTTGGTATTTATAGGTAAAGCAATCTTCTATTAAACATGACTTGCGTAGGTATCTGAATAGAATAAGAATAGGATTAATACATGTCGAGGATATCGATTTATAATATCTGTTAATAAATTGTTAATTATTATTGCATTTTTTTTAATTTCACTTATTAAGGTCTTCTAATATTAAGAAGAATAAGTGTTAAAATTCATTGAGCGAAATTTTATTTGAGTTTCCACACGCGTTCATTGCCTAAAATAAATATGAATCAAATTTGAATATAATAGGTAGTAACAATTAATTGCTCAAATTCTTTATGAAATGACCGTAACTAATCGTATCTAATTCCGACAATCAATTTGTTATTTTTCAAAACTCAAACTTTCGCCGCTTCACAGTTTTCTAGGTCACGACGTTACACCCCTGCGTAGCAATAAACCCCCACCCTCGACATAATTCGGTTGGGCTTGTTGTCAAGTCTTGCAAATGCAAGTGTAATTTTCATAATTTCGAATTGCAATTGCTTTATACGGTTAAGGTTTACTTATAAATTGATTCAATGTTTATAAACGTCGTATTTAATTATAAACAAAATCAAAACTCAAATCGGGAACAAGTGAGAACTCAGTGTTCGTTTGGAATTATTTAAAATTATATAAATAATGTCGTTGATAAGGTTTTCGTGTTTGTAAATATTGAAAAAAAATAGGTTCCAGAGAACTTTCGGTGAATTGCGACTCGGAAATTATACGGTTTGTATGTTTTTTGCTTATAACCATATTCCTGAAAACTAGGTTTGATTGTTTCGGCCAGTCATTTTCGTCTGATCTATGTTAGTTTCGAAATCAATGATCTATTGAAGACCTCTCGTAAAATCACATTGGGTTGTCCCTCAAAAGGTATTCAGTCGATTTTTTATTTTATTGTTATATTAATATGTCTCGTATGACAACGTGAAAGCCAGAACTAAAACATTTGTCATTTTAAGTTACGTTTGATACGTTGGTTTAATAAATGAACATAAAGAATACACATTAATTAATGCCATTACCGTCTCGAAACTCTTTCACTTGCTGTCACATAATTGCATTTCGTTTGATGTCTCTCTGTATAGACATAATTTCAAGTACTATTTTAAAATACTATTTTATAAATCAGTGATTTTACTTCTGAATAAGGATATCTAGTTTTTGATTGACAGAAAGAATAAGCCATAGCCCAAAATGTGATTGAAAGTCAACAGTGCCACATTTTTTCATAGATTTCTTAAAATCTAAAGAGAGATTTACGGCAAAAAGTGATATGTTAAGAAAGTAAAATGATATTCAATAGGTATTAGATGAATCAACATAAATCTTTAAAACAATTGAAAGCCTTGAACTTCAATAAAAATTTGATTTCCAGTGCGCATTAAATATTAATGCTAAGTAATACAAATACCATTCTGAAATTATAATTTTGGAAAAAAATTAATTTTTAACGTTAAAACACAAATTTTTAACGTTTCAAATTATCCTCTTTTTCTATTGAATCTCGTAGTAATTTATAATGAGCCTTGTAACTTTCTATTATCAAGAAACAGTGAGAATGGCATTTACAAGAGAAATAAAAGGAAATTTATTTAAATCGCACTGTTGTGTGTTATATGCTTAAAATTTTTCAAAAGTCCACTATGATAATTACATCATAGTCAGTTAGCGATTCTCTAGTTTAGTTGTGGGTAAATATAATAATTAAACTAATTGTAAATAGTAAATTATTTATAAAATAAATGATTATCTATTATAGTAATGCTTTTAAAAACCTAGCTTAATTACCTAGTAGGTATATAGGTGGACAAATCCTTTATTTAATTTTTATTTATAATTTTTTTATGTTCTACTTTATGTGTGACCAGTATTATAATAAGTCATAACATTTTTAATATCATGGATAAATCTCAACTTTAGTACCTTTTGTGTCTAATTGTATCAAGAAATTTCATCATTGTTGAATTGCATTCCGATATAGTTGTTATTACTTATTTCAAATTAGTAACAAAATTCTGTGTTCACTACACATTGCTTATTTGAAACGGATAGCACTTTGATAAAATATTTTGAGAATAAATTGAGGGAATATCTTGACTCTCTTTTTGGTGATAATGTTCAAAATAGTTTATTTTGAAAAATTGCAGATTTGAAGATGTTAACAATTACATGTAAATTTAAGACATGTAGATTATAGACATGTAGATTAGACATGTAGATTTAAGACAGACAACATGGCTAGAAAAGTACAGCAACTCTTTCTACCCACTTGAAGCCTAAAACTATCTTTAATGACAGAAAATTTATAGTGATGACAGAAAATTTAAATTGATATTAATGAACCATAGTTTTAACCTTCGAAAGCATAATAGCAAAACAAAGTTAATACTTAATATTAAAGTTCTATAAAAGGTGATATTTAAATTATATTTCAGCTAATGACAAAAACAAGATGGACCATGATGCCTTCTAGTTATCGTCTGTAGATAACAAACAAGTCGCAGGTGCAGCCGATCTTCACCCGACTAAGCGAACGGTCGCAGTAGGGCAACTTCTAACGAAGTAGTCGACGTTGAGGAAAGTAGCGCACATGCATTTCTGGATAGACAAACGCAGTCAGTGTGGATACAGTGGGCGGCATAGGGTTCCATCGTCCCTCTCCGCAGGTTGGTTGAATATTTCCTTATTTTAATTTTATTTTTTTATTTATTTAAATATAGAAAACCCCATGTCCAACTTACAGGTTTACCCGAAGCACTGGACATTAACGTTATACATAATAACATAAATAATAATTAAGAAAACAGAAAAATACACATTATTTCAATTGAATATAAAACTATGAAACGTGAATTACCAAACAACTCCATAATCACATTTCGAAACCGGCCAAATGTTTTTAATATCCTGCTACACAATAGTTCAGATCTACTTGTTTCTCTATGGAAACCTAAAACTCACATGATCCTATTCTAACAATGGAGAAAAATAACAACATTAACAACGGTGAACATTCCACTCTTTAAGAATTTTTATACACGTTGCATGTTATAGACTCAAATAACTTTCCCCAGAAGCAAAGAAACATTATATTTTGGTAAGGAAACGGTATGGTAACCTTGTTGATTAATGTAAGTGCGTGAATGCTGTATATTTGTGAACGCTCTAGGCAGATGAAATAAATTATACTCTGTCCTCTCACATAACAGCTAGGAGCATAAAATGTTACTGAAACTAAGACATATCAACATATGTAAAGAAATTAGTTTATTTCATACACTCCTTTTGGCACAAGGTAAATACACTCTAATGATTTCAATAATCTAAAAATATGTATGGTTATTGTTCAAATCATAATTATCGAAAGAATTACTTATTTTAAATTTATAGACATGAAAAAAAGACCTGTCAATTTCATATAGTTTTTTAATAACCTTATTAACTTAGTGTTAGTTTAGTTTTGTGCCTGTATTAATAAGGAATAATTTTATTTACATCATTAACAATACTTAAAATAATTTTATAAATAGAAACCTGTTTAAATGTTAAACATTTAATTAATAACTTAAGAAAATTTCATTCCTAAAATTCACCGAATATTTAATTTTGGACTCTAATGTTTCGTGTGTCATCATAGGTGATGAAACGTTGTTTACGTACGAATGTTGCATGCAAATATTTGAATATCACGTTCAAAACTGCAGTTTCGTATTTTGGTGCTAATTATAGTTGGTTAATGAATTTAAAACGGACTGTGAGGCAAGCAGACCACAATGAGACGTCACCCACGGCAGGTTGATAACCAAATTTATAGTGACGTATTGTTAATTGGAAGGATTAAAAGATTATTTTGACTTAAGAAAAAATTTAAGGTATAAGCAAAATTCTCATATTGTTATTTCTGTAGCTACTTGGAACATTTTTGGTATAATAGCTGAAAATGTAAGGAAAATTTACATTCCAAAAAATATATTTTCATTATTTTTTGGAATTCATGTAAATATAGTAATATCTTTAAATATTATACTAGCTATATGTATTTGTGAATTGTGAATTCATAAATGCATATAGCTTCTTCATGCTATTTTGCTACATCAATGCATATGTTCCTTCATGCTGTTTTGCTACATTACTTTCCTTTTTCTATCTGATTTGCTCCTGGCTTCACTAGATTTTTATTTTTTGTAAGCCAGTGGAAATACTACTGTTTTTTTGCCCTGTTGTATTTTTATAATTAATAAATTCCTAATTTCCCATAAATATCTTCTTATTCTGATAAGCCTAATTGGGTAAAATTTTTATTTACGGGCCCTGAATTGCATTATGTTTTATGGAATATTATGAAATGTTTAATCATTCATATGCAATAACTTTATTTATAATACATATGAAAATATAAATCGGTGTATTCATTCCTATATTCATACTTATCAATATGCCACATTCCTTATTAATCTTTTTCTATTTTTAAATTATGAAGTTTTAGCTTGGTAAAACTTAAAATCTCACTCTGCCAACTCCAAGTTATAAATTGCTGACATGTGGCAGAATTTCTTGACATACAAGAAAGCTCAGGTCTTCTGATTCAGCGAATTTGAGGAAATCGTCACTAGTACTGGATGATATCCTACAAAAGGAATGTTAATAAAACTTATTATTAACAGCAGCACGTCATTAGAATTAAAAATTGTAATTTAATATACATATAGAAACACCTATCTTCCAGTGCCACTTGTGGAACTATTTGTTATCTCGAAAAATTATATATTAAAACAAGCGAATTTCCATAGGAGTGGGAAGAGCACGCGGACGTGTCGGGGTGGGTGTGGGTCGCAAGGGTATGGTGACACCCGTGCACCGCTTCCAGGCGGTGGAGTGCGTGACTGGAGTACCCCGCCGGCCACCCAACCATCATCGCAGCGCACAACCACCCACCTACCATCATCCGCAAATCGGCAACGGGTATGTTTGATCACTACTTTGGTAATTTTTATATGCCCAGACTTACTTTTAACTGGTGATTCACCCTCGTTTTTTCTAGTTCAAAGATTTATAAAATTATATATTTATGTGAATATTGTAAAAAGGAAGTTGATATGTAAGATTCAATTACGATAATTTAATAATTATTAAATACTTATACTTATCGGTATCAAAAATAAAATTTTCGTACACACATAACTTGTTCGTACGCATTGGTGAAATTTTGAAAAGGTTCCTCAAAAGCCTTTTTAAATTTTGTTTATTTTCAATATCCCTTATTGACACTATTGTGACTTATTTGGTTTTTGTCCTGCACACTCTTAGATTCAGTAATAATAATGAAAGTCAAAACAAACTCAGATTTTTGGTCGCCATATTTATTTATATGCAGACTATATATATGTATGAATTCAATCTCCATTAGTAGGGTGCCATTACCCAATAATAAATTGGTTATTACACTAAATACAAGGTACAATAATATTTTACTGTCAATTAAAATGGAGTAATGAAAGTTTATTACTTGTCCATCCATTGTCACATCTAATGGAATAGTGAACAATTTTGTTTTATAGAAAAAGGAAAACAGAATTTCTAAATGTTTAAATGTTAAACCTAGGATCAGAACCGTGATAATTTGAATTCCATAGTAAAATTAAAAGGACTAGAATGTGATGATAAAGAATTTCATAGAAATTTTTTCGATAAAATTATGATACACTTCACTACCAAAATGACATTCCAACATAATATTAAAAATGTCTCCAGTTATTGGAAGACAAAATACACAGAAATTCAATAAGTAATATACATACAGTAACCATAATGTTTCCTTGTTATTGAGAAAAGTTATTTGTCCGTACTATGTAACGGATATCAACACTCTTAAAGAATGGATACTACTGTTCCTATTGTTCTCCGTTTTTAGGATAGGATCATATCCTTTTTGGAGTTCTGTAGTCAAACAAGGAGATCTCAACTAATGTGTAGCAGCGTATTAAAAAACATTTTATGTAATCTCTTTTAAATGTATCTGTGAGGTAACATTTAAGTATAACAAGGAGGTTTTTTAAAATGATAACAAGTTTTGGTTATTATTTTTCTTTATAAGTTCTGTTTGTGAAATATAGGTGTCTCTCCCCCTAGAATTTTTCATCCATGGGTGTGAAAAAATATGAAACAAATCTAGGAAGATTAGAATTTTCAACTTAAAATATAATGGTTAATTTTCATCAACAATTTCAGGAGATATAAATATGTACGGAATCCTTCTAGTTATTGGCTCTCTAAGTACTTGGCATATTTTCTTTATATGTGCCCTTGAGGTAGTGTGAATTCACTTTGTTCGATTCTGTTCCATTCGTGACTAGAAAAACACAATCATATTATTGTGGACAATCAAAAAACCATGGTGCATATTTAAAAAATACATAAACATAAATATGATGCATCCTTGAATGTTTATAAGCGTTTAAATGTCTAGGGAAGCCTTCTAGTTCTACTCGTTCTTGACCCCCTTTTTTTATTACAGCCCTTTCTGGAAAGTAGGAAAAATTAAGAAAATTTTGCCTCTTAGGGAAACGAAAATAACACTGAGACATGACCTAGATTGTGTCCCACTTTCCACAGGGAACTCTGTAACTGTAACTGTAAATAATATACAGTGTCAGACTTTATTAGTGCATCATATCTTATTATTTTCGTAAATCTAGACATATTTTTTATGGATATAATAATATTACTTGATTAACAAAGTATGTTTTTTTGGAGTGCTTATCGTATCATAAATATTCCGGAAGTATGTCAATGTTTGCCCATAGAATTTAATTGTTTTTGTAACTTAAGAACACAGATAAAAATACAAATTTTAAGTAATTTTATTAGTCATTTACTATAATGTATTAAAGTATATTTAGGGGACTCCGTTGATGCCATCTGCGCATTTATTACATTTAATTTGCGTACAAAGCAAATCCTTATTCTTCCTAATATTATAATGTTTACTCTAGCGGTTGCTCGATCAAGTATTTAAGCCATTTTTTACGATGCTCTTGCACACCACCCATAACATATTTATAAATGATCCTCTTTATGTTTATATTTATAGTCATGTTTCCGTGAAGCGTACGTAGCAAGGCACATACCACTTTGTCCATGCTCACAAGCTCATTATGAATGCTCACAAGCTCATTATGATTTGTATGTATATCTTGTACTGGCCGACTCCATAATGTAATCGTTTGATGACAATGAATGGTAATCAAGGTGAGATGAGTGTTTCCTTTGCTGGTGTCAACAGGATTTTGGTGGATATATGAAACCATTGAACTTACTCTATTGTGGCACCTTTCCGTTCTTCATTGCCTTGAAGCAAGTTGGGCATGCTTCGTAGACATTTATAGTATTAAATTTATCACCTCTTATTAATATCAACATGCTTTCTTGTTTCGAGGTACATTTCTTTAATGTGACTCAGAACCCCAGACGATCACGTATGTCGCTTGCGAACTGAAAGTCGTTATTGATGAATCGGTGAGGAAATTCTCTATCAGCTAGTTTATATCATAGATTACAGTTCACTTTGTCCAGATAAACTTGCAGCAATATGGACGGGCCGATGTTTTGTACTGGTGCAGTGTTTTGAGGCCATACTTTAATATTCAAAGCCATTTCTTCTTTTTTTCGACATAATTTACATCTTCTTTCTCTTTTTTATTCGAGACCTACTGACCAGCTCAGCACGTACAGCCTTAACTTGCATAATTTTTGCTGTATCTCTCTTTTTCGTAGCGCCATCGTTATACTTGTGAGTTTCAAAATCCACAGATCTTATAAACTTGCTCAGAGGTACATCGTTATTTGATTCACTATTTTATGTCCTTTCAAATGATAGTATTTTCATTGCTGTAGCACTATTAAACAGAAAGTTTTTAAAGAATTAATATCACTATGCTTGCAATTTGCGGTGAAACAATCAGAATTATGATGAGTCACCGCTAATGATGTCAACACATGAAAATTTGTTTTTATTGTATAATAAGTTTCTTCTCGCGATACACACATGTGGTGCCGCGCTCGACCAAATGGCAGTTGAATAGAAAGCTCGTATGTGATATTGCAATTTTATGTCACTCGCCACCACATAGTCACTCACTCGCACCAGAGTAGTAAGACACGGTTCGCTGTCAAAAAAAAAGGGACAGGTAGGAAATGAGGGAATTTGTTATTTAATTAAATTTATAATTAACTAAAATATATATAATGCCATCTATAATCACAATAATGAAATAAACTTTTTTTCAAATATTTACAATAAATATAAATAGGTAAGTTTTATTTAGTTTTCCATTAAGTTCTAGGTTATAGTCTATTCATGGAAACGTAATTGTTCTATGTTTTATTTTTTCTTGCATGTTTTTAAATAAAAGTAAGTTAAGAAAAAAAACTGTTTTGTATAATTTTTTTGATTTTGGTTACATTTTATCTTAATTATTGGTTAGGTTTTTGAAGCTGATTAACAAATATGAAACCCCTATAACTTTATCCATCCACATGTCATGGGTTTCTAGGTCTTTCAATTTAAGAATGATTTCTAATTAAAGGACATAATCTAGTGAATATTACATAAGAAGTATTTAGTATTTGTCACATTTCGAGTATTTAGTATCCACCATTTCTCTTCGCACCACAGATTACATTATATAACCCTCGTGGACATGTGTCATTATATAACACTTGTGACATTAAATATAATTCTATAAGATACGTTGGCCTAAGTATTAAAACTCTTGAAACTTTCATAGATATTGTAACTTCGATTATATTATTGTTTCATTTAATATACCTATAACATCTGCTGCTTTTTTTTTGTTCAATGTCTTAATAAATTTTTGTTCAATGTTTCAAAACTGTTTACAGGATCTCAACTGCTATATGCTTAATCATGAATGTCACTCAATTCTCCAATACAGTACTTATTAATTCCAATAGTCCATTCAAATGATACATATTAAAAAGTCAGTAGGACTTTCTGATATTCAACATTCATTAGAGTGGTTTAGCCTACATTTGTGTAGTCATAGACAATGAAAATCTTCACACATACATATTCTGAGTAAATGGACATATCCACTAGTGTGCACTAACAAGGGGTTCGTTCTCCACTCTTCACTATTCATTAAATGACGATTCTCTTGAAAATACATAGTAATTATCAATTTTATATTAATAAATGAAGGATATTATGGAGGATCCTTCTTTGTCTAAGCTGCAAAACTTTGGAATCAGCTGGATCCTGACACAAGGAATTTGCACTTTAATAGCATTTTCTGAAGGTGTTTGAAGAAGTCCTATCTCTCGTAATTCCTTATCCCCTTTGCTCCTTAATTGCTCTCTTGTTTGAAGTAGGTATTTAAATATTTATAATTTTTGTATATATAATTATATTGTACTTTTTAATTTGTTTGCTCTAGCTAACACAGAATTTTCAGTTCATAAATTTTACAATAAGGCACATTCATTAAAATCTTTCAGTCTTCTATATAACTAAATTGTCAAATTTAAGCATTCTTGTCTAAAAGGGATTGTTTGTGTAGCAATAAGTCTGCTATGTATTTCTATCTGTGTATACGTTAAAATTTTAAATAAATAAATTTAAACTACTGAAATCTCATAAAGCCCCATGCACACTAATTAAACTTCATGAGGTAGCACCAAGGTAGTGTTTCTACAACTTGAATAGTATGTGACCTTACTTAGATTATCAATAACCTAAATAAAAAAAAAGCTAAATTTAATTTAAATCTGTCCATTGGTTGAAGAGGAGATAGCAAATGCACGCATTCACTTATCAAAGACACAAATATGTCATAGGGACAAAAATTAATTCTACTTTTGAAGACATTATGGAAGCATACTACTTTTATTTGAAATTACATAGCATGAGTATTTGGCAGTTCTATTTTTGAGAGGTGCCGAAAAGTATTTGATTTACCAATGAGTGCAACTAGTAGTACATACAATAAATACATTTTTTGACTTACAAATAAGTGCGCCTTGTGTATACAATAAATACATTTTTTGACTTACAAATAAGTGCGCCTTGTGTATACAATAAATAAATTTTTTGACTTACAAATAAGTGCGCCTTGTGTATACAATAAATACATTTTTTGACTTACAAATAAGTGCGCCTTGTGTATACAATAAATACATTTTTTGACTTACAAATAAGTGCGCCTTGTGTATACAATAAATACATTTTTTGACTTACAAATAAGTGCACCTTGTATATACAATAAATAAATTTTTTGACTTACAAATAAGTGCACTTTGTGTATACAATAAATACATTTTTTGACTTACAAATAAGTGCACCTTGTGTATACAATAAATACATTTTTCGACTTACAAATAAGTGCACCTTGTGTATACAATAAATACATTTTTTGACTTACAAATAAGTGCACCTTGTGTATGCAATAAATGCTTTATGATCGAAAGTGAGAGAAGTCAATTGACTTTTACATTTTTTTACACTTCTAATTACAAACACATGTACCCGATAGTAGGAAAGTAACGGTAAAATAATATAACGAACACATAATAAACTTAATTTCTTCAGGCTTCGTAAAGTCATTAGCACAGTTTCATGGCTAATTTTGTAGCTAATAACTCAGTATATAATTTATGCGTGAATGACAAGAGAATATTTATGTCTTCTCATATTTATACAATAATTGTGTCTCTATGTAGTCTGCTGGCTTAGGTCTAAAGTAATTTGAAATCATGTCTTTGTCCGTTCAGACACAAACCTTGACTGCCGAATCCTTCAACACTGGGTGGGTGTATAAGTTTTTTGTTTTTAAATTAATTCTCATCATTGCTACTCACCTGTCGGACAGTAAATTTTTGCTTTTATCAAACAGTTAAATAGTGATATTTTAAATGTGGACCATGTCAAATTTTGTTTATACTTTATGGGGCCGAGAATTCTTTGCCAGGTTAATATTCCATTCATGTTACTATTATTGACTTGTTTAAAGTGTTAGTAAAATATTTCCTGTAGTTTTGTATTGTTTAAAACGTGTTACTTTAAAGTTTTCTTCAATCACTCGTAAGTGTGACCTTCCATAGGTTGTGGGAAAATTTACAAAATACAGTAAGTACAATTTGTAAACATCCGTTATAAACGAATGAAAAATTATGTCCGAGAAATTGTGTAATGTGTTCGAGAATACAAGTTTTTTATCAGCAAACTATGAGTTTTACATATTTACCTGTTATCAGAGGAGAACGATATAATATAAAGGGCACTGAAGGTGGAATGCAAACTAATAACCATATCCTTTTATCCTTTAAGGTCCAATTTATTTTTGACCTATTTAAAAAATACAATGGTGTGATAGGATATGTTTATCATTTTCTGTGTTTTAATTGGGTTTAAATTAAATATGTGACAGACATTGGAACCAAAAATGATATAATGTAGATATTATGTGAACGAAGGAAGATGCAAAATTTAATATTATATTACACATAATATGCATATTTGATTAATTTACAAACTGGAAAAATAACTACAATTTTCTGCCTTCAAGTTTTTGAAGTTGTTGAAGTGGATGCAACATTAAGATTTGCTTATTTTTTAAAAGTTTTGATAATATTATGTTGTTTTTGTATAATAATGTATATTTTTTAAAAGATAAATTCTTTAAAATGTAATTTTTATAAGTGAATCACAATTTTTTTTTTAAGACAAATTTAGCAATGTAAATTTGGCAGAAAATTGTTTTTTAAAATTTCAGGTTTTTTTCAAACCAATTTATAGTTTGAAGAATAATTAGTAGTTATAAAATAGTCAAATGAATTAGGCATGATAACGTTGAAATTGTGTGTTATGACATGATTATGCTAAAAATAGGTGATAATTATTAGGTTGTCCGGGAAGTCCGTATACATGTCATCGAGTATAGCATGATTTCGAGTGATGTGTGGGAACAAGCGTGGACATGTTTGGTATTGTACATCGTCGTCATGTGTCGTACATCGTTGTATGCAACAATCTTTCTTCTTTTACGTCAGTATAAGATTGTTGTCCCTCGAGTACAATAGTGTCACTCGTACCTTGAAAACATGGAGTGCTAAAATGTGTATTTGTGACCTCTTATATTGTTCTTGTTTAAAAAGGCTATAATTCGATCCAAAAAAAGTGAAATTTGTGAAGTATGCGGTGACAATGCAGTTTCCATTGTCACAGCTTGCAAGTGGTTTAGGGGATTCAAATGCGGAGACTTTCACCTTGAAGATAGAGAGCGCTGTAGAGCACCTGTCACAAGAGATACGGACTGCACAATGGTGTACGTGGAGGAAAATCCTCGCAGTGGGGTCCGAGATATCGCAGAAGCATTGGGGATTCCCGGATCGACCGTATTTGATCATCTGAAGAAGATCAGATACGCGAGCCACTATGATGTTTGGGTGCCCCACCAGCTGACTGGTCAATACAAGCAGAACCGGATGCCCATCAGCAATTCGCGCTTTATTCGAAACTTCAAATACCCCTGTCTAAAAAGATTGGTCACTGGGGACGAATTGTAGATCTTTTATGATAATGTGAGCCAGAAATGATCTTGGTCCATGCTGGGTAGTGGCCTACAGACAGTGGCGAAGCAAGGTCTACACACGAAGAATATCCTCCCATCTGTGTGGTGGGACTGGAAAGGCGTCCTGCACTAATAACACATGCTATCGAACCAGACTATCGACTCCAACAAGTACTGTGCTCAACTTGAAGATTTGAAGGTGGCCATCACAGAGAAGCAGCCAGAACTGTACAACAGACGGAGGGTTGTCTTCCACTACAACAATACGCAACCGCACACATTTTACTCTACCCGGGACAAGTTGTGCAGTTAGGTTGGGACGTCCTACCACATCCTGCATATTCACCAGGTATTCCCCCTTCAGACTACTACCTCTTCCTCTCCCTGAAAAATTCCCTTGTCTTTAAAAAATTCCATGCCCTGATGGATGTCAAAAACCACCTGGATCACTTTTTCTCCTCCGGTCCAGCTGAGTTTTGGAAAACTGGTATTATGTCACTTCCATCTAGATGAGCAAGGGTCAGTGAACAGAATGGAAAGTATCTACTCTACTCCAATACAAAGAATAATTTGTCATCTTTTTGTGATGCGAAAAACATATATGGACTTCCCGGACAGCCTAATGCAGTACTAAAAATATATTCGACAAAAATATTAAGCAAATTGGATGCCATGTTTCTCTTTACCCTTTAGGTACTAATAATTTTGCTCCATCTAATTGTTTTTAACATAATTTTTCAGTATTTTCAGGAAAGAAATTATTTACGCTGAAGTCAGTAATCGGAATCAAGTATATTTGCATCTACAGGTTTCCTTGGTGTCTGTTCAACATTTGTCTCAATTTAGACATAGTTATGTAATATTTATTTACAGTTTGAAGGCCCCCTCATGTTTTATTATCTCCCTAGCGTTTTCCTACTTGAATGTGTCAATCGTCCTTTTTAACCTTTATTTGTTTTGTATGTATAGTTGTATCATTCGTATAATAAATTTTCTTTTTTTTTATTTGTTTGCTTATATTCTTATGAATCATGTATAACATAATTGTTACATATGAATCATGTTATTCATGTTATACAACTACCAAAACCTATTTGTCATTTTGTTTCTGCATTTTCAAATTTTTAAATTAATAATACCGTTAAATTAAAAAAAATCTCAAAAATTTTGTAATGTGGAAATTTAAAACTTGATATTGGTGAATGTCTTTGATACTGTATAAATTTAAATTAAGATATTGACACAAAAATTACTGTACCTATTGTTTGTACCAAATGTAGCGTAACTAGGTTCTAACTGTATCGTATGAGTTTTACATAAAAATTAATTATAGTAAGCAAGAAGAATGAGTTTCTGTTACAATGTTTCTATTATAACAATAATAAGATATAGGAATCTAACATTGACCCACTTCGGTGCCAGTGCCCAAAATGCTAGTTTTTTTAAATAATAACTAACACGTGTTCATGATAATTAAAGTATAAAACTGATAATAATGTTTTGTTCTAAAAATGGATGAAAAGAATAAAATAATAATAAAGCTAATCTCTCAAGATTAGTGCCTGCATATATTAGTATGTACATTATATAAATTATCAGCCAGTAGCTTGTGTCATTGTTTCAGCTCTATTTTCAAAAACACACAAGTTTTGGTTGTTTTTTCTTCTTAAACAGAATTGTTATAAAATATATATAAAGACAGTAAAAAAGATTTTTATTATTTGGAGACATTAAGCCTTACACCCCTGTGAGCAAAAATAGAGCAATATACATTTATCATCAAAGCTAATAGAGCATGATTTACTTATGCTTTCAATTATGTGGGATTAGCAATAAAGTACCAAGAAGATTATTAAGGATACGTTTGGATTCCACTGATACTTGTTACAAAATACACAAGTATTTTATGCAAAATAATAGTAATATCATAAGAACAAAATAAACAAAATGATTATATACATACATAAGCCATCCCGTTCATCGTATGAATCCCTCCTTAGGAAAGAACAAAATTGAAAATTCATTGCATATCAACATTCGGTATACATATCTTCATTCATAGTCTCTGAAGGCCCTTGACAAAAGCTTTCCAAAAATAGAAATGATGCTTCTAGTATGTAGAAAATTAAAACAGATTTGGTTTTTCAGCAAAACTTAATATTCAAAGTTTAATGTTAAAAGTTAATTAATATTGTAAAAAATGTGTTCATATTTTGTTATGATTTTAGACTTTTAGCCAATAACCATTAGATTTCAATTTTTTAACTTTTTTTAGTTTAATTCAAGTAAATCAAAGACGAAAATATTGTGTAAATATATCTATAGTGATTAAATAGTAACAAAAACTTTTCAGAGAAATTATAGACAGTATATATATTATTGAATTAATGTATATACTGTAAATGAAAATGTCTGACAAGCAAGTATTGCATGCCGTGTACTCGTACCACCTAGTCTTTTGTAACAGGTATACATACCTATTATATTTATATTCTTGTAACAAGGTCATCTAGCAAGATAAATACTGATATTGTGCATCCCTCCTGTCAACTGACATAGAAATGATCATGAAAGTCAATATTCTCTCCAATTTCGTTAATGTCATTTACAGGCACTCATATATAGGGGAGCTTTAAGCCATGATAGAGTACGATTCGTTACTGATATTGTGCATCTCTCTTGTCAACTGACACAGAAATGATCATGAAAGTCAATATTCTCTGACACAGAAATGATCATGAAAGTCAATATTCTCTGACACAGAAATGATCATGAAAGTCAATATTCTTTGTTACTGATATTGTGCATCTCTCTTGTCCAACTGACACAGAAACGATCATGAAAGTCAATAATATGATTTGTTACTGATATTGTGCATCTGTCTTGTCAACACAGAAATGATCATGAAAGTCAATATTCTCTTCAATTTCGTTAATGTCATTTACAGGCACTCATATATAGGGGAGCTTTAAGCTATGATAGAGTACGATTTGTTACTGATATTGTGCATATCTCTTGTCAACTGACACAAATGATCATGAAAGTCAATATTCTCTCCAATTACGTTAATGTCATTTACAGGCACTCATCTATAGGGGAGCTTTAAGCTATTATTTGTTTATGCCTTGAATAATGTGGAGTGTGTACTTAAACGCTAATTACACTTAGAAAACTAATCAAATAGCCCTAACTGTGAGAAATGACATAGAAAAATCTTAAAAATTAATATTCTCTCCAAGTTTCTTAGGATCATTTATGTATATTCTTATTTCTGGCTACAGTTTTAGCGTTATGTAAATAAGATAATGTTTATGTTGAAATCTTAAATAACAATTGTCTAAATTGTTTTAGCATATTGCACATGGATTATACTAAGTAACGCACTAAATATTTGTTTTATAACAAATACATTGATTTTTCTTGAAACTACTCGACCTAGTTTGATGAATTTTTAACTGACATTGGTCCTGCAGGATGGCCACAGTGAAGTTTGAATTCAGTCCTGGATTCGGGTTATAATATTTAGGTGTTAGAATCAATGAAATTTGCATGTTCAGGTAAATAAAGGTACTAAATTAAAAGTTTCTGAGACCTGCATGTTGGTGGAAGTTATAGCTAGGTTTGTTAAAAATTGAAAATAAGACTTTCATCATTACTGCCTACCCTACTTTGGTGGGATAGGTTGCCATCAGCAGTGGATATTACCATTCAATACTTTCATTAAAAAACAAGTTATTCCATTGCAGCTCAACCTCAGCCCCCCCAACAGCAACATCGCGTCGCACTGGTGGCGGTGCTGCCGACGGAAGCACATACGTGGAGTTGGGCAGTGCGGCCGAGGCGCCGGCACCAGCCTCACTCTCGGCGTTGGCGGCGGCACGCGCTATGACGCCCGACACATTGTTACGTGCTGCCGCCCTCGGCTTGCCGCACTCTCCACATGCACCCCACATGGTACCCGCGCACGTTAAATGTGGCATGTGGGCATCTTTCGCACTGGCTGCTGTCTTTGTGGCTGGGGCCAAGTTCTATTTCTCGCATCAGGTTGAGGTTAGTACCTTATAGGGTCGAAGGTAATATTTATTGATGGTCGGTAATCAGAGAAATGCATTTTCATTTAAACAAATTTGAGGTGGAACAAATTGAACGGCATTCAGACTTTAAAGATATTTTGTATTTGTATATGTTTATATTCTTTTAGATAGAAATAATATAATAATGTCTGAATCAAATTTAAAAGTCAAAAAATACATTCAAATTCAAATTTAAAAGTCAAAAAATACATCTTTAAAATATTTGTCTGTTTTTACATTCCTTATATTTTGTCATGCAAAAATACATATTTATGGAAATTTCATTTAGTTTTTAATTCAAACTTAGTTGGAAAAGTTTATTAGCACATCTAATAAACTGTTGTCCAATAAAGCTACACATAAAACTGCTAAATTTTTTTCCAGGTTTTTATGAAAATTTCGTCTGATTATTAACTGCACTGTGAACTAAGAATATATATCATCATGTTATTTCAGCACAGGATTGCTGGAGCTATACTGCTGTAGCACTAGATATGCCAAATGTTTCTAGAATTCCTTCTGTTAATCTTTGGGGTTTCCGTATGCAAGACGCATCACTGATAAAATATTGCATGAACTCAAAATTTGGTATTCCATTGTTATAATTTTTTTTCATCTCTAGAGAAGAAGTATAGTTATAAAGTAGAGTATGGACATTAATTAACCGTAAGTAAAAAATAATTTAATGTAATAAAAATTACGCTGTGACATTAAGTGTTTAGTAAGCCATGTCAGTACTTTCCGCAAAAAACAACAATTGTAAGCATAAACAGGCATCCAAATGCAGTGCTAGAAAGTAATGGAATTACTTTCATTCTGAATTGTTTATGCTATTAGGAATGAAAAAGAATTGATGCAATAACATATTCGAAATATTTTAAAAACTTTCAAATGCAATAGCTGTGTGCTTTGTTCATTTATGAATTAAAATGCACCAAAAACTTTTATATTATACCATTATAAATTATCTTAAAATGATGTTACCAATAATTATAACAAAATTAATATGTTACATAGAAACAATAAATATAATGACAAATCTAAAATGCATGAAATTTTAATGGAAATAACTGCAAAATTTTGCACACGTCATGTACAAAAATGTAGACAATAATTTTTTTTATTCAAATATGCAAAATTCAGTAATATTACTTACTAATGTCTTATAATAAAAGTGATGCTTTCACACACCATTTTTGTAAAAGAAATATTGTTTATTACAAGAATAAAACAATAAATACAAAATAAGCATTACAACAATAACAACTACTCATCAAAATATATACATTTACATTTAGTCCATAGTCACAACCACAAAGTTTTTCTATGTTATATTATTGTCTATATATTTATTTTGTTTTAGCCTGGCTATTTACATGTAAATGGTGCTAATCGCCGCGTCCCATATATGGGACAGGCAGGTCTAAGGGGTTAACATTTCACTGAATATATGGAAACTTAAGTAATAGTGATTATCCCACTATCAAAACACATCGTGGAATGCAAGTAGCTAACCGACTGATTAAATATTTGACCATTTTTGCTATAGCTAGAAATCTAGAAATTTTTTAATTCATTCTACGAGAAAATTATTTGGGGTTGAAAAATTGTGGAAATACAAAAAAAGGTGGTCCCATTATATGATAAAAAAGATTTAAGATCTTAGAGAACATTAGGCATGTTCTGTATAAGGATCTATTTACTTGGAGTTATTGTGTCTTATCTCTTATATGATTCTCATAACCTCTCACCAGAACCTATGGAGATATGTGATCAAAGCAAGCACTAGCCACTGTATGGCTGTAAGCCATCTGAAATAGCAGTTATTTGATATAAATCCATTTCATTTAATATTGCAAAAATGTTTTGAAAATTCATAAACGAGTCCTTTGTTTTATTCCCCCACTATAACACTAACTTTTGCCAGCCGCTTCGCTCACTAATTTTCAATTAAAGTCGGCTGTATGTTTATTAAAATCGTCAACTATGTCTGTCCCAATTTCATACACATCTGTCTAGCCATTTACGCATATTAAGTAACAAGTATCCAAACACACATTTATCCGCATTTTGCACTAGCTAATGCGTTTGGTTGTCATTAGCTTTTGACAGTTCATGCAATTAACATAGGAATGAATGTATTTTAATTTATTTTCGTGAATTTTGCCGTAATTTTCGTTTAAAATGTTAGATAAATATGGTGGTTGAACTGTTCATATATTAACAACCAAATTGAGTAACAGTAATGCAAAAAGTAGCAAAAAACCATTTAATAGAACTTTAAGTTGTTCATAACTGTATGTCAACACCGCAAATAACACTATCCTATGATGTATCAAATGCAAACTGTTGAGTTGCCTCTTTCTGAATCTCTTCATGGTTAACTTCATTACACACATATCTATTACAAAAAAATATTTTTTCTAAATTGTCCAATTTTGTGAAGATTTCTTGATCAATTTTGTAAATTTTTTCTTGACTCATATCTTCAGTTAGTGTGGTAGTATCCATGGATGGAGGGTTGGTTGGTATGTTATTATTCCTTGTTTTTTTTTATCTTCTCCCTTCTATAATATGTCTACCATGATGTAACAGTAGATCCATTCAGTTTTTTGAGTAGTAAATAGCGGGAAGTATTCAGTTGTAACTGTGACATCTAATTTTTCCCTCCGGAAATAAGGTTGCTGCATATTACTGTTTTGGATTCCAGGTAATCCATCGACACTGAATCATAAATAAATTTACCTAATACATATTACCACATCCATTCATATATTTCGTGTTATTTTAATTTTCAATTTGATGTTGGAATTTGTCAAATTTACATTTACCGTGTCTTCCAGTATTTTTGCAATTTATAACACAACAACTATCGTACCCCCTTTTTTAATAAGTTATTTACAAAGAATCAAAGCATTCCATACACACAGATTTGACAAATAACAGAGAGCCTTTATTATCGCTATTTTCATCCACCATGAGTGCTGCTGTCAATTTCGCTACCCACCACCTACTCTGCACGGAGCAAATAATGGTATACTGTAAAATATAAACGAATGTTTTAATGTGTACAGTCACATTAAAACCCTATACAGTAATTTATAGATCAGCTTAGATTTTATTATTAGTACCAAAGCATTAAAATAGGTTAGTCCTAGCACTTAAAAGAGGTTAGTATCATGCAGATTAAGTTAAAAATTTGGTCAATATTAATATAAATTTATTTCACCAACAGCAACTGTCAGGTCAGGAGCGTAGCACAGGAGGGTTAGAAGCAGTAGTGCTATGTGCACTAGTTGTGTCACTGCTTCTCGGCGTGTGTGCTGTGTCGGTATGCCGAGCACGCACTCACCCACCGCCGCCTGTCCAGCCTGTGCGTGTCTCCTCAACTGCGCATCATCATCTTAACCAGGTAATGTAGGGAAAATCACGGGTGGAACGATTTTAGCTGTGTATATTTGCCTAAAGCTAGATTTATTAAAATATGAAAAAAAAAAATTATTGTTATATAATTACAATGCAAATTATCTCTAAGACATTAAGCCATAAGTTAAGAAAATGTAGGAAAAGACTTACACAATATATCAATTACAGTTAATCCCTAACCTAATGGAGCTAGTTTTTGTGTCCATGAGGTGGCAAGCAAATTTGTGTCCATGAGATGACATATTTGACAGTTTGGAATTTTATTTCTTCTTTTATTGTGGCTATCCTAGTTTACATTGTAGTCTATTGCTGTTAACATACCAATGAACATCAGCAATAATGCATAATGTTTTGGACTGAAATCTTTTGGAGAGTTTCAAGTTTGAGTTAGTAACGCTTGTACCCTAGATTTGTATCCCATAAGTCCTTATTGGATTTAATATAGTTTTATAGATAAGCAGCTTATTAAATATAGATAGCGGTGATTTTCTGTTTATAAGCCAGTATAATTTGCAGAATTGCTGCCCCAGTCTAGACATTTTGTATTTTTTTCCTACAACATAGTGATAGTCACAATTCCTAGAGATGCTGCAGTGCACATTGAAAATAAGATTTTTTAACCCTTTAAAACTTAGTGGCAAATGTGGCGTGTTAAGGATTGTGTCTGATTTGATCAAGATGTAGACATTTGTGTTGTTTTGGTAAATATTGATAATCGTTTGTTTGATAATAACGTATGGGGATGTGCGTCTATTTTTTGCTTGGTCCTTAAAGAGGTAATACATTCTCTATATTATTTGAAATAGCAAAACTTAGATTGAGATTTGAAACTAGAACCATTTTTGTTTCTGAAACCGTGGTAAGTTGAGCTACATGTTGCTTTATTGAATGTCATCATTCTCACATGACTGTGTTTCCTAACATTGCTCTCTAGAGACAGAGAAAGCAAATTCTCACACACTAACATTACAGGAATCGAACGATGATCTCTCACTGGGTGCACTGCTTAGCATACAAACGACGCCGACAACGACGGCGGCGCCGGCGGCTGAGCCCCCACCACCGCCCTACCATATCGCAGTGCTGTTGCCGCCGCGTGCACCCACACCCCCTGCCCACCAACCTACTGACATCCCTCCGCCTACTTATGAGAAGGCTGTCAGCTAGCTCGCGCCTGAGTTCATCATATAAGCTCCCAACACCGTGCGTGAGGAGCCTGAGGTCAGGTCTTGTCATGTGCAACGTATTATGTAGGTTCGTAGATTTATGCATCATTGTATTGCAGCGAGTTCCCTAAGTTGATGTGTCAAACAAATATTGATTGTTATGTTTTAAAAATTGTGCAGTCGTCTGTCAAAATGAACAAAGTTATGTCTGGTAGTCAACGTATTTTTTTTAAAAACAATGTGGCTTCCATATATTTTAAAATTTAAAATCGATGACACTCCGAATTGACAAAGGTTCGGAATGTGCATTATGTGCCAAAAAAAGAAAGAATTAGGAATAGTTTGCTTGTTCAAAATTTTTAAAAATTTTCTTTTGATCTGCTAGACATTTCCGAAGTGCCAAGCTTATTTTAATTTTGAAGATTTAAGATGTTTAGAATTCTTGACAAAGGAAGTTAACAGAAAACAATAAACAATGATCGTGGCATAAAAGGAAATAAATAAAATTTAAAAACAATCTTGCATTTGCTGGCCTCTTATCTGAGTGCCTCTTGTGGTCAAGAGGCACTCAGATAAGAGGTGTGTTAAAGTGTGTGTTAAAGTTTGTCCTCCATAAAAAAGAAAGTAACAAATGACAATGATGATTGATGACACTGTGCCAGTTTTTTTTGGCATCATGAAAAGAAATGATAAATGTTACGTATGATAAACATATTGTACAGTCAATGAGAACCATATTAAATGTAGCGACGCCATCTACTAGGAAGAAAAAATTAGGCCTGTACTTATGTATGCACGTTAGAAGTTATACTTCTTTGGTATAATACAAGAATAACTTCACTTAGCATGCAAATAATTAATCGAAATAAAATAATAAAAGAACTGGACTGAATATAAATAAATTCAATCAAGTAATTTATAATGTACATAAATACATACCGAAACTTAATCTCACTTAGAGAAATACACTACATTTTAAAAAATTTATAAGTCCTACTTCTGTCACGAATATTCACAATAAATAAATGTTTTTATTATAAAATTTAAATTACTAAAAATAATATTTAAAAGCACGGATATAACTTAGATTTTTATGAATATAAAACATGTTTACAAAACCTCAATAACCATCATGAATATAGTATCAGTCACTACATGCATGTAAATATATGTTTACTGAGCAACTTCATCCTGACGATTTTTGTTGCATCGTGCGCACGCATCTTAAAAATTCACTCATAAATTTTTCACAATGCACCTAAAGAAGTATAACTTCAGGAAAAAGTGTTTGATTACTGCCTAAGAAATTATATGATTTGGTAGGGTGAGGACTACTCTGTATGTTGTCTGTAAAAAGGTCACTACACACATAAGCATATGCAAAATTTGGTGACAAATAATCAAGTGGTTGTTGCATTATTAGAAAACAAAACTAATTTTTATGCTTTTGGAGTTTGAAATTGTAAAAATGGTTTACACGGAAGAATTTGAAGGACACCACGCTCAGGGAAAACGCTGTAAGAATTAATATAGTATTGTTTATATTAACTGTATTATTTTTAATTGGAGATCTCAAATTTCATTATGATAGTAACATTTATAAATGTCTATGTTATTAGGATAGAATAAAGAAACGTTTTAAAAGATGTTTTCCAGGTTCATTGTATGGAAGCAGGCGATAAAGCTAAAAAATTTCGTGACAAAATTAAGTTATGATCATGCCAATAGTGAATTTTAATACAAGATCTGAGACTCAACGTTTATATGATGAAGTGTTTTAAAATTGTCAAATTTATTATAATTTTAAATTAATTTATATAGTTATATTGTTAAAATTTTGACATGCGTCATTTTCAAAATTGTACACTTTTTATTTATATTTACTAATATCTTACAACAGTGTTGTCATAATATGGTGTAGAGTCGTAAATGACGTTTTTAATATTGGTATTTTTAAAAGGGGTATTATATTTTTGCTTCATAAATGTAATGTTGCATCGAAATTCATTGATAGTCAACCTTGAATTTTTACGTAGAGAATGCTGAAAATTATGGAGTTGTTCAAATTTAAATTTTGCTTTTTAAGTTTTAATTTTTTTGGTTTTATCTAAATTATAAAATTGTAATTTATAGTAATCCCTTGTTCACCCAGAATGTTTGATTCATTAAAAAGAGTGCAGTTGACTTAGAGTTACACATACATGCATATAAAAAGTATACAAACAAAGTTTTAAAAAATTAAACAGCAAATGTAAACCTTTTCTAGATAAATATTTAAATTTTAATGAACTTGCTTGAGTACATAAAATCCTATTTCTTAGTTTTTTTTATTTAGCCCTCTATGTAACATGTACTCGTGTGTGCATGCAATCGAATTATGATTTACATAAATATAAAATTATTGCTGGTAATTTCATACTTAACTTAATATATTGAATATATTTGGTGTTAATTTTGTGGAAATTCATTGTAATTAGATTTTTATCAACTAAATGAGACTGTGATGTAATATTATTTCTACTTTATTTAAATTCTTTACCACAACTTAGGTTCTGTTTTATGACAACCAACATCTTCAGGTAGACAATTTGTAAAGATAAATAAAGTAGAAATGATACTACATCACTTAGTTTCATTTAGTTGAGCAAAATCTAACTATCTTAATATATTTTTGTATTTCTTTATATAACTGTAGTAGACCATACAAACTGTTTCTATTTAGAAAGTGAGCATTCTCTATACACACCATTTGTCTACATGCATAAGTGTACATATCTGATTTTTTATTTTAGTACTTTTTACTTCATAAATTAAAACTGGGGATTAGTTCGTGGTTAGCGAATCTACAGTACCATAGTTTTACTCTACATGGAAATGATAAATTATTTTTAATAATGCAGTGGATCGACTCTGAACTGTTTCTATCTGATAGTGAGTCAACTCACAAACTAAAAGAACAAGTAATAGTTCACTTACTGTAATTTTTTTTTAGAGCAATACTGATAAGCATGGCTTTTTATATATATTTTAATATCATGAATAAATCTTCAAAACGACAAAAATATAGTTCTTAATGACTATATTTTTGACTATATTACTTAAAGTATTATATTTTTGACTACAGTATTAATGTACTATTATTTGACTGAGAATTTTACATAAATGACAAGAATCTGAAAACGCCTATGGAGAAGAATATTTGAAAACATAAGTCAAATTGTGTCTTGCACATAATTTGACTTTGTTTCTCGTATTAGCTGTATTATGTTGACGTGTACAGTACTGGCGCTTAAGGCCAATTAGGGTCCTAAAATTTGCACCGTAAATTGAAACAATACATACAAGTCTGTTCGGAAAATTATTTTCTTAATGATGCAATTTCTCCACTTTTAAAGTACCGTGATGCTTCACCATGTTATTGATGCTGTAATATTATAAATGACCAATACTTTTTAATTTATTCATTCCTTGCTAATAATATATTAATAACATGCGATAAATATATAAATAACATTCAGTCAAGTTCTCAGTTTGTCGCCCTGCAATAAAATACTTTGATTAGAGATTATGTGTTTGTTTATGTTATGAAAAACCAAGCGACATAAGCAATGCACATAGCTATAGCACTGTCACCAGCTAGTGACAGTTCCAACACAACATTTTAAAGTAATTGACATGACAGTTTTCAATATTTATGAATGAACATTGTATAGAAAAGAACATTCTCCAGAAGTGAATTTGAAAGAATGTACATTTTACAGGATTTGTTGACTAGCACATTCGTAATTCTCGTTTCAATAGGAAATTGGGACACAGTATATATTTACAATCGATATTGATATTTTAGGAAATTACCATCACAATGAAGGTTGCATTAATTTGCATTATTGAAAGGTTGCATTAGTAAAATAGGCACAGTCAAGTGATATACCAATTTAATGATTGTCCATATGTCTGTTATTTAGTTCTTTATTGAACTTATTACTGAATGCAACAGATTAGATCCATACCTATGTGTTTAAAATGCTGCAACAAAGATCGTATAGAAGAACCTTAAGTTTAAACATCTTTAAAATGCTGCAACAATGATCTTATAGAAGAAACTTAAGTTTAAACATCTTTAAAATGCTGCAACAATGATCTTATAGAAGAAACTTAAGTTTAAACATCTTTAAAATGCTGCAACAATGATCTTATAGAAGAACCTTAAGCTTAAACATCTTTAAAATGCTGTAACGATGATCTTGTAGAAAAACCTTTAGTTTAAACATCACTTTGGAATATAAAAAAATATTTTACGAATTGAAATAAAGAAATGACATCCATAAATAACATTTGTAAAATAACATTCTATAAGATCTAGCTATGGAGAATCCTAAAAAATCCTGGGAATGTGTATAATAACAATAGGAAACTTTCAGAAAAGACTACTCTGTTTCTTTTACTTATTTTGCATATAGAAATGAAAAATAATTAGCCAAACAGAGCGGAAGCGCTGACTAGTTGTCTACCTCAGCCTATCTGCACAGGTCGGTACTACTAACGATTGTATGCACCACACGTGGTCAGGACTGTCAATCGAACTTCTGGCAATTAAAAGTGTATTTTTGTTTCTCATTAACTGTCGTTGAGAGGGATCAGAAAAATTTTACCAATCGTGCCCCATTGCAAGGTCAAGTCACTAAAATATCCATACGAAATATGTTTTTAACTGTCAGTAAATCCGACTGACAGTCCTGACCGGGTGTGGTGGATACAGGCTTAAATCATGCACTTGACCGAATACAATTTGCCATTATACTCGAAATTCAACCAAATTATTCAACTAATTTCTGGCATATAAGTGTTTCGAGTACTGAATTACTAATCTACTCTATTTAATATACTTAACGTATTTAAACCGACCATAATTTTTGGTTAATGTTGTGAACATGCAAGTTGTTATAAACTGATGTCAAATCTCAAGAATCTCATGAAATTATTTTGAAGTTTACGATTATAAAAAAATAAAAAATTGCAATAACAAGCTTATCCAACATTACGCTGCAGTTATTATAGCATTGGAACATAAGATATATTTAATATGAATTATGTGTCGTGTTTGCTGCCATAGTGTAAATGCATATTGCGACTGACTTAATGCACATCGCATTTTGTGAAAAGTGAAGTTAATATCTGAAGACGCTGTACTGAGTTTTGTATGAAATGATTTAAATTTATAAGTAGAAAAATATTGAATATATTGCTCCAATTGGAATTTAAAGTTCTCTCTTTATGGATTGTGTGCTCAAAGTTCGATTGCTAATACACACGTTCAATAAATTTTTCAACGGTTATTCAGTTTTAATGTTATTGAGTTATTTTTTCAACACAATGCATTCAACATTTTTACTTTTTAGTATATTGTGATTTGCGTTGTTCGCACATTGGTTAGAAATATATATTTATTAATATCTTTCTAAGAACAATTATAAAAACATATATATTTTATTAACAAATCATAGGCAATCTATTTGGTATTTAATTCAATTAATGATAATATTCTTTTATGTTAATTTAAAGCGTACTCTGACGTAAGAGGGTTGACTTTATATTTGTCATTTACATCAAATTATTACATGTAAATTGTATAATTGTAAATTTGTATAATGGGTGCAACTGTACATCGGTTGTCACAATAATTTTATCCACTCTCCTAAGGTTTATTAAATCCTTTTGTATAATTAGAGGGATGAACAAACCATGTATTGAATTCCATAAATATGTGTGTGTATATAATATTATTAAAATTGTTAATCGAAATGTGTATACCTCGTATGATACGCATATGAGCTGCTACATGATAGTGTTAAGAATGTATATTTGTGTACTTATGTCATAATTTAATCTTCATAATGTTAAAGTCATTTTCACAGTAGAATTTAGTAAATACTAAGTCAGTAGTCTTTATCAGCTTTATTGAACTTGGACGAATGATTTTTATGAGGATCTGTTTGTGATTATGGCAAGCTGAGCCAAATAGCCCAGCACAAAACATAAAATCATTTAAAATTTTTGGCAAATTTTTTCATAATATCTAAATGAAATTTATTATAATTTAGAAAAAAATATTGGGAAACTCATTTTCCGTTTAGGGAGTTAAATGTAAAAAATGTCTGTAAAACAAGTGAACTTTTCATACAGGAAAATTGATTAATCTATTGGATTACGTAGACTTTGTTTTAAATGAGGCTACTTATACTATTTATCGATAATTTGTGTTGTCATAAATTTGAAATGAAACAAACTATGGCACTTTATTAATTTTATTATAACTGTATTTAGAGATAATTTATGTTACCTATAGTTTAGATTTTGTTCACTTTTTATTATGATAAAAAACTTTGCGATACGTACTGTGACTCAAAAGATTCATAGAAGTATTTTTCTAGTTGTGTTTATGCAACGAAATGCACACGAAATTGGAATTTTTAAAAAAGCTTGAAAAATGTTTAAAAGTCTCCAAGAATTAATTTTTTTAACGTTACTAACTATATTGAGCATAAAACTTGTTTCTATGACCAAATTGAAACATCGTGTTTTAGAGTTAATGTGATCACACGATTCAAATTCCTTATTATTTGCTTATTGGAAATTTTTTCTTCACAAAAAGTTTATAAAAAATCTGCTCACAATTTCTCTAATCAAGATTCAGCTATGAATAAATTTCAAACACCAAACCAAATGTATACACATTAAAATCTTCAAATGTATCCGCCCATAATACGGTAACCCCATTCGAAATTGTAGTTTACGTTCTCATTGTATTTATATTTATATAATCTTAGTAGTATAGTGATAAACAATTTATGTATAATAAATGGTGTATAATTGTGTATAGTCGCGTATCAATAATATAATTTATAATAAAATTAATGTCATTAACAACCGGCATGCATTTTAAGGCAGGTACTAGTGTATTAAATACATAATTGTTAGCTGATGTGTGTAATATGTAACAAGTGTGTCATTTAGAAATATGTAATTATAACGATTTATAGACTTATCGATCTTTGTAATTTTTAAAGTTAGCATTGTTATGTAACTTTTTTACAACATTTTTAGCAGTTTTAAAACGTGACTAATTTCATTTCAATTTAGCACAGCAATGCAAGTAAATCTTATTAAAAGTCAAGTGAAAAATTTTAAATCATTTTGTTGATAAATTAACACTTCAAATATTGAAAATGTATTTTCTGTCAATGTGATAAGTATAGTTTGAAAAAAAAAAGCAAATGGTTGAATGAATATAATTTATTGATGAGGTTTGGTGAATTTATAACGTGTTATAAGATATCAAGTTACGATGCTGAATAACAATGAATGAAAAAGGTTAAAAGTAGTTATTTTCCTAAACGAATGGTGTATTTAAAAAGTTAGCAATGTTTTTGTTCATGGACTTGAAGGATACATTTCGTTCTGTATATATACAATGTTATTTTTAATTTATAAGTAGTAATTAATATTGTAATCATTTTAGACAAAAATTAACTGCTACCAATTTCTCTATACTATATGGTTGTATATAATTATTTTTGTTTCTGATTTTAACCTAACCTTACCCGACCTAACCTAACCTAACTTAACAAACAGCCAATAATGTTTACAAACTTTGAAAATATAAACATCTCTCAGCATATGTAAAATTATTTCTTAATACTAAATTTCAAGATATTCTGAAGTAAGGGAAAAGATGAATTTATAGTGGATTAAAAATTAACAATTGAAAGTGAAATATTTAGAAATTTTCAAAAATTGTTTAAATGTTCTTAAACAAAACCTTTTGCAGCCTTATACATTTTCGACTATTTTGCATTGAAGCGCAACAGTCATACAAATTTTAAAAGCAAGTTTTGTAAAGTATACAATATACTGCATATATAAAAATACAAATGGAAGGGTTCACTTGTTAATAGTGGCGGTTACATACGTGCGTAAATGTGAAGACAAACGGAAAAAATTAAAGTTTTAGACTAAAATTTTGAATTATGTTATTTTTGTACTTTGTACAGCGAGACATCTCTCATTCGTACACGCTGACTCACTGTCTTAATATTTGAACACATTATGAATAAGTTATGCATTTCTATAATTTAAATAAGAATCAAATCTACTTAGTCAAAGAAATTGAGCATTTTTTCTTCCACCCGTATATTTGTATAAGAGGCTGTATAGATTATATCAGTTATATAAAGATGAAGTAAATTAGCAAAATATTTTATATAACATCTGCTTCTTTTGGATTATCTTTGTGTATAAAAGATAATCCAAATTAATTCACAATATTATTGCTCAAGATTTACAATGTACTTAGTATATCTGTTGCAATATTTAAAATCAAATAATTTTGCTATCGATGGTAATAATCTTTGTTATATTCATAAAATTTTTTATAATTCAATGAATGGTGTAAGTTTATATTATCAGTACACTGAAAGTTTTTAGAATATCAAAAATGTAACTAAATAAACGATTAAAATCTTGCTGATTTTAATCGTTTTTTTTTTTCAAATAGCCTCTGGGGCACTCTAGGTATTGTTTCATTCAATAAAATCAAAAAGAAATAGTGAACCTACTCTTTTTTGGACACCAAGGCAGAACCACTCCTTCGGCGTTAGGGAATCATATTTCTTGTAGTTTATCTTTTATTCTAGGGACTAAATAGAAATTGTACGGTGCGAGGTTGGGGCTGTGTGGCTGATATCTCATAATTTGAGTGTGTTACTTCTGAACTTTTCCTAAAACAACAATAATAGATAATTCTTTGGATGGAAACACCAACTGCGCAGACTGCCTCTTAGACATCCATGACAACGTCAAATACACCATTTGACTGACCTCCATTGAATTTTTCTAACATTTCACAACACCAATCAATATGACAGTGTTTTTGAGCTTCAGTCAAATTATGGGGTACCCATCTATCACAATGATTTTTGATGCTAAATCTTCATGTCGAATTTTCTGTATCTGACTCATAACTATGCTTAAACATTTTCGGATCGGGTTATAGGTTAGCCTATATTTATCATGAGCCACAAAGCATTGATATTATCTTCATTTGTCACTGTTGGGGATGGTCCTAATGAAAATCATCACAGATATTGGTACGACAACATTTTAAGTTATTAAAACAATGGTGTGGGATGGGGTTTCGTAATAAAATTCCAATCAAAGTCAATTGAAAGTCATAAAAAACTATCAAATGAAAATTTTGTCATCTTAAATTCATCTTTTTTTTCTTCAAATTGGTGCTCATTGGGAGAACCATTGCCAATGTCGAGTTAAATTGCTGGATAGGCTACATTGACCAAATCATTAATTAGGTACCTATCTGTTACTGCTACTTGGTTAGTACTGTAAAAACAGAAGGAGAAACAAAAGGATATAAATGAAAATTAGAGACTTCACCTAAGTAAAATGTATACAAGAGCACACACGAATACTAATATACAAGTATGACACACGTATGTATTGAGTGATAAGTTCTAAAATAGGTTTAGTAGAGACTGATAAAGGGATCTGATTTTGATAGGGAGTTGGATGTTACATTTTAGTAATTTATACATAAACGCAGGTAATTTATCATGCAAGGGGCATACTAATTTTAGGTTGTTGAGATCGTCCTCCCCATCCTGTAACCATACATTGGAAAGACATTAAATTTATCTAGATTAAATTAATCTTCAGTTAAATTCATCCTCACGTAATGCATGTAATTTTTAAATTGCTGCTAATTTTTAAAAATAAATGACAAATTCAAGCAAAAAACCTCAGTAGATCAAACTCTTGTAGAGTTTGATTTTCCAAATTTGAATTAATTTTTTTATTATCATTATTTTAAATGGCCAGTTTTAAGAGCTTTTTCGGTACTACTCTTGTAACTTGTCCTATTTTAGAACCTATATGTGCTTATAACAAAGATTTATTTAAACACTAACTCATCCAATGCTAAATATAGATCTTTATAAAAAATTAGCTAAGAACTTTGTACTCCATATTCTTGGCAACCTTGTATCAACAAAAACTGTTAGTTTTTGTGTACTCAAAAATGTTACTTTAGTTTACTTATTGTTTATGGTCATATATTATAACTGGCATATTTTCTCTAATCTAATAATTCTTGGTGTTGCCATATAAAATTATTATTTATGTTTTCACACTTTATCAACAATAAATCATCGATCATTTCTCTGTGTTTAACAAAATTCTAGATATGGCTATGGCTGCACAAATTTTGTGTGACCTGTGATTTGCTAGCAACCCAGCATATATCATGACTAGATTCATTATTGTTTTTATAAGTGTCACAGTTGTTTCACTAAAATGGTTTTAAGGTTTAAAGAGGGGTGAAACACTTTTATGACAATATTAGTCATTTGACGTAATATAGCGGTAAAATTTACCAATTGAAATTATGATTAGAAACATACATACATGGCATAAAAATATTACTTTCCAAAAATATACTGAACGCTAAAATAATATTAAAAGCTAAGTATAGTGTATAATGGAATATTGACAATTCGCTTCTAATTCATTCTTCCAAATGTTCTGTTTCTGGTGACCAGTCAGATCTGGAAAGTCTTCAAGATATGCAACAGTGCTTTGTAACACTGTAAATACTGAAAATTTTCTTAATTGTCTATTAAAGGGAATATGTAGTTAATTTATTTTTAGGATGTATTGATAATATGTTTTGTTGCTATTCATTAACGAACCTGGTTTATGGTTCAATTTGAATGTTAAACCGGTTAAGACATTCTTGCTTAGTAAAACTTCTTAGTGGACATTCTCTCAATATTCAAAGATGGTAAAAGTCTTGACAGTTGTTGGTAAAAAGCTTAGCAAACTTTTGTGCATCCAGAGGTTGGAAGGTTCAGCTCAGCACATCACAGATCAGCATCTGTGATCGACGTTACCCAGGATACACACAATTTCAATTCTCATTTTCCTTTCTCTATATAAACACAGTATTTTTTCTTAGTAATTTTGGAGATTCCTTCTGTGTGCCTGATTAAGGGGTTACATCTTCCTCCTTGTATGACGGTTGTGATCAATATGGATCATTTTCTCGCAGAGTACATCGCTCCATTTTACTCTATCCTGTGTAGTATGAATCTCATTGTCAACGGTGGTGTTTAATGTGGTTGCACCACATTAAACACCATCTGGTCGGACCAACACCTTGGATTCCATCCTGTTGGTCCCATTCTCTCCACCAGACCCAGTCACCAAGAGCTTTTCCAGGCTTCTTCACCTCTCTTACCTCATCATTGGATTACATCCTGTCGGTCTCTTTCCACTATTTCCGGTCACCAAGAGCATTTCCAGGTGGCTTCACCTCATTGGATTTCATCCTATCGGTCTCTTTCTTTCCACCTGACTCAGTCACCAAGAGCTTTTCCAGGTTCTTTCACCTCTTTTTCTAGATTGTGCAAAGATGTGTAATGGAGAGTCTGGTTTGGATCTTTGTTTATTTTTATTTCTGCATATGCATAATGGATTAGGTGCAGTTAATAAAAAATTGATAATGTCTTCATAAACTTTGTTCTTCCCCAGTAAGAGAGCGGTGAATCAAAGTTTCTTCCCTATTATATATAATTGTGATATGATGGGCATAATATTTTCGACGTCTTTCTCACTTGATATTTTAATTTTTCAAATAATCTTTACGAAACTAAAGTCCTCTTCTGTTCTTGTTTTCAATAATTATACGCAAGGTGGTGAATATAAACTGTTCGCCATAATTTCGTCCCTAGTTTTGTATTGCGACAACCTCATTGCCGTGGCATGAATCTTATAAACTGACCCCTTAAAAATATGTCTGAATATGGCATCTATGTAGTGAATGGGAATCTATTTGACTATTACTGTTTGTAATTCTTACTATTTTGTTAGATTTATTGTATACATAAATATTTGTTCATTTACTGTGTTTCTCTATTATTGCGCATTAGTAATTGTAATGTATTGGATAAATGTGTAAAAAGTAAATAAAGATAGTGAAAGTAAGATAAATTTCTAAATAATGTTGCCCTGTCACGAAATCATGATTTGCCAATACATACCAATTCCAGAATATTTATTTTACTTATTAACTTATAATAATTTTTCAAATTAATCGTTAATCTTGCTCTAATTAATTTCTTCAAACAAATGTTGATGTGTCATTATTGTAAAGACTGATAAAATTGATTAATATGGTCATTGTAAGATGAGAAAATAAGCATAATGTTTTTTTGTTATCTTATGAAATTATAGAACACACAGTTTACGCATGACACATTATAAACTATTTTAGTAAACAAGAAAGCATATAAATAATATTTTTTAATCTTTAATAAGTGTCGAAACTCTCAAGGTCAAATGTATTCCACATGTTAAGGAAATACTTGTGTCATTTTTAATTTAGTTTAAAAACCAAACAAAGAACAATGTTTGGAGGAAAGACTTCAATTTTGAAGATTATATGGCATTGACAAGGAATATGTAATGATGAGAAAATTCCGTATATTGATTAATTTTTGTAATGTGAATATTTTAATGTCTTTAGAAGCATTTTAAGCAACTGGCAACTATGTTGTAAAATTTAATATTTTGTATGTTATGAATATGATATTTCGATTGATCCAAAACATGATTAGGATTAGGATGGTATAATAAATTGGTGTTTACTGTCTTTTGTATAATATTATGGTACATGCTTCAAGAAAATAAATATGTAAGTACATTGTCGACAAATGTTATTTCATTTATTTTCACAATTAAAAAAAAAGAAACAATATACTCAAATAGGGATTACAATAATGTTATTACTGGCAGAATTTTCTATTTTTCGTGATAAAATTTTACAACAGACAATTTTTGGTGCGCGTTTTAGTTTTATAGTCAAAATGCTATGAAATTTTGCACAGAATGAAAAGACAGAAATTTTTTTAGTATAAGGTAATATGCCCATTCCCATAAGATGGCCAATTAAAATATTTCAGTTTTCTTTCACTATGTAGCCTCTAATTAATTACCAGTAAACAAAGGCTACTAGTACATTGTTATTATTTAAAAATAAAATATTTTATACCTCAAAAATTTTAATCAACCTCCGATTTGTTTTGAATACTTTTAGATTTGACAATTGTGATTTTTTTCCAGTTTTTAGGGTTTTGAACCTCAAAAGGAAAAACGGATTATTATAAATCACATATCTGTCTGCCCCAGTTGTTTTTCTCAAAAACCGCTTGATGTAGAAACATCAAATTTGTCACTGTAACAAAGCCTGCACCATTTGAATAGCCAACACTTGGAAAAATTAACCTGCACGCATCTTAATAAACTCAGAAATTTTTAAAGAGGAAAAATTAGGTATTCGAAAACATAGTATTATTTTCATAATTCTAGGTACATTTTTCATAATCTTCAAAGTTGTATTGAAAGATATACAAACAAATTTGTTCCCCTCAACCTTATTCTGAAATAACTTGAATAATTTTATTATTAAAAAACAGAATTTTTAGAAGTCTTCTATGAAAAAACAAGATTTCAAGAAGTTGCAGAAAAACAAACGATTATTCTAGATGTCATAGTTTTCAAGATATTCATGATAATATATATGCCCCTCTACTTTTTTGTTAATGTTCATTTTTACTGCGACTACGCTAGGAAGTCCATAGTGGTTTTGACCATAAATGTAAAAAAGTAATTTTATTTCAAACGTGCTACAAAACCCTCGATACATGAGCCGCTTTTGTTAAATGTAAATCGTAATTGCTTATCGGCAATGTAACCTTAAAATGAATCAAAAGGTAACAAAATTTTAATATATGGTCATATCATCAGTATGAGCGGATAAATTTCTTGTAAAGTGATATAGTGACTAATACTTTATTGTTTTGACCTTATATTTTATATAAAAATTATAAATTAATGTGGCTCCACTTTATTCTATGAAACAAAATCGTTAATCGCACTGATATATATAAACTATAGGCAAAACAAAGGGAATCCAAAGGTAAATTAGACCTTGGTTCCCTGATTCATGTATCTACTGTCAGAGCAACTCAGTATACATACAATTAGAACAAAGTTAAATAAGTGGCTATATTATAAACAATTTATACTTAGTTGAGTAGCAATCTTAACTACACATATCCGATAAGATGACCAATGACCAGGTTTGACGATTTAATTTATGTTTCTTAAATAATTATTTTTGTAGTTATAGAAGATCTTAATTTCCATATATAATTAAATATAAGTTTTAATAAAAGTGAAAGAATTAATTTACCTCTTTATTTTAAAGTTCAGAATGCCTTCCTAAAAATAATATATTTTTATAAATAATAATTTTATAAATAAATATTTTATAAATATATTAATGAATTATCTCAATTTATTTAAAAACAAAAAATTAATGCATACTATGAAAACTGAACATTAACATTAATTTGATAATAGTTGTAAATCATTGGGTGACCTACAATAAAAGGTTTAAAGAATAAAAAAAAGTTTATATATATTTATCTTGGCAACATACTTGTATTGATATTCTCTTATTGCGTGATATGGCCATACTAAGCAGACGATCTGTCTAAAGTTTCGAAAATGGCGACGGCTACGTTGGTCCGTGGTATTAGCGGTTTTTTACGCAAAACAACTGTTTTTCGGCAACCCATTGTGAGCCGATTGAGTGCAGTAGCAATAACGCGAAATTCATACAGTACAAATACAGTATTTTCGACGAATTCTAATTTATTAGTACAGAATAAGGTAATGAAAATGCCGCACTTATTGCAATGTCACATTATTTTTTACGCGATTTTTCCAGTTTTTATTAAATTTCTGTGAATAAAATTCTTTGTAATACGCAATACCCAGTATAAATTTCGAAATGTTACCAATGTATTTTACAGTTTCATTTGTTTTTGTTTGTATAATTCGTTGATAAAATGTTGCATAACATACCTCGATATAATAACCTGTTAAAACGTTTAGGCGTCTCAAATTCGACTAAATTTTTCGTCGACTGTACCGAATATTAAGCCGACTATGGATGAAATATGCAATCGTGTGCTGAAAGTCTACGCTGCATTCGACCCAGCTTCAGCTGATAAGGTATATTTTGCAAATGTAATTTAATAAATCTTCTCTTATCTTTCAGGCCGAAGAATGGTCCGTGAAGCGACATTATAGCGGCGGACAACCGCTTACTTTAGATCTAATTTCCTCCCGGGTGTTGCTTGTACTCAAACTTTACGACAAAGTTGACCCAGAAAAGGTATAATTCTATTTGTAAACTTTTAACCAAATAATAATGAAATAAAATTGTCATCAACCGAAAGAAGCTCCATAACATAGAATCGGTGAGATCGATATGTTTAAGAATATTATTGCAAAGTGAAAAATGTGAAAATCGACTTTTATGAGTGCATTGAATGAAACATTTTCTTCTCAGAAAATAATCTTCTGGTTATTTCTTAAACATAATACGGGTAGTTATACGATTTTATCGGATTTATCAGAAATCCTATCAACTTATATTTACAGAAACAAATGCTTAACCACTTACAAAAAAACTTATTTTAATTAACAATTTTTTTATAGTTAAAAACGATTTTGTGATTTTTGTTTTCATTTTTAAAGTTGTTTAATTTTCATCATACATCTATAAACAAGATATGGAATTATCAGCAAAACTAGTTGACCTGACTGTTCATATTAGTGTGTAGGTTACATGATTGTATGTGAACATTTATCACATAATATTTCGTTTTGTTTATTGAAACCACATTGAAAATAAGAATGTGTTATTTTTTATAAAATTCATGCACACTATGTCTTAGTTTAACCATTTATATTCATAATTGTAAAATAAAATTTTTTTTGCAGCTCAGTGTAAATTCACATTTCATTAATGATCTTGGACTTGATTCGTTAGACCACGTAGAGGTAATAATGGCAATGGAAGATGAATTTGGTTTTGAAATACCTGATAGTGATGCTGAAAGACTT
Organism: Druceiella hillmani; assembly: GCA_039881145.1. Classification (NCBI taxonomy): domain Eukaryota; kingdom Metazoa; phylum Arthropoda; class Insecta; order Lepidoptera; family Hepialidae; genus Druceiella; species Druceiella hillmani. The sequence continues at coordinate 5,981,616 of JAYKKI010000079.1, read as the reverse complement.
ATGCGGCCCAAAGATATAATCCAATACATCGCAGATAAAGAGGATATTTTTGAATAAATTATGTTTAGTGAATGTTTATATTATATAGATTTTAGGGTTCTGTTTGAAATGTTATGTTTATCAAATAACTCTTCAATATGCTACATTTCACGCTTTGAGACAAAGTGGGAGTAAATAAATGATATCATGTATTTTTATTGCGTTCTTATTTGGAAAAAAATATTTTTCCATTGGTATTTAGTTGACGTTAATATTTAAATAGGTTGGACTCTTTATATATTTATTTCTATATTATACATCAATACCTTTATATACTATAAATATCTAATATAAAAGATATAGCAATCTCAAAAGCGAAATAAGTATGGAGTAAAAATACCTAGAGTGCCAAGAATTCCCTTATCAACTAATAACCATAGAAACCTAGTTGTAAGAAATTTTCCCCAATTTATGACTTATAGGTATACAATATTTGCAGAAGGTACTATTTATTTGTAATTTGTTTAAATTTTATTTATGGGAATGCTAACCATATAAGGTTTCAAAATACTTATTGTAAGTTACAATGTTTAAGGGGTTTTAGTTCTTTACAATACAATATTTTGTGTGTCTAATTTTCTCTGAAACACTTAAATCACTGTATATTATTTTGTGTTGAAGTGTACCACATATACATTTGCAATATGGTAGTTGACTCATCCTAAATTTTGATATTTTCCGTACAATATTGTGGAATATAAGTTAAAAAATTCAAAAAATGATTGAAAAATAAGCCAGTTATAGGCTTCTAAATTTGAAGATACGGATAGGATTGGGTATATCCCTGTCTCTTTTCCTCTTATAGAATATAATGTGCAATATTAAAAATGACCTCACAACACAGTATTACTGTCCTTGTCTAAAGATTAAATTTAAACTTGTATAACTCGGTCAATTTTTAAGATTATTAAAAAAAATTTTCACTCTTCATCAGCTTGTACCTTGAAATTATGATTAAAAAAAATTTAGTGAAATACCCAATTGGATTAAATATAATTATTTTTAGCCCAGATAGAAATGCCCTTTAAGCCACAGTATCCATTTGTCGCCTGTATATGTCCAGGGAAACCTAGGTTAAAAATTAAGAAACCCTTAGTCTTATGAAATGTTGGATAGGGTAAAGCAACAGAAGTGAGTCATGCAATAATGCCATTTCATCATCATGCAATTGCGCTTTCATGATTTCATGTATATCTACTGAAATAGATAATACATATACGATACACATGGGCTTAGTTGCAACTTTTTAAAATGTGTGATGACTATTGTAATTTATCTTGTACAACAACATACATAGACTTATATTTTCATAAGATGTACATCTTCTATCTATATGAAATCTAGGTGAGTATTTTAATGTAACTGTTTGTATTGTCTAGACTGTCATTGGCCATCCAAATATAGTAATTACATATTGAAAAGAATGATAAACAAAAAACATTGCACATAAAAAATGAATGTTTATTATATAAACAAATCTTCAAAAAACCTATAGGAAAGATACAATTATAGATATTAACAGATCTTCACATGAAAAAGCTAAGTTTTACAGAATACAATAAAAATACTACAAGGAATTTTGAATGAATATTTTCTAAATTATCACTTACATAGCATTTTAAATACGGATACTTACTGTTAAAATACGAAAAGCATTCCCCAAATAATTTTAATTCTGTAGAGCATTTTGAAAATGGTAACGTGAAATGCAAACTCGAGAGGGCTAAACCTTGCGAGTTGGTGACAGTGCAAATCGTAGAGTGCAAAGTCTAGTAACTGAATAAATGTGTTATAATTTAGACATTTTGGACAAGCTAATTATTTCTGTGTAATTATATTTCATTCAAGAGAATTCATAGAAAGATATTTTATTCAAGCGAGTCCATAGAAAGTTGTATGTTGGCTGAATTTAACTAGAAAGTATAGAATGGTTGACTACCAGTGCCAGACCTAATGTTTAGACAATTATTAGTTTTTTATAGGATATTACAAAATGAAATTACTTTTAGTACTATAATACTTTCTTACAACTTTAATCCACTTTATGTATCTTAATCAAAATTTGATGTTTATAGACTCAGAATTTTGCCTTAATCAGAGCCTGCATTCCTATCTTATTCAGTGTGTGTTTACAAACATTGCTTTGTACATACTGTATACCTTTTTGTTTATAGACCATCATCATATCTCAAAAGCTGGTAAATAAATGCCAAGGAGTAAAGCTGAACCTGTCTATTGCTAGAATTACAAAAATAAAAATTTGACTGAAACTTTTTTTGAACTGGTTTTAAGATCAAGTTCTGCCTCCAATAATTTAAGGAAATTTTCCATATAGTCAAACAGTTTTTTTTAAATTAATGTTTGATACATCTGCCTTCTTTCCTTAATGTCTCTCAGTAGACATATAGTCAACAATTAATTAAAAATTTGTAACAAAAATGGAAATCATGTTGACAGTCTATGAATTAGATATAAATTTGAATAATACTTTTTTTACTTTAAGTAAAAAAAGTATTATTTAATTAGGTTTTTTTTACATTCGTGCATTTCCAAAATCCTTCCAATACATATTGAGTAAGAAACTACATTTTAATGTGAACAAATGAGTAATGATGATGTATTTCCACTTAGACCATCTTTTTATCACAGGAGAAATAGATTCATGTAGGATCTTTGAGTCCTTACTACTAAGTATTTAGCCCCAACCTGTTCTTCAAAGACCAACCAACCAACTTGTATTTTAAAATGTAAATGTCAGAAGCAAATCAAACTATATATAAGCACCAACTTTATCTATGACTACCCACCATTTGGCGGGGCGTGACAATATAATTTCAGCATAAAATCTAGTGACTTAGAAAAAAATGTACGATGACATTTTTTGAGGTTTTTTATACTCTCTAATTTTTATTCTGAAAATTACTGCTGAGAGCACAGAATAAGCAAGTCATATAATGCAATGTCGGGTGAGTAAAGTTGATGTATTGGTGGAACCTAGCCCAACTTCTTTAATTTTTAACATGTATATTTTAATAATATATAATCCAGCACTGTTCTGGAGAAAACGAACTCAGTCCTGTTGATTAGCCAGTTTGTTAGTTAGTTGATCTGATTGCTGTCAGTAGATCGTTTTATTCACTGTAGATCCCTCCAGAAGCAACTTCCATTGAATAATGTCATTGATGTTCCACCAGGAGCCCAACATAACACTTCTGGTATTAGTTCATTTCTGAGTATTCGCATCACTAGTTACGAGTTACTTCCGCTTTTGGAATAGGCAGGATTTTACTTAGAAAGGGGAAAATAAATGAATATTTTTTTGATAATCAACTGCATTTTCAAATATTTCATCGAATGTGTCGCCCGTACTTTAAAATAAAGTATTATTTTAGACAAATGTACTTTATCACACAAACACACATGTACATATATACATATATATATATATATGTTTATAAAAGCCAAATACCACTCACTGACGGACTCATCACCATATTTTCAGAACTATGAAGTTTACAACAGAATGGAGGTCAAAGGTTGATTGGGAATTTTAAATTAGAGACATTGCAATTTGTATTTAGAATCTTAGATAGAAACAAACAACACCTATTCCGGCATTTATGGAAAATCACTAAAGGGTCACTTTTTGTGTGGCCAAAGCTGGAATGAAACTAGTACTTGATAAAAGCAATAAAGTACACTAAAATAATTTATTTACATACATTTATTAATTTATCTCACTTTCAATCATCGTAACTTTGGTCGCACTTTTGTAGAGAAATGCAACACATTTACAATAAATGGGCTAAAATTTCCGAATGTAACCTAATATGAATTGTATTCTTTTTCATATTTAAAAATAATATTAAACAACATTACTGTATTATTTTTTATATTACTATATTTTAATCGAACGTCAAGCATTTTAATCTTTTAACGAGATAATTTCTTAAGCTTATACCCTTTATTCTATTTCAGAAAATAGTAGCGCACATTTTGAACCGATGCAACCAAAAAAAAATTTCAATAGTATTAGTGGCACAATTTTCAGCTTTTATCTATTTTTATTAATAGCACGTAGAAGAAACTGAAAAAATAATAGAATGTTTGGATGAGCTACCTGAGTTCACTGACATTCATTATCTGTATGTATGTCTTATTTTATGTCATTTATTAACAGATAAACTTGAATGAAATTTGTTTATCTATGTGCCCGCTAGGGGTGACCAAGTGCTCCATTTACCCCACCTTCGCTACGTCCAAGACTTCAGTCAATCAAACTGACCATTTTAAGTTATTTCTGAGAGTAAATTACGGTAACAGTTGTGAACTGGTTTAAAGAGCTTTTTCTATCTCATAAAGAAGTCTGAGTAGTAAGTTCTGTTGAAAGCAGTGCGCACTGCTGATTTATTCTTGTTTGTGAGTTCCGATTACATGCGAGTATGCATTATCTAGTTATGGATTTGCATTTGTTTTCAATGTTTGGGATGTCAATGTGGTTATGGATCATTATTTAGGATTTATTCAAAAAAGTTACTTGGTTACTTTCTTATTGGAATCGGTGTGATTTTTGTGCTACAACGTGTACAGATCTTTCAACTCGTCAAGGCGATCACCAGTAAGGTGTTTGTACATGTTATGCATGTTTAGTTTGATTTTTTCATTGGTCATGTAAAATATGAAAAATGATATATAACAAGTGGATTTGACTGTTTGACATTAAGTAAAAACCCAGTCAATATTAGTTGCGATAAATATTTTAAAATAGTGAAATAAACAATTACGCCGTGAATAAATAAAAATTGTTTAAAATAAATTAAATAACATTTTAATATAAACAAAACGTAAACACTATGTGCAGTGTTTATGTATTGATTTTCGCTCAGTGCATTGTCGCAATCAAATCATACAAAAATAGTTAAAATTACACATTCACAATCCAAACTATGTTCGAATAAATAAAATCCCTTTTCGCTTTGATGGGGGACATGTATTATGACTCCTATGACACAGGCATAAGAATTATTTGATATCTGCATGTAATTAAAAAACAAAATAACTTTATGCCAAGGTGTCGATGTGGCAAAGTATATTGGCCTAGCGAATTCTTGGTGAAAATACATTGTGTTTGTAATTACACACCACTTATTTTTGGCGTACGGTTGAGAAACATCATCTAGAAGTTGAAGCATCGACTTGCAAAATTTCATGTGAACTGTTCTAAATTTGTAGACACTGTCATATCATCAGAATATGATGAAATGCTAAGAGTACTATGGACGGCAAAAATATACTCAGTAGATGACTGAGTATATTTTTAGGGTACCCACAAATTTGTTTGGACATCCAATGTTTGAATAATTTGACATATTATAAACTGATAAACATTTTTAAACAAACTCATCAGTGAATCTTGTAGAAGTACAAATTGAATCATAATGAACGCTTTCTTTAATTAAGTTTTATCTGTACTGAGAGTAATGTGGAAATTAGAACAAAACAAATGGAACTATAACCTAATTAGAATCTTAGAGGCGTGGATAATACAATTTTCATTGTAATGCAATTTTCATATATTTAAAGCTATTGGAATAAATGTTTATACACTGTGATCCAAATTTTTCTGCACAAATGTAGTTTCATAAATAAGATTACGAAACAGTTTTGACAAGGAAGGATAAACCCTTACACGTGGAACTGAAAATCATGCCTATCCCAATAAGATAGTTTGCCAAAGTAATTAAGTAACATTTTGTATAAATCCTAAATGGAATCTTGCAACCAACATTAATATGATTGCCAAATGAGAGTCCATAACCACATTGACACGTCCCAAACATTGAAAACACATGCAAGCTTCCTTATACACTGTGATCCAAATTTCTCTATACAAACACTTTCTTTGTAACTTATTAAACACTTTGTAACTTATTAAACAAAATTTTGACAAAAAAGGATAAACCCCAACTAAGTCATTACTTTTATTTTTCTGTCATACCACTTATTTATGCACAAGAACATACAGGCCAGAATGTTATAATTTTGAAATCCAATTGGTATTAAGACGATCACAGGATACCCACTGCTTTCAAATTTTTGGAGTTTAAAAGTACCCAGGTGCTTTTAAATTTTTGGCATACATGATCCAGAACAAATTTAATTTTATGTAGCCCAGGCTTTGTAAGTAAGTGTATTTGAAGGTAATAAATACATCACAAGATATTAATATAGCCGTTATAGAGGTGTACTTATTTCTATCCATTGTTTTATAAAATATGGAGTGGAGCAGGGGTCAGTCGACCATTGCTCCTCTATTATTCCTTGTGAATCGCTTAGTTATTGCTGTTACTAATGTCTCTCTTTATATACTTGAGTCGAAAACAATTTACGATATTGTAAGAACATAAATCACGATTGCCAGGTTTTAGTATGCTATTAATACATATTATAGAGTTATTATAATATTTAACTTAAGTGTCTTATAATATTTATAAGACAGATTAATAAGAAATCACATACTGAGAATTCTGTTTTATGGAAAGTTAACGTTGATTATTACAAAATATGTGATATTTATACCACCTGTGCGTACCACATATTTTGAAATTTCTGTTGGTGTCTCGTATATTGCATGCTTTCTACCAGGTGAATTGTAAAAAATTATTTCCCGTTGTAGCAAATATAATGAGGTAGTTTCAAATTGAATAACTATTTTCTATTCTATTTGTGAGATTCAATCTAAGATTCGCAATATTATTTTTAGCTTTTGATGTGATACAGGCAGCTTCTATGTTGCTTCAGAAATATCCATTCATTTGTGTTTTTACAGTTCAAATCACTTCTGGAGCGAACCTCGACTGACCTTTTTGGAATCTTTTTAATAAGTAATTATATTTACAACCGTAATGCACATACAAATGGGTAAGGTGAATTTATTACTTCAAGAGCAATATGTTATAGTTAGCCTTACTATAAACTAAAATATATAGTGATGTGTCAAACTGCAATCGGCTGCGTGAACAATGTAAGACATTCATATGAAATAGAAACAAGTACATATGTACTTAAATGCACACATACATATTTACTTACTGTTAAGAGGGTCTTTCCAGGAGTGATCAACATCTATCAGTGGCAATTATGCTGTACATGCTCCAAAGCATAACTCTGAATAAATATGTTTTATAGAAATCATGTACCTGTCTTTTATTCCATCGAGTTTGTTTTGAAAGTGTTTTGCTTATAATTAGATATTGTGTTTTTCTATCAGTAGCCAATAACAACCAATAGATAGTTCTGTTTTCATAAACTCTTGTCAACCACATGTCTCATGCAGATTTTGTGGAATTTGCGCACAAAAACATTGGCTCTTAACAATTCACATCACTCTCCCTTGAATTGCAACCTGTGTACTTTCGTCACTGACACTAAATATCATAGATATTGATGCGTACATGAAACTTCATATTTTACTACAATGGAGTCTCACTAACCGGCACTTTAGTACGACCAGTAGTCCGGCACCCTACACCACTGCTCTCCACCCAGGCTTTCCCCTACTCGCTCTCTATGAGTCCATACACTCCTTCAGTATCAAATAAGGTTCACTCTGATTAGCACGTATTTAACGTTGCGCATTAATTCTCGCCCGTAGTAAGTTATTTACATAATAAGTATACACATAATAAGTGATTTGTCCTTCATAATAGCCTTGTTAAAAATGTCGAACAATCAGAAACATAAGACTTTAGCATTAAAAGAGAAAATGGAGATTTTAAAGAAGTTCGATAAAGGAGAAAATAGGTGTAAACTGGTGACAGAACATGGAGTTAGGCGTGCTACTGTGCACGATCTTAAGAAAAATAGACAGAAGATAGTGGAACACGTAAAAAAGATGGAGTCTGGGCCAGGAAATCGTCAAACATTATGAATTTGTGACTGTTCAAAGATGGAAAAGCTCTTTATATGTGGTTCATGCAAGAACGGTCTAAACACACTCCTATCTCTGAAGAAATTTCGAAAGCAAAGGCAATCAAGTTTTAACAGAAAATTACAAAAAAGAGATTTTCGCATCGGTATTGGGTGGTTAAATAAATTTAAAAAGAGATTTGGTATCCGTTTGTTATCCATAACGGGTGAAAAACTTTCAAGTGACAAATCTGCTGTCCAGCCACTTGTTCAATGTTTTAAAGAAAAAATAGAGGAACTGGATCTTCTTCCAGATCAAGTCTACAATGCAGACGAGAGTGGTCTGCATTGGAGGATGGTGCCTAATAAAACATTTGTGTCCTCTCAAGAAGCGAGCACACCAGGCCATAAAGTGAGTAGACAGAATTATCTTTATGTCATGTTCAAACGCTACTGGAATGTATAAACTCGATTCATTGGTGATTGGTAAAGTTAAAAATCCCAGAGCTTTCAAGAATGTTTGTCTGCCAGTCTGCCACAAGAACGAATGGAAAAGTTGAGTCACAAGAGAATTGTTTAGTCAATGGTTCCATGAAGAATTTGTCCCAGAAGTAAAGAAATTTATGAAAAGGTCCAACTTGCCCAAAAAGCTGTACTCATACTTGACAATGCTCCAGGCCACCTACACGAACAAGGACTTGGATCAAGTGATGGCAAAATCCAAACGATGTTCTCACCGCCAAACTGCACATCTCTTCTTCTTGTATTACAACATCTTCAGGTGGGCTATTAGCAAAGAATCTTTGCTTGTCTTTTAATACAACGAAACCTATGTCGTGGTAAAGAAAATAGAAATAATACTACATCACGTAGTTTCATTTAATTGTGAAATATTATATTTTTTATCTTTCAAGGTAACTTAAATTGTGCAGAAAAAAGTGAAATTGGAGTGTGCGGAGAAAATTTGGCCACGTTCATGAAACTTTGTGTACTTTTTTCTTTCAGAAACATATTTTATTAATTACTTTGAAATATTATGTTGGTTATATTCATAACAGTAAAATTTTTAACGAAGATTATTACCAAATATATCACGGAGGGTTAGAAGAAAGAAGAATGCGCAAATTTGCTATATACACTCTTGCAAAAAAATGGGCACTTATAGGAATAAACCACATCAGAGTTATTTTGTTATTATTTGATGCATTTTATATGGCGATATGATGAGAATATTGTTATTTATTATTGACACATCGTTTTTACCTACTTCAGTCATTAAAAATGCGAATAAATAAAAAAAACTATGTAAAATCCACAGATCAGCATTTTCATACTGGTACATTAAAAATGGCTAAAGTTTATTTTTGAATATTTTTTATTAATTTAACATAAAATTTGAAAATTTAGTAACGAGTATGGCCCCCTCTAGCTAAAATCAATGCGCTTAATTTGCTAGGCATGCTTCCGACGACGTTTTTTATCATTTCTTGAGGAATACATTCCCATTCAGTGACGATCACATTTTTAAGGGCCTGATTGTTTTCTGGAGCTGGTTTTACGGCTCTGATGCATCGTTTGAGATTATCCCATATGTGTTCTATCAGGTTGAGGTCGGGACTTCTAGCTGGCCAGTCTAACCGATGAATTCCGGCCTCATGCATATACGCATCAACACCTCTAGAGCGGTTGGCGCGAGCGTTGTCATCCATAAATATGGACTCGCCTCCAACTGCTGTTAATGCGAGTTGGGCGTGAGGAATAAGAACTTCTGTTATGTAACTTTGCGCATGAAGTGTGCCATTTTCAATAAAAACTAACTCGGTACGGTCGTCTGAGTTAATACCAGCCCAAAACATTACGGAGCCTCCACCATAATGGGTGATTTCCTCAAATCACACTTCTGCGAAGCGTTCTCCAGGTCTTCGTGAGACTCGCCGACGTCGATCCTCACCACTAATCGATATACGAGCTTCATCAGAAAATAAAACACTATTCCAGTCTCGTTGAGTCCATGATGAAAAATTTTGAGCGAATCTCAATCTGGCAACTTGATGTTCTCACGGAGCAATGTAGGGGCCCGAGCTGGGCGATAGCTACGTATATTGGCGGCCTGAAATCTCCTTCTGACTGTCCATAGTCTTACTCGTGTACCTCTGACGTCCTCAAGGTTCTGTTTGAGATCCACGTACGTAACTTGACGATTTCGTAGCGCTTGACTGACTATGAAACGGTCGACCCGCGGCTCAGTGCACCGTTTTCTTCCAGAACCGGGCCTTCTACTGACGGAGCCCCTTTCTTTATATCGTTGCCAGGTCCTTTGGATGATGGAACGGCTCACATTATACTGCTGAGTATAATGTGAGCCGTACACATAACATAACATTGGCTACAGCCTTCTTCAAGCAGCACAATAATTTTACTAGCTCTTATCGTTTTTCCAGCCATACTGAGAGAAGCAAACAGAAGTGAACTAGTTCAGCAAACAGCAGAAATTTAATTAAAATTTATTCGTTAAAATAAAAAACATAACAAATGAAAAAGAACTTAATAAAAGTTGGATTTCATTTACCGCCAAGAAATACATTTTTGTCAGTGAAAGAGAATTTTCATTCAAAAAGAATAAATTTCAAATTTAGAACGTTCGTTTTTATATGCCAGAATACATTATACCTGCCAGTAACAATTACAATTAATACAACCTTTTAATAAATAATATTTTGTTAATAATATGACAAAATCAAAACTGCTTGTTTTTTATGCAAAAGAGTGTATAATGAAATTAAGGTGTCGAGTATTATTAAAAACTTACAATGCCCAATGAAAAGAAGGGTGATTTTTTTACTGTACTGACAGTCAAAAATTTATCATTTCTTTCCAAAAATATATTCATAAACATTACATAAAAATATTACAAACTGTCAGTTCGGTACAGACATAACTGTCATTCAGTTAACATAGTCCCTCAACTAAGAAATTTAGAACTTCACTAATAGACAGAATTAAATGAAAATAATTTTTATATGGAAACATAGAAGATTAAAAAGTATATTTGCTCAATAGTGCATAATGTTATTTCGAGTTAATTAGATGAAACTATATTAGATTTAATAAAAGGTAATCAGAGAAATTTAAAAACAAATCTTGAATTTTGTTTTAATATCAAAAAAAGCAATTCGTCAAAAACATTGATATTTAATTTACACAATTATATTCTGGAAAATTGAGAGCTTAAGATACATCTGCGAAATATAGCTTTGTAAACAATGCGGTGAAATATACTTTCAAATATATGCAAAATTAAGATGGTTATAAATTCATATTCGATGAACTGAGAGATAAGGTGAATGGTCATGTCCCTGGCAAGAAACTATTGTTACAAAATTGATGAATAAATACATGTATAAACAATAGTTATTTCATGCAAAGCATCATGATGTAAAAATGTTTATTTTAAAATAAAAAAAACTATGACGTTTTATCTGAAAGTTGGTATGAAGAACAAGAATAAAATTTTGAAAGAAAGCAAAGAGAAATAAAGTATTTCAAAAGCTGCAGCTGAGTGGTTAGACGTCAACTCAGTACAATTTTTACACTGAGTAATCACAATTCTTGTCATATTTTTAAAATGTAATTATGCTAAAATATAAAAATTTGTAATCTTTTTGATTATGCCATAATTTTGGAAGATACTGCGATATTTTTTCGATAATAAAAAAAACAAGAGAAAGAAACTCTAAAAACACACAGATTTTATTTATTTTTTTAAATAAACTTAATATGATTCTCTATATTTTTTTATTCATAAACCTCACAATCTAGATTTTAGCATTTTTTCAACACAATATATGGATAATAAACTACATTTAAATCTTTAAAATGTATATTTCATAGATTTTTTTAATTTCCTCTACAAAAAACTTAAAGAATATCGTTTCATATTATGATTTTGAAAAATTACCTACGATGGCCAATTTTTAATCTAGAAAAATTTGGTGGGCTTGAAATTATATATTCTTAATAGATTTACTACAATTGAATTAATAGTTGGAAGAAGGAAATAGCCACCAAATTTTATTATACCATCATAGAGTAGACTCATCGACTTAAAAAAAAAAACAAACTCAGTGCACATCAACCTTATATAGGAGCGTATAATAATATGTATGTTCACTTGTTATAATGAATATTGGAATATACAGATCTGAAGAGTATAATTGAATGTTTTCCACTGGAAAGGAATATCACAAGCATAACGTCACACGATACGTTTGATTTTAAAGACACTCAGCCAGAATTCTGCAAGCAAATTTACAACTCAATAATGTTCCCTCATTCTCGATCTTGAAACAAAAACTTTCACAATTAAATGAAACTACATGATGTATTATTTCTACTTACTTTCAAGTTCTTTAACACGACCTAAGTTTCGTTGTATTACAACATCTTCAGGTGGCCAATTAGCCAAGGTCTTGCTAATAGCCCACCTAAGATGTAATATAACGAAACTTAGGTCGTGGTAAAGAAAGTAGAAATAATACATTACGTAGTTTCATTTAATTGTGAAAAATGAATTTCTACAAAATTAACGCCAAATATATTCAATACTAAATTTTATTTCTTACATAAGTCAAAGTTAAGAAAAGTCAGGCAGTTTTTTTTGTTTTTTCTAAATCTAAATTTTGAATTAATATCCTTCTTGTAACTGGTGGTTCAGTTTTTCCCTTTTTCCTGATTTCATTTCAGAATAGAAGCCACTTGTGCTGGGTGTTTCCGTTTAAAATTTGAGGGAAAGCATACGAAAAAAAAAATAGTTCTCTTACATGACCTCTCCACAGTGAATTTAAAATAAAACAAATCCGTGAATATATAATTATTAGTAATTACTTTATTCTGTTGGCAATCTTTATACATTCTTGCTCGAATTGAATCGTTCTCACTTTAATTAAATTAAACAGAAATTCTTACAATTACAACATCATACAACTATAACATACTAATAATATATACAGAATCTTTAAAACAGACCCTCGAGCAGGCAATGCCACACTTTATGTCCAAACAATAAATGCAAACAACCGACAAATATAATATAAAAAGAAGGAAACATTCATATCTTTTAACCAATATAGATTCAAATTAATAATAGAGCTTGTTCACTCGCAAGCGAGCGAAACGCAGTTGAGAAAGATCGGGCGCATCCCCTAGCCTCAAGAGACCCGGTGTGAGCTCTTCGCTCGCCCCATGGAGGGGACCGAGGGTGCAGTTTGCGAAGACAAAGGAACGAGAGACCGCCATGTGGCGGCTTGAGGAGGGGCGCACCCGGTTATCTGGTCGCATACCAGAAGCCACGAGTAGCGCGCCGCTTCGGCACTGCTCTCCGCTTATTGTTATTAGAACGGTCTGATGCAGAGCTACGTAGCCGTCGTCCTATATCTGACTCCATCTTCTGTACGCGTACCACAGGCTGCATCTCCAGACTGTGCCTAGAGTCTTCCGTTGTCTCTTCTGATAGACGGTCGCCCAATGAGCGCTCGGCACTTTCCCACCGCTTCAGATCTACTGAATTCAGGTACGCATCATCCTCACTGTCGCTTGCTTCCGTGTCCGTATCTTTACCCTTTGAACTAACTGTTCCCTTATCCTCTATGTCACTTGTTGACGTAATACTGTTCTCGTTCACCTGCACCGATTCCTCATTTACTCTGCTTAATTTTCTAGTTTTACTAAATTCACTTGGCGCCGACGAACTCTCAGAGTCCTGCACGACTGCATCACCCTGCGTCTCCGTCTTATCACTACTCGCACTATTGCTGCGTCCATTTCGCACTTTTTTAACTACAATCTTTTTTTTTCGAGGCCAGCCAGTTTTGTTCTTCTTTTTGGTTTTGTGGCCACGCCGACGTGTCTTTACTACATGAAGTGGTGAATTTTCCTGCATCTCACGAACGGCAATATCGATCGCATCACACTTCTCATAACCAGCCAGGAGGCCAACGACATCGGGACGAGAGGAACGTGGATCAACCCGCACATCCACATCCATGGCCTCTGGCGGCACTTCATACTCGGCTGCATCTTCAAAGACGGCCGAGAGGAATTCTTCAAGTCGACGATTACGATCTTCGTCAGCTGTGTTGCTAGGATCAGGCCGTGTTGGCACATCGCTGGATGCCTCATCGTCGTGTGTTGAAGTGACAGATTTTGCATCATCACAGCCAGTCAAGCGTGCTTTCCTCTTATGAAGAAGACTACCGAGGATAGCCAGAGTGGAAGCATGCTCACGGGGTGATTTGCGAGGATGGCGTTCTAACGCAAGGAGCTGGGCCTGACGGACGCGCTTCTTCTTCATGCCACGTGTGCCATAAGCACGTCCAGGACCAAAAGCACGCTTGGGTGCGCCACCACTCAGTGGGCAGCAATCTGGCTTTAAAGGTGGTAACTGTCCCATTTCATAAGGCAACTTAGGAGACTTCAAATAAGTGGCTGTAAAAAAAGGTAGAAAAATAATTCGTTTTGAGATAAAAGAAGATAGCGTGCAAGTGAAAATTATTGTAATTATGGAGGTTTATTTTGTTTCAAGTTTAACATAAGAGAGAAAAAGTAGGAATTAAGATATTTTCCTTATAAGCAGACATTTGACGCTAATTCTTAAAAATAAAAAAGGTCTTTTTAATGACCCTACCATAACATGCTCTTTACAAAAATTTAAATGGGCCACTTAATATAGATCTAATAAACTAGTTTTACCTGTGGCTCCAATCGTGTGTATTTTTAGGGTACCATACCTCAAAAGGAAAAATGGAACTTATAAGATCACTCACATGTCTGTCTGTCAGTTTGTCACAACCAATTTTTTCAGAAACATATTTTGTACCAGCTAAGTTTTATAAAATATTCATATAAGAATTAAAGAGTGGGTAACCAAAATACTCAAATTTTTTTTTCAAATTTGATATACAACAATTTTGCACACAACATGGCACTGTAGAGCAGATTCATCGTGTGGCCCATACAATCCGCCAAACGTTAGAAAAAAAGGAATACTGTTCTGCTGTATTCTTGGATGTACAGCGGGCCTTTGACCGTGTGTGGCATAAAGGCCTCCTATATAAATTGAAACTGCATTTACCAAACTGTGCCTACAAAATCTTGGAATCTTACTTGCAAGATCGTATGTTCCAAGTCAGGACCGGTAATTCTTACTCTTCTATCTACAAAATAGAAGCTGGAGTTCCCCAGGGGTCAGTGCTGGGCCCAGTACTATAAACAGTCTACACTGCTGACTTACCCTATTCAGATGAGGTAATGATTGCCACTTATGCTGACGATACAGCAATTCTCTCAAGTAATAAAGATCCCAACGTAGCATCTATGAAACTCCAAAAACACCTTAAGAATATAGAAACATGGCTTAAAAAGTGGAGAATGAACGCAAGCGCCTAGGTATGCACCTAGATAGGAAACTTACTTGGAGAGAATATGTCAAGGCCAAGAGAGAACAAGCAAATAAAAAATTTGGAGAAATGTACTGGCTAATAGGCAGACAATCCTCTCTAAGCTTGGAAAATAAACTGCTTATATACAAGAGTGTAATAAAACCAGTCTGGACGTATGGAATTGAGCTGTGGGGAACGGCAAGCCACTCCAATGTTGAGATACTGCAGCGTTTTCAAAATAAATCCCTAAAAACCTTGGTAAATGCCCCATGGTTTATTAAAAATACAGAAATACACGAATATACTGAGATGCCCACTGTAAAAGAACAGGTTAACTTATCCTGCAAAGGCTACAAACAAAGACTGGAACATCACCCAAACCAATTACCTAGAAATTGGTTTGCAAACCAATTAGCTAGAGCATTTATGGATGCTGACCAAAGTATATGCCGATTGAGAAGGTCAAGACTAACTTTGATCTGATTCTGAAGCTATACTAATGTTACGTCATTGGATGTGCTCAATTTCTGAAATCGTTCATAAGATGCCAAAAAATTTAATTATAGCTATCTGGCTGATTGTAAGTTTGATATACGTTTTCCAAAGGTTTGTGTCATGAGGGATCTCAAAATATTTTTCCATAATTTTAAATTGTATATTTAAAGACGTATTCTAAAAAATATGCACAAATCGAGCACCCGTTCTATTGAACCAAAAATTATGAAAAAAAACCGGGTTGGTAAAATCTGATTAGAAGAATTTTAAAATATGCATCACATTTTTACGCCTGTGAAAGATATAGTAGGTAATATATTTATATTCTAAAGAATTTCTACTTGTAAGTAGTTTAATCGAATTACTATGTACCATTAAATGTTTATCAGTGCCTATTGTGTACGGAACGCTCGAGTTTTACTTGCACTTTTTAATTACGGTGGCAGGGGTTTAGGTCTCTGGGTACACGAAACATTGATTAATTAGATTTAATACATACAATGGTGCCATCTATTGACATATTACAGTACAAATATCAACAAATATCAAAACATACTTCGTAGTATAAAATAACCACACATTCGAAGTTATAGGTTACCAGATTATGTTAGATGCCTTAGGTTGCGATTTATAGCTTGGTCACAAAGTTATTAATTAACCAAGAAATTTACAAGAAAAACGATTTTTGAATTTATAATATTAGCAGTAATAAGTTTATCACTATGATATGTATGTTATAAGCTTGATTTGCAGATTTTTTAATAAACAATTTCAATGAAGCCCAATGTGTGTGTGTTGTATATATAGCTAAAATGAAACATACCCAGAAATGTTTACAGATAATTATTCATTCTTTTAATGAGGAAGCCGAGAAGCGATGTCATAGAATAAATAAAATCAGTGCTAATTATAATTTTTTTAACTAATTATAACTTTACTTATCATTGGCATAGGAGAAAAAAGACAAAATTTATATTGAACATAAACAAGAAATATAGACTTTAAAACATTTATAGTGCCATGAGTGATAAAAAATATGTTGTTTATGTATCTGTCAATGTCAATGCAATGATTTAATATGACAGAGATTACATTCTCAAATTAAAATTGTTGGCCAGTTGCTAATGTCAAGAATAAACACCTTGTTGAAATCAAGCCTAGAAAACAAAGTCCATATATAACAAATGTGAATGATATAAGACTTTGTTGAAAATGGTTATTAGATACGAGTGCTTTGCACTTCTATGACAGAAGAAAGTCACATATAAAAAAGTTTGTTACAAGTGAATATGTGAATAATTTTTTATAAACACTGTATTGTTTTAATAAATAACTTAATATTTTTGGTGGAACAATTGTAGTTACGAATTATTTCCAATAGCATTTTTCCATATTTTTCGTATGTTTGCTCTCCACAGTGCAAACACTGACATTCGAGAATTTATGGAATAGGGACTAGAAAAATATTGGTCCATATTGATTTCTCAAATTTTTATAGGTGTTTGGATATCCATTTATACTACACACCATATTCAGGCATTATAAATCATTTCAATTGGTTGCAATAAGTGCACAATATATTACAACTAATCAAAATGATTATCATGGAGACTTTAGAAGAAAAATTACATTACTGTTGCCAAGTTTCGATCAAACTATCACCAATGGCACTAACGGTATTGTCTGGTGGTGCATGGTCCCTATAAGTCAGTTTTGCAGGCTAACATGATTATATTAAACATTAATATTTCAAATTTAATGTCAATGCAACAAAAGTTGTATAATCAATGAAAGGAATACTCTGCATTATTCACAGAAATTAAACTTCTTAAGCAATTAAAATACTCACCAAAATACTGAGAAACATTCTTAGATATCTGTTTGTCCTCATCCTGCCTCTTGAAAGTTTCATACCAGGCCTCGCTATGCGGGATGCGCTCAAATGCAAACTCAAGTGACTCTACCTCCGGCGACGCCTTTAGACGTCCATCTTCCCACTTCAAACATTTCTCCACTGGCTCCACATTCGTTGCGTTGCCATCCACTTTCTCTTCTTTCTCTGCCTTGTTTTCAGTCTTTATTCCCTTACCATCATCGCATTCCAAATCCCCGTCTGCTTTGGCTGTAAACTTCTCCGATTCCGATTTACAAACTTCTGCCCTTTTGGCGTTGTTATATTTACGCTCAGCTAGTGGTTTTTTTCGTTTATACTTTCGCTTCATGCCAAAATCAAACTCGAAGCCGTCCTGGGATGTTTCATCACCAGACGATTCCTCCTTGAGACGGGTGGGCCGTGCAGCACGCTTCGTGTCTGAACTGATTACATCACTAGAGAAGTGATCACGGCCACTCGTCGCGGTCTCCACCTCGTCTTCAGTATCAGTGCTATCATCACGTTTTGGGAACATGAATTGCTCAGCCTCGTCACTTAGTACTGACAACTCTGACCGCCGCATCCGTCGGAACTTAACGACAAGTGGTGCTGCCTCACCATTGCAAGTTGGCCCCGTCTCACGAGGGACACTCTCTTCATCTTTGGGAATAGACGGCACGAAGCCTCCACTTGATCGAAGCTTTGTACTTACCCCGACCACCTTATAATACTGTCTATCTTCTTGTGGGGGTGGCGCTGACTCGGGACTTGGTCTCCGCCAACGAATGCTGCGTGATTTTTTTCCGGCTTTGGTGGCCCGCTTTGGACGCTCATCCTCATCAATTGCGCCATTTGTCCGTCGAGTTGTATCAGTTAGCACACGTGGACTCATTGCCCCGTTTGGAAGCGTGTCCCTTTTACTCGCTTCCCTTGGTGAACACCTGATAGCAACTGTATCGTCTTGAGGCCCCTTTGAACGCAAAAAGTGCCCACTATCCGTACTGAGAGCTGGTGATACCTGAGGTTTGTGTGCAATACTCCGTCGGCAGCTCTCTCGTGGCGAGTATAATTTGCCGTTTTGATCCGCTGTCCCGTTGCATATGACTTCCAATTCCCTAGCTTTATCTTCGTGCTCAGCACGGATCTTGATAATTTTGCGGAGGGAGCGCCGTTCACAATGGCTATCGGGAAGAGCAGCGTGTTCGTTCACACCAAGGAAGGCTTCGACATCAGCGCCGGCACGGATAAGTGTGTCGAGAGCGAGGAAATTGGCACCGTTCTTAATGAAAGCAACATGCGTCGCAGATTTCTCGTGGTGTGCAAGGTCTGCATAGTCCGCATGGCACATCTCACAGTAGCCGCTTTGCTTCACCACTTCTTCACGCTCCTTTACACGAACCCGGGACTTTCGTGTCATTCTGTGTAATGGTAAAATTTTATATTTAATATCATGCATACCCAACAATATAACTTAATAAAACTTACAATCTATGAATATATCAGATCATACTATTTTTACTGTAACTTTTGGGCTATTACCAAAGAGTGAATAGGAAATACTGTTAATATTTACCATTACTACCTATTCTTGTACTAAAAATGAATGTACTAAAATTTGTAAGAATATAAATATTAACTGACCTTTGTTGTGAATCAGCGTTGGCTTCTTTGGCAGGTTGGGGCAAAGCAGCTGTTATAGCGGTGGGTTGATCTGGTTCTGTGGCTATATCGGGCCACACAGATAATTCCTTGAACACTGGACGAGTCGCTCTACAATGTAACAAATGAATATCTAATTTTTACTAATTATAAGATACATTTTATGTTAGTTTACAAATTAAGATTTATTTATTTTTTTACACACAACTTTATCAATATATTACAGATAACCTATTCGTAATGAGAAAAAATCAATGGTTTAACAAAGTTTGAACTTTCAAATTATACACACAAATACAAAAGTACACAAGAACTACAAAATATAACAACGACATATTTCGACAAATTTACTTTCACTCATCATAAACAACTCACACTCTAGTGCGATCCCGCTATAGTGTGTTTGAGCAGTTGAATACCGCGGGAAACTGGAGAGATCCCATATAATTTGGTTCTAGAGTGTGATATAGAAAAAGAAAATTGTCAGGTACGTAGAATGAAAGTTTACACAATGATACAGGGCATAGGATTTTTTCTTTTAATAGCTGGAATATAAATTTAATAAACACAATGCCTCTTCCGAGTTGCAAGGAAAGGAAACCTAGGATACCAAAAGGAAATAGGAGGGACATCTTTTATACACGTGCAATCATGAAGCTATACTTGGCTTCATGTGGGCTTTAAACAATGGATTCACATTTTAATCGGCTAAAGATGAAAGTTAAAAAAATATGTATTTTTCAAAAATTTTTTTTTTAATATTTAATTCAATTTTTTTAACCATTAACAGAATTATGTGGTAGATCTTACCTGTCAAATGATTCAAATTTAATAAATGCTCCCTTCAGGTGACGAACATTCAAACTTGGACTCACAGCTTTATAAACCGTCTCGTAGAGTTTATCCAAAAACTTTAACGCCTGTAAAAATATTTACCATTGTTAATATGGAATATATGTCTTTAAGGGTTAGCAGACTGAGGCAAGTCTTATTCCCATATCTAAATAATATATTCAGATAATGCTGTTCATAGAAAGCAGTGTATAGACTTTATTAAATTGGGTATTTGAAAAAAACATTTAAATAGTATCCAACAAGTTTATGGGCGTAAGAATTGTGAATAAGAGTTTAAATGCTTTCAAAAAAAATAAAAATATTTTAATACAACTTAATTGAATATATTTGGCGTTAATTTTGTAGAAATTCATTATTCACAATTAAATGAAACTACGTGATGTATTATTTCTATTTTCTTCAAGTTCTTTACTACAACCTAGGTTTGGCTGTTAGCAAAGACGGGGCTAGGTGGGGCTATTAGCAAAGGTGTTGTACACCTGAAGATGTTGTAATACAACGAAACCTAGGTCGTGGTAAAGAACTTATAGAAAGTAGAAATAATTCTACATCACGTAGTTTCATTTAATTGTGGACAACTACTTAAATTTTTTTTATACCTCTGATTTATATAGAAATTTCTTTACTACAACCTAGGTTTGGCTGTTAGCAAAGACGGGGCTAGGTGGGGCTATTAGCAAAGGTGTTGTACACCTGAAGATGTTGTAATACAACGAAACCTAGGTCGTGGTAAAGAACTTATAGAAAGTAGAAATAATTCTACATCACGTAGTTTCATTTAATTGTGGACAACTACTTAAATTTTTTTTATACCTCTGATTTATATAGAAATACCAATCAGAAAGTGCGACATTATAATATATTAAAAATTCAAAGCTTGTTTCTTAAGTTGTTGCATTGATCTGATTATTTTATTTATTAACGAAAACATCTGTAGACCTGAGATTTTTGTGCGAAACGGGAATTGGTTTTCTTAAAACTTGCTGAAAATGGACTATTTTAAAATATCCAACTTCTTTGGTTTCAATCTGGACTTTCGTCCAGCTGAATTTTGGAAGACTTCACTGTAAGCACGTTATATAGAAATATTTCTTTTCTAATTCAAATCAATGATTCCTGAAGTGGGCTATGTAAACCCTGAGGATCGATTTCGACTTGATGGGGAGTCACGTGAATGACAAAAATATGTGGAGTGCGATGGGATGTAAGTAAAGATTCCATGTGTGCGGACCTCATTTAGACAAGTCTTCAATATTCAGGCGTTCAGTAAATGACATAATACACCTAACACCAGTTATGTGTACTATAGAGGTATAATTAAATTACTTATTTGATGTGCATGTGCAGCTTTTTACAAGTTTTCAATCTGCAGAAACGCATTGCACACCGCAATGAATAGCAGTCTAAGCTTGTTCAAATAAAAGCTTTACACGGACTTGTTCTAATTAAGCATTATAAATATAAGAGTGTTAAAGACTGTTCATTTGTTTTCTGAATTTTGAAATGAAGAATGTTTTGAAAATACTTTCTAAAATACAAATGGCTAAAGTGAGTCAAAGTCGTCTATCTTATTTAAGAGTGTAGAACAAATTTTATACATAATTTTAAGCGACTTTCAAAAAATTAAAAAAAAAGAAAAGGTTCTGAATTCGACTGAATTTTTATATCAATCTATATATGAATTTTTATATAAAAGAGATTTTAATTTAAATATTATTTACAAAAATAAATCACATCGTGCCAACTGTAAATATTTAACCAATAGGCGGTCAGAGTGCCCGATATCGACCAAAATACAAATTTATGCAATTGGCCCGAGCGCCCGATATCGGGCAAGAAGTGAAAGGCGCATGCGTGCTGAGTTCGAATGACTTTAAGCAATATATATGAATGATAAAAGACTTGGTCTCTGTTATGAATAAATATTCAACCATATTTGCTAGCTTGGCATCGTTATTGTTTGGGTGAAGCAGCAAAATAAATAATTGAAATTAGTGGACCATTGTTCATGAACTAATTCGATTTTTATACTCTGAATTCGAGTATGTGGTAGTAATTTCTGAAGTAATTATATTTATAACATTACATATTCACAGCGGGAAATAATTTATTCTAGGTTGGGTATTTTATGAAATTGTGATAAAATAATAAAAACATATATACAACCAAAGAAGATATTTCTTGTTCGCATAAAATGTGCCATAGAAAGGACAAAATTACTTTTTGGAAAACTTTCACTTGTCAGACGAATGTAATATTTTTTTTATTCTTTATTTATATTTCGTAGATTATGTATATATAAATGGAAGTATAGAATTCAAGTAATAAATATTATTTCACCCAGGTTTCGGTAGTACTATGGTAATGTATGACGAAATAACATTTTTTCACTTTTGTTTTTTCTTGAATTATACCATTTTATTCTCACAAAAATTACCCCAGTTTTTTTATAATTTTATCACAAATACAAAGTAAGGAATAAAACTAAAAGATAATTCATTTTACTGCAATGATTTTTTCCCATGCGCAGCCAACACAAAATATTGATTCAATATTTCACATTTTTTTCACAATGTTTATGAATTGTTTTTGTACATAATCTGTATTCATATAACATTTCCTTTGGGACCTTATTTAAAATTATTAGTTCAAGATATCTACTGGTCATAATTACTAGTTCATGAAATATTGCCAAAGAACTGAAAATTGGGTGAGAATTGGTCTTTTACAAATTTAATAAAATTATTTGATATCTCTTTATATACTTGTATATAAAAAAATTATTTCATCATTTAGGAAATTTCATAACCATTTCGAAAATGTATGGATGTAAATAGTTTTCATTAAAGTAATTTCCGGAATTAATTGTTAATTAAATTTAGGCGATGCAGCTGCGCAAATTCATTTTTTTCAGGCTTTCTGCACTGATTCACTAATTAGCACCCGGGCCGTAGATGGGTTAATACAAAACTAGAATTAATGGCAAATGGATAAATATTTTAGTATTTTTACATTTGTAATTTCATATAAAGCCACTGAGCAAGTTCTATAATGATGAGTTCCCCTGTACTGTTTACACTGGTAGTCTTGATAGTTTTTTTCAAGTTGACATATCATGACCGAGTATTTCGATACAAAATTTTAAACCATAATAAATTTTTTTATTAAAATCACCTTTTTTGAGCAAAATCTCTTTATATTCTTTCGAACAAGAATATTTCAAAAACTTTTTAATAAAATTGTCAAATTACCAATTCTGAATATGGTTTGCGAAAAGAAAACACGCATGTTTGGTGTATACAGATGATGCAGTCCTATTAGCATGTGATGATCACAACTTCAAAGCTACGAATATCTAAAGTACGCAAGTGAATATTCTGAAGGATCTACATAATAAACGTTGAGACGTGTAACGTGATGGGTGTTGGAAAAAAACTAAGGCAAAACGATGTGTGAAGTCGAAATCAGTTAAGTAGTCATGTTACTAGATTATTTGTTTATTTAAGATTATTATAGATGTATAGACAAAATGCGATAGAACAAATATATTTTTTATGATGTTACTTATTTTATCATACATTATTTTTAAACTATATTCAATTGAATGACCTCATTTGAATACCAAGTTTGAAAATTTTCTTAAGCAAAGTGTTGGCGTGTAAATTATAAAAAGGCTTGGGATAAATTAGATGAAGCAACTTTGGGAGCAATTTTGATTAAAAAAAAAAATTAAATCTTCCGAATTGAGACTGGAAGCAACACAACAGAAAAATGGCAATAAAGCTATATACAAGTAACACAGATGATATTAGCATGTGTGAGCCAGGTTTGTTTATATTGCACTATTAGGTTTCATTGAGAATCTATGAAAGATTTTTATAATTATTTGATGTCAACAGCATTCATCTCATTATTTTCACATGACATCAAAGTGGCGTGGGACTAGACTTTTAAAATACCATATCTTAAAATATCATTTTCAGCAAAAATATTGTTTTACAACATTGTTTAAAGAAACTCTTTATGTCGATGCAAAAATATCCACGCCAGGCAAAATGTAAAATCTTTACACGGCAACAAACAAAGAATGTTTACCTTCAGCACGGAAAGAACGGGCGGGCTGGGCGGTGCGGGCGCTACAGGAGGCGCGTGGCAGGGCTGCGCGTGCACCCGCTCCAGCATGGCATCCGCGCGGCTGCGAGCGCCTGCGTCGCCCACCCTCCTTGTACCCTGATGTTATACATTAATTAAATGGTTTAGCTTGGTGGTAGCTTGTTGTTCATTTTACAGATAAGGGCTAGTTTAATGGATAACGAAGAATATCAAAAAGTCACTTGACAAAACAACAGTATACATAATCTTCCAATTTTGGCTTCATCTAATTTTTTTGCTGATCATATATAATCATTTTCACATTATTCAGGGTCTTCATGTAATAATTTAAATGTTAGCAAATATAAAAAAGAGACAGTTCTAGAACATGGTCAACAATTGCTTGATCTCAAAAATGAAATAGCACAACTTTTTTTTAGAATTCTCAGAAGAATAATTGTTTTCCAGAAAGAATAAAACTTAAAATATATCTTTCATACTTTGAATATATATAAACCTTGCAAGTAACAAGTTTTTGTACATTTAAAAACACAATAAAAGTAAAAACTTTTTCAAATTACAAATTGCGGGAGTTTATATAAATTGTTAATTTTTTTTAAATAAGCAATAAAACCATTGCATTAAATATGTTGAACTTATTTAAGTTACAACATATAATTCCACGCAATTGACGGTATGAGATTTAGTCGCTTGCACGGCATAAACCTTCCTTAATAGTGTATAGCACAGACAGCCTCAGGTATTTCAATTAAAATAACATGTCATTTCAGTTTTTTTTTGGATAAAGTTCACTATGTGTGCTATGACTACAATGTAATCTAGTAATAAGGTACCCTAGAAGTAATATATACAATAGATTATCTAATGAATTCGAAGTAATTTATAAAAATCACACGATTTATCCCATTCCCAAGGTGAGCCAAGGCGTGTGACAATCTTATAAAATCTGATCGGGCTTTAATCTTGATTCATTTCAACTCCTATTTAAATTTTTGTTACCTTCTATTTACCCTGTGCTTCTTTATTACACACTAACACAGCTGCAGATCAAATGACTCGCAACCATATTATGAAGAAGAAATAAGATAAATTATTTAACAGATATGAAATTGGAAAACCATTAATCATCATTTTAATCTGACAGTATTAGGCAGAAAATGCAAGAAATACTAACATATATTTATATGCAATACAAAACATTTTATCATAGCAAACAAATTTACACCTATTAAGAATTTCGCAATAAACAATTTTTGCTTATCGCCTATTTATATTTATAACAAAGTGTTTGTTATTTTTTATACAATTATGTTAAGCAAGCTTTTTTTCTGCAAGCTATCACATTACATGTTACTGGTAGTTTTTTTAAAGAACGTTTATTGCCTAAGTAACAACATAAAAAACATTGTTTATGTTCATATATATATATATATATATATATATATATATATATATATATACCTATCTATAGTGTCCTGTAGATCAGATAAAGTTACACATAGATATAACATTTATTGCGGGTCTAATAAAAATACAAAATAAGATAAAAATATAAAATTATATTAAGTAGGATATCGAAGGAATAATGGCTTACATACCTTTAATGCCTACAATATATATATATATATATATATATATATATATATATATATATATATATATATATATATATATATATATATATATATGTATATATATATTTATATAAGTTTGCAGCTCAAAAATATAAAGCAAACATAATCTATGAAATTTTTTGATTATTGGCTTTATTACAAAGAAATAATGTATTTTTCAATAAAAATATTTCATTCAATATTTACATAATTATATTTAAACGCTCCACTATCATAAACAGAATGTCTATGGAAAAAAGAATTTGAGAAAAACACTAAACTACCAGTGTAATCAATATAACTTCGTACAAAATCTCGTATCTTCCAATATTCAAAGGCGATTGAAGGGTTCATTGTGTTACGTTGTTTCACTTTAAAAGACAGCAGAGAGCCTGGTGCGCTTACACTACGTTAACAATGAAAAAGTATATCTTATGAACAGGATGAGATACTATAAAAATTGATATTTGTTATACCAATTTAATGACAAAAGACAACATGTTTATCATTTTATTCACATATTTTTTCAAAAAGAAAACCTTCAAAACATTCCTTGACAACTGACCAGTTTTGGTAAAGGTATAATTTTTTGCTACGACGCATAAGCACAAACTTTCCACATCATATGAGCATGAAGATTTCGTAATCTTAAATGCATTTTTTTTCCATAATCTTTGTGTCTTTTGGTCTTATAGAAAATAAAATTCCAAAGTTATAGTCGGCAAATTATTGGTGTTTCACAATCCATTAGTAAACTGAACCTTCCATATGATGTTTAATCAATCTATTTTCTTGTCATTGAT
This sequence comes from Druceiella hillmani, assembly GCA_039881145.1. NCBI lineage: Eukaryota > Metazoa > Arthropoda > Insecta > Lepidoptera > Hepialidae > Druceiella > Druceiella hillmani. The sequence continues at coordinate 5,954,822 of JAYKKI010000079.1, read as the reverse complement.
AGAACTTTTTCATTAACTTGTTTAACATATTAGTGGCAAAGAGTTGAGTGATGGATTTATACGAAAAATAATCATCTATTTAACTGTGAGATTATTATTGTGGTTATAATTTTCGCTATAGAAATATAAACATTATATTTGAAATAAACTTATTCTAATTTTAAATTACACATTAGTACAGCAGGCATATGGCAAATTCGTTTGTCTAAATTCTTAACCCAACCGACCTTATGTGAGGGTACGTGAGGTGCGGGCGAAGGTAGTAATTGGCGATCACTGGTGGGGTGAGAGTCGGAGCGTCGCACGCTGCATGCTGCATCCGATATCACGTGTGTTACACTATCCGTTAGAAACACCTCCACACGCTGTCAAGAAATAAGGCATAACATTTCAATAAATGAGTATTTTTTCATTCACTGAGAAAAAAAATTTATGATATGTTTTTACTTAAAAAAAGTTCTTTATTATAAAATTACAAATGTGATGAAAATTATTTTCTCTTAGATTATGATCTGATGAAGAATGATTAATTTACCCCCATAACATCTTTCATAAAGGCAGTTTACGTGACTAATATTTATATCTAACACACGTTGGTAATGAAAATTGAATTGCAGAATATAATCGATATCTACAATATCGATTATATTCTGCAATTATTTCTTATTAGATGAAATCACTAGAGCTGTGAATCAATAACCGACTGATAAAATTATAGCTTGAAACACGAATTTAAAAAAAAAAACAAATTAGACTATTTAATTTCCACAAGAAATATAAATGGTTACAGGCATTTTTCCCAGTGCAAGCAGCAAAGGCTGTTAAATACTTTAAAGAAATCTGCTCAGTTACTGCACTTAATTTTTATTCACAACTAAATGAAACTACGTGATGTAAATTCTTTACCACAACCTAGGTTTCATTGTATGACATCTTTTGGTGGGCAATTTGAAGAGAATCAAATTCTATAGTGTCCTGTAGACATTAAAAAAATATATTATCCATCATCAAAATGGGAAAATTACACTAATCAAAGCAGTATATTGCTTTGATTAATGTAATTTTCCCATATATTTAAAAAAACAGAAATTGTCTTACAACATTGTCATTTAGGGTGAAAAATGCAATTTATAAAAATAGATATTTATTAATAGTCCCTAAAGCACTAATTAGATAAATAAATGTTTCCTATATTTGTTTGAAACAGTAATAATTTATAATTTATAATAACAGGATTAAATAATATTAAAATTAAAAATAACCTAAACCTACATTTGAATGGTGAACTTTCTCTTTACAAATTGAAAGAGGACATAATTTTTTCTGCCATAAAATTGCTTCGTAAGTGGCATAAAGCGATAATTATTCGTTACTGATATAGTCACTATAAAATGATGCATAGATTTATATTAAAAATAGTGAATACATTAATTATAACAAATAAGGTATGGGAAAGTTAATTCTCATTCATTGAATGCAATATCTGTCGTAAGTTGTACATTCTTGATAAACCTATGAATATTAAATTTATTAACTACAGTTAATAAGAAATAAGGAAATTGAGCTTTTAATAAAGCGTAAAGCAAATTTCGGTCATAGAATAATTCATGGTTAGAATCGTGTTTTGTCTATGTTTTTTGCCAGTGTAAACTGAGCTGTCAATCAGTGTTGACTTATCTTTTAATTATATTACTTGGACACTATGGATGTCGAAGTGAATAAATGCGTATATAATTCGATTAATTTAAGTTAAAAAAGAACTTTTATATTATTTCACAATACCAATCTGGCCGCGGTCGTTACTTAGCACCAAATTTATTCTAATTCGTAGATTTGTATTATCAAATGTGTCACACGAATGAACTGTCAAAATAAGTTTCTTACCACCACATATTTATTTATACATAGATACACGATTTGAAATGATGCTGGTTTATACAAAAACAGATGACAAAATATTTTAGCGCGTGACGCGCATAAACAATCGAAAACGGAACAAAACGTGCAAGTGAATAACGTCGGGAGGCTAATATTATTATTAAATATTGAATTGTGCACGCGCGTGCACTGCGTTCGTTTGTACAAATGCCTCGCTCGCTAGAGCAAGTCGACGTCCGCTCGAACTAATACGCCACCGGGCCCGCCGCGCGCCTCTTACCACGAAATTGATCCGCCACACGGCTGTGGCGCGGCGCAACGCACAATAGCGAGCACACCGCCGGCCGCCAGCACCCGCCGAACCCACGGGATACACCGTCGACCGCCTGACAACCGACCGCCGAATGCTCACTTAAAAAAAATATCTCCAATGTTCGCGCCACACGACTATCGACCTTATTAAAAGATACCGCAAGGCACAATTTCCACAACCAAACAAAAAAGCAATATCAACTGTCAAAAATTAACTACCTTTTAAATAAGTGTACACAATGCAAAAAATTACATAAAGGGTAAACTTTATGAACACTGAAAATAAAGTGGTACGATTTAAATGTAATATTTCACCTGTGTATTAGTATTGAAAGGCGGCGTCGAATACGAATGTTATTAAACGCTGACCTAATATGCGAATGCTAGAAGCAAGGGCGGTGTGCAGAGTGGGGGTGATCAAAACATGGTTTTTATAATTACATTTTCAAATAATAATGTCATTACACTATTTGAAAGGAGACTACAGAAAGTATAAATTACTTACGAACACGTAACGCGGTCTGGGTACAAGCGTTATCACAGAAATAAGTAAGTATAGGTAGTTTATCGGCCTCTACGTAGCTTTACACGAATTATTCGCTTCACGTTAAAACTTTGTTTCTGTACACTGTTATTTATTGCTATAAGGTTTCTGTATTTCTCATCACTTAACATTTGACTATTTATTGTTAGATTTCAATAGACACTTCGACGCACAATTTACACGGTATATTAAAGAAAATGCCACAACAAACACACAAATCTGTCACAAAATGGAGATATATCGTTATTAGTTACAATTTTGAACGTACAGCGCTACGAGTCCGGTCGGAAACGCATGCGCAGTGCAAACTAGGGCTGCAAGTATCGATAGAATTTAATAAAATGTATCGATAAAATAAAATGTTAAATGTAGCTAAATATTGACGTTTACTAATATGAAGAAAACCGAGTATGCAATGCAATCATAATAAACACAAATATTTCTTAATAACCGTGTAATAGAATTATAATGTTATAATATATTGAAATGCCAAAAGTATTTAATAAGTTATACCAACATCACTACGAGGTTATATTTGCTGTAATAAAAGCTTATGAAATTTGGCGCCAAAATATTTACTTACGAGGCCCAGCTGTTTGATCCTTGTCTCTAGTTTTTTAGCTGTTGCATTATTTTTAACATCCAGGTAAAAACAATACTTTTTGTGTGAATTGGAAGTTCTACTGCCTGAAAAGAAAAATATTGTATGCAAACATGTGACGTATATTAGCAACAAACTTGTACATCTGACAGAAAAATGGCGTACCTTCTTTTTTGTTATTTTTTTCGACTCTTCGAGGTGATACCATAACTAAACACAAATAGAAACAAGTTTGCTCTCGCAATACAATATAAAGAAAACATTAATTTGAAAAGTTATTTTACAAACAAATAAACCTACAGGTACTTGTCATCAAATGACATTTGACAATGACACAGTAATTCCAATATTAGTTGAGGCAAAATAGTAGCTTGAAAAATAGTACACCAATCTGTTAACTTGTTCACTGACACAAATTTGTTCACTTCTTTCTCTCTTAATAAAACTAAACGATTCATTGCACTCATATTTTGCTTATCGGCAGTTATGCACATACGGTTCATTTTGTAATACCCATAGCCATAATCATAGACAAGAGAAGATTAAAGAAGAAAATGTCTCGTACAATCGTAAATTACACGAAATGAGATTTTTACGAAAAGATAGTAATAGTATTCATTTTATTCCTAAAAATTTATAAAGTTTAACGAACTGAAAGCTCTCATTTGTCTGCTATTGTTTTTTGGTTTAATAACTATTAGAAATGAAAAAAAACATGAAAGCAGATATGAAGTTATTGTCTATCACAATTATTTAAATTTAATTTTTATCAATCGATCTCAAATGTTTTATATTTCCGATGTTACCGATTTTTTAATATACGTACTCTAAATAATTAATATCATTTAATAATTGTATTCCTAGACACTTTACAGTTTTTATATTGCATGTAAATCACTATTTACTTTTTATCTAATTTTTCACATAAATCTTTATTTACCAAAATATGTTTTCTCTAAGAAAAACCTTAATAGTGGATAGCACACTATTTCAGTAAAAGGACCAAATACTACGCTAGTGTAAGTATCCAGCTATGTTAATCATCAAAAAATATTTTTTATGTAAGCGTAAGCTCGAAGAAGGAATCATAAATACCTTAATAATTGTATATGCTCTAAAAATTATTTCTTATGTTAATGTTAAAACAAATAAAATATAAAATTCATCTTCCTATTAATATTATATTTTTTAATAGTTGCCAACAAACCATTCCCTACCTAATTGGTAAATATGCAAAGAAATACATTATATCGAATAATAACGTCATATTAAATAACTGTTTCATTAACACTTTAAAGTACTCCTCAAAGGACAAGATAAATTGTCTTGCTTTTAATAGTATTATCTTTTTTATATACGTAATGTACATACTTCGTGTGAGCGCTACCTGGAGCCACTTTTTTCTTCATTTTTTTAAGCACAATGTTTCTACATATTTAATATCACGTCATTGACGTCATGAAGGCAATCACAAACATCTTTGCGCATGTTTGCATCTGTAAATATAATGTTCTTCATTCAGCTGGCGATCGCCTTTATCTAGTAAAAGATCTATCTAGAGTTAATTTAATAAATTATTTAACGATTGTACTTTTGATAGTTTGATAATTTATCCAAGTAATACAACATATTTGTGAGTAGTACTTGGATAAATGATCGTAAATTTTTCAATCAGGTAATGTAACGAGCAGTTTAAATACATTTTCTTTGATTGGAGTATGGATGTCGCAGTAGAAAAGAAAAGGATCTTTAATTAAGTATTTTAAACTTAATTGTGAAAAAATAAAATTTGGATTTACGAATTACTCTATACAATAATATAGCACCACCATTTGTACTAAAGTATACACAACTGTACAATACCAAAATTAAGATTTGAGCAACACGTAAAATATATTTTAAAAATTCAAAGAATAAATGTTTTATTAAGGAAATCGTGAACAAAATGAAAAATACTCAACATCCGGATCAAAAACAAATTTATTACAAAGTTTGTGTGAAAATTTTAATAAATGCATGTTAAACAATTTTATGTAAGCTATGTACCAAGAGAGTAACAATTGATACATGCAAAACATGACGAGGTGTCATGCTTATTTATACATATAAAAAAGTTTCATATGAAAGCAGAAAAATATAGTCTTAAAGCTAACTCTTTGATTTGAACAGTTAGTTGTAGTAATACCATTAACTTATATGAGGTACTTGCAAAATGTTAGGCAGTCATTAAAAAACCTCATTTAATGGGAAATATCAAATTTTGAACAAATCATTATTGATTGGTTCATGAGGGTAAACTATTTGTTTTATTATAGTATCTAACTAATATATTTATGCCTATGTAACTCAACGGTAACGAGCCATTCAATTCACGACTGACCGATATGTGTATAGCGAAATAGCAACACTGCAAGCGACCTCGGCCTCGGATACAGGATAGGCGGGTGCGGGCAGCGGCCCGGGCAGCCAGCGGAGCGTTTGGCCACCCATGCGTCACTAGCCCTGTTACAAATCGATAACACATAAATAGTCCTGGATGTATTTCGCTATGATGTCTGAATAGTTATTATTTCGTTATATGGATGTACATTGCACGCCCGGCGCGTGGGTTATGGTATACACGTTGTGGAGATATTAACGTGTTTTATTGATCACGTTACATAGCGCTGGCCCAATTGATGGCTTCATAAAATGAGGGCCACAGAAAAATAATCACACAACAGATACATAAAAATAATCTTGTAATTAAAATAACGAACTGTAAATACTAAGATTTCCCAATCTTGATCTAATTATCGATTAACTTCATACGGATTCCATACTTTAAGTGTCTTTTTCTTTTCCACCAATCTTCATTTGCATTTAAATCAACGAGTAAAGAAATGTATTACTCGTAGATTTAAATGGACAATACTTATGAACATCCACTACTGTCTATTACGACCCTAATTAATAGAACGATAGTAATATTAATTAATATTTCGTAATAAAAATTTACCTCAATATTTAAAAATGATTTAAATTTTGATAATAGGTTTTTATTGATCTTATACACGAAACCGGTGTTACAATAAAAATCTTTTTATTTTAATACATGTCTCATATTAGAACAATACGATTATAGATATAGCAGATTATAGATATAGCAGATTATAGATATAGCAGATATAGTAATTAGGCTAAATGGGACAATGTAAGTATAGTACGAAAGGTAATATTTGAAGTCATGCTACATTTTTTGGGTTTATCGGGTTATGAGTAAGAACGAATTTATTTCAACTTATTAGATTAACTACTAAATATTTTTTTTATAATTTACTTTTGATTTGGAGGATATTCAATTATAAAGGCATTTGCCTCATATTAGATAAAGGTGACGAAAATATATTCTTATCTAGTACTTAAATATCATGGATCATTTTATGCGTTAGTCAGCGAGTGTCCAAATATGACTTCTAATTGGTTGACTAGGTACTTGCGTTCATTAAAACGTAATAGTGTACGATTGGTTATCTCAGCGTGTCTCATTATTTGATATTTCAAGTTTAATTAAGTTAGTTAATTATTTAATTTATTTATTATATAGTGCATCCAAAACAGATTCAATTATTTTTTTTATTTTTAAAATTTATGGTCGTCAATGATAATCAGGTCATAGGTACATTCATTATAATATGTATGTATACAAGTATATATACACACACACACCCACACACATATATGTGGGTGTATGTACACTTACTACCTTTTTCGACTATATCTATTTATATATCGAATCTTTTGGATAATTTTAATTTCACTTTTAGGATGTGCTGTGTGCTTATCTACTTTGTTTTATGTACGTTAAGTCTACTAATTCGTAATTTGGTTTATGGATTTTGCCAGCAACAACTAATAAAGACAAACTGCCTTCGATTCTTAGATCAAAATAAAAAATGGTTTGTTTTGATCTAAGCTTTAATTGTTTATTTTATGCCAAGACATTACTCCGACCATGCGAGATTTGAAAAAACGTTGTCGGTAAACTGTCATAACGAATAGGCCACATATAATTTATGAAGTATTAACTATAAAACTATCATATATAATGGGGATCGAACATGTAATTAAATATGTAATAAAATTGAGTAAAACTCCCAATATATTTTAGGGAAGTATTTACATTAAAACTGATGCTAAAAACATTTATAATTAAAACTGATGCTAAAATTTTATATTAAAACTTTTATATTAAAACTGATGCTAAAATTGACATTGAGTTAGATTTTTTTTATAAAATGATAATTTCTAACCATAATTAATTTCTATTGATTTTATTATCGTCGGAAACTATCTTTAGTTGGTAAATGGCTGACCCTTAGGGTGGTCTGGGGTGGCGGTCTATGATTCGTATTTACATATATATGGGTTGTGTGTAATATATGAATTAAATTTCAATTTTGTTGAGTAATAGAAATTGAATATGTTCGTTTAACGTATAGGGCTTAGTTTATATAGCATCTATTCGAACAACAACAAGCGTTATGCAATAACACGATCAATAAAATAAATGGTTAATACTGCTACAACCCACGCACTCATTTTATAAAGATAGGCAATGTGACTCTTAACATTGATAGAACATATTGTAGTAAAGAAATTTCAATTACTTGGTAATTTTAATAGTACTTTTAAATTAGAAATTACACAACATTAAAATATTTTCCCTTTGATAGAATTGAAATATTAAAAGAAAGAATTTGATTGTTTAGTAAATATTAAATTATGAATAAAACCATTTTAAGATGAAACAAAATTGAATTAAAGAAGCAAATTTAAAAAACCTCATGTTCTTTTTTCTAAAAGAAATTGTACCTCAGATAGGGTGGTCAGGTATATTCTGATAAGATGGCCAATCGAAATACTTCAGTTGTCTTTCACAGCATTTCTCTATGGCGACTACTAGTACGTATTGATTGCTATAAATGTTGTTTTCTTAATAACAAAGCAAGTATTCTTTAATTTTAAAGATTGACTAGACCTCAGATTTTCATAAGTATACGTAGTATTATTTTTAGTTTTGAGAATTACGATATTTTTCTTTCGCTAATTGGTCAATATAATTTCAAAGTGATCACCATCGATTGGTTAAGATAGCCAATTTTGTATTAAGTGATAGCCATTTGTACCCAATATTCTATGCGTATTTCTGTGATTCAACTTGATCCCGTCTGATTCAACTTCATGATGTGAAAACATTCATCACGCTGGCCGTTCATCACTGTTAGTATACGTTAGAAGGAAACTATAAATAAAACAAAGAATCTAAAGTAATATTAGGACCTTGCTTCTTGACTCATATGTGATTAACGCTAAAACAGCTCAGCAAAATTAGAAAAAGTGCTTAACAAGTGGCTACGCTACTGGCAGCTTAGTTGAGTGTTTATCTTATCTATGCATATTTAATAAGATGGACGGTAAGATATAATTACACAAGATATTTTTCCAAAAATGATTAAATGTAAATCTAATAAAGAATTAAAGCATTTATATACTTATTTATTAAAAAAAAAATTAATGTACTAAGACCGCACACTAGAAGAGAAAAAAATGCAATGCACATTCAACTGAACATATTTTATTCAATTTGGCATCAAATAATATCATAATAAAAGTACTATATCTATGAATACAAATACCCTAAATTTATAAATGTTATGGAATTACATACAAAACACCACTTTATTATCAAGGTAGACTGAGTGAGTATACCCAGTACACTAAAACTGACATCAACACTTTCACGTAAGACTGACATCAGAATGATGTCATGCCATGTTACAAGTTACATAAGATATAGGTCATATTTAAGTCATAGGAGAATCATTAGTTTTCAGTCAAATGTCATGTCAATATGATGTCACAATGATACCAAACACCATTACATCATAACAAGATCATAAGAATTGTCAGTTTTACGTCAAATTTGCGTAAATTGTTGTGCTATACATGTGGTCCACGTGTAACATAACTTTTAGGTCGTGTGTTCACTGGGTCCCGAGCGGTGTAGAGAGAAAACATGTAATCTCCATCCACCGCAAACAATACTATATGCTCCCCAATGCAAATAAACTACACTTTGCCGCTTGACGTTCCACTTGTTCGGTCGTATTCGGCCTATCGCCGAGTAAACTCGAAACGTGTAGAACCGTTCGATCATAATCTGCCTACTTCTGAGTATACGGCTACGTTGAGCCGAGTACAGTGCCGATACAAATCAAACCGTGACCGCAGAACGAACAGCGCGCCAACGAAGTCGCGCAGTTGCAAACTGCACCAGCGGAAGCCAACGCTACGGGCCAACAACAAGTCGACTTCTCCAGATTGGCGTCTGCGATCACTTTGGCCGTCAAGACCAGACAACAGTCGCACTACGTTTATTACCTAACGCACGCATCAGAACTGGCTTCCATTCAAAGCCGCTTATTACGAGTTGTCGGCCACACTTACTGAAGTGGAAAACATGGCGAGATTATGTCGCAGCCTCAGAGGGAATGCGAGAGAATCCATTGACAGTCTCCTAATCAACAATTCGAGTTCGCAAGACGTCATAAAGACACTCGAATATCGTTTCGGCAGGCCGGACTCTATTGCCCTCGCCGGACTTGAACGGTTGCGGTCACCACCACGCCAAACGGACACGCCGAAAATATCTGCATCTTTGCAAGTCGCGTTTCCAACAGCGTAGCGATACTTCGATCTCTAGACAGGTTCACTACCTATGATATACAACCCTGAGGTTACGAAGGCGATAATTGAAAAACTGATGTCATCACGTTTGACTACTCCGCCGCACAACCGAAAGACGAAGGCGATTTAGTCAAGCTATCAAAGGCTCCTTTGCACAGCCAGAAACAATTGCACAGGAAAATAGCGTCATCGTTCAGCGACGGATGCAAAGAATGTTCATTTACCATTAAGGGCGCGATTCGACGACACAAGATCCACGCACGCACCATCCAGAGTCTGCAAGTATAACTTGATATATATAATATGGCTCTGGTATAACATTAACACCAAGATTTCCATCGAGCGAGATAATTGGCAGATGTTACTCGCGACAGAAGTGCGAAAAGGAAAAGTAACTTAACAAGCACTTAAACAAGCACTTAAATTGCTTAATGATGTGTGACAGAGACAGAAGAAGGGTGTTACCAAAGTGCCGTTGTTATGGAAACAAGATAACTTAGAATTGTAAATACGGAAAAGAAGCTCAATAGAGACCCTATTCTATAGGAGAAATACTGCTAACAGATGGACGCTCTCATGGAAAAAGGACACGCAGAGCTCGCTCCGGAAACGGAAACTGAAAACAAGGTTAAACCCGACGAAGCCGAGGAAGGTAAGAATTGTCCACGATGCCGCAGCGAAAACGAAAGGCTATCGCTCAACGACCACTTTCTAACTGGGCCGGACTTCTGCAGTCTCTACCGGGGGTCATGATGCGCTTCAGATAGCACCCCATTGCTGTCTCAGCCGAATTAGCCGGGATCTTTATGCCAATCAAGATACAATCGCAAGACAGGGATACGCTCAGGAATCTGTGGCGGGGAGGTTAACACGATAGGAGCTAATTCCGTCGCCATACCTCCTATAGTTCACCTTCGACAGCCATATTTGTAAAGAATCTCAATGCCTCCGAAATTAAGCGGGACACATCCCGAAACCGTTTCCGCTATAATTAATAACCGACTACCTAGACACCCAAAATTGTGGACGAAGCTATCGAGACTGCAAAAGAAGTGCGTGACCTACACTTGCGCGGCAACTTCGAACTGAGGCAATGGACTTCAAACTCACAAGAATTGCTAAGTCATAATACATCACTAAAGCCGACCGTCGACCTAAGTAACGGAGTAAAAACGAAACGCGTGCTCGCCCTCATTTGGAATCGCACTACGGATGAGCTCGGCTTCAACCTGGACTTGGCACGATTACCGTCTGCTGTGCTGTAGTATTGCGTCTACGAAGCGCGAATCATTGAAAATTGTTATGTCGCTATTCGATCCGCTCGTACTAACCTCACCTATTACAATCCGAGCCAAACAAATACTAGAGGAGGTATTTGTTTGGCTCGGATTGGGGTACAGAGTGGGACTGAAAAATAGACTCCGACCTTGCAGCACAATGGAAAGATTGGATGAATCATGTGGAAAATCTGCGCGACGCCACCAAACCGATTTGTTACCTAAGCTACTCCACCAATGTGTCACTTCAGCTTCACGTCTTCGTGGGCGCCAGTGAGACCGCGTACACCGCCACACTCTACTGGCGTGCTGTCAGTCCCGAAGACCGCACAGACGTGTCTTGCTTGCAAAGGTGTGAGTAGCGCCGCTAAAACTTACTTCCATACCGCGGCTAGACCGCTAAAACTTACTTCCATACCGCGGCTATTACAGGCTACAGTTATGGGAGTAGGCTGCCACTGTGCTAGAAGAGTATCAACTCTAACCGGAGTAAAACACCTTCTCGACAGATAGTAAAACAGTGTTCACTTGGCTGAAGACAGATCGAAGTCATACCGACCATTCGTAGCACACCACATTGCGGCGATAGAAGAATTCGGTACAGTTAGCGAGTGGTGGTGGATGCCAACTAAGCTCAACATAGCCGATAGCGCGACTAGAGACGTATCCCAAGATTCGAAGCAAACCATAAACGGTTTAAGGGGTCTGAATTTCTATGCCAAGACCCCGCTACCTGGCCTACAGGACAACCCACGAAGAGCGAAAATACCGGAGAAGAGAAGTCTGAAACGAAAACAACACTTTGAATGAAAAACAGTATTCCTGATACCGCTCGATTTTCAAAATGGGAGAAGATGCTTCGCACGATGGCCAGAGTATTCCAATTTATACAACTTTACTGCACACAAAAACACAGAACTCACTACATGTGAAAGGTAATGAACGGAGAAATGATGCAGATTGGAAGCAATGTTGTAAAATAACTGTGCTCAAGCATAACGAACCGAGAATGAACGCGGAAAATATTGAGTACTACCTGCGGTTATAAGCGAAATACCTTCACAAAGCCGAAAGGATATTGACTTAAGAAATAACAGAGCTGTATCCAGAAAAAGTTGACTGCGCTTTTTAACTATGACCTTTGTGCATGGAATAATGCTGCTGAGAAGCCGCATCGGCGCAACAAATGAAGTCACAGATCAACAGAAAAGTCCCGTGATCCTCAACGGGATGATCCCCATCATGTGACTACGCTATGGATAGAATACATGCACAAACAGTTACTTCATGCTGGAGTCGAAACGAAGCTAAACGAATGTCGCCAATACTACTGGATTCTTCATCTGAGACCAACCTACCAAGCAGCATAAGAAGAGTGATGCCACTGCAGCCTTGCATGGGTGACCATACCTCGTGCCGATTGGCTCACCATCACAGGCCATTCAGCTATACGGGAATAGATTACTTTGGTCCATTGACAGTCACCGTTGGGCGTTCGACTTAGAAAAGATATGTAGGTATCTTCATATATCTAACAACACGCGCCTTAGACCTGGAACTGGTTGCCTCACACATCACCGACTCGGCCATTATGGCCATCCGCCGTATAATAGCCAGATGGGGTTACCCGACAGAAATATGGTGGGATAATGGCAATAATCTACGTGGAGCAGAAAACTCAACAGAAGAGGAGGCCAGTAAGAAGATGATCAGCTGGCGTTTCATTCCGTCTGGAGCCCCGTCCATGGGTGGTGCCTGGAAAAGACTAGTGAGATTGACGAAGATAGATTTAAATGTAGCATTGCAGGGGGGCCGCCATCCCACTGAAGAGGTTCTCACTACCCTCCAAACCGAAGCCGAATACACAGTGAACAGCCATTCGCTAACGTACGTGTCTGTGAATCCTGAAGATCCCAAGTCAATCATGCCGAATCACTTTTTACTCAGCAGGACAACTTGAGTCCCGATGCCTGGCACCTTCGATGACAATGATCCAGTTGGTCCCCATTACGAGTTTCTCAGCGTCTTGTCGACCTCTTCTGGTCGAGGTGGGTCAAAGAATATCTTCTCGAACTACAGCACCGGCGGAAACCACGCACCCGTGTCCCAGCCCTGAATATCGGCGACGTGGTCCTCATCGTCGACGGCACACTACCACAGATAGTCCAGTGATCTTAGTCAAAATAGGGTAAGAAGCTCGGAATGAAAGATAACTGGCTGTAAGCTGGTATAAACCTTTATTTTAAAATCCTAAAATTTGTCTCAAAACCTACTTACGATAACGTGTGCGCGACTTGTAGATAACTAAGGTCAAAGGTCAAAAAATCGATTTTTTGCGCATTTTTTGCAAATATCTCATTCCCTATTAAATTTACGCTATTTGTATTTATTATAAGTATTGTAGGGGATAAAATTCTCTACAACTTTTGTTGGAAGTTTTTTTTGGAAGTGTATATCTCAGTTTTTACATTTCCTTTTCCAATTTTTTTTTAAGAAAATTTCTTCTCGATTGGATAGAGTACGCCCAATTAAGATAACAAGCAAATCTATATCTTGAAAACCTAGTCAAGTTAAGTCGTCACTATTCAGTTGAACATCTGTCCCTACAGACTATAAATAGAAAGGTTCGTACTATATAATAGGGGTCCGCATTCCAGGTATAAATTTTAACGTTATGAAAGAATCTAAAAGTTTACGGATTTTATGGAAGATACAAAATTATTTCTTACTTAAAATATAATTAGTATACACCTGAATATAATTAAAATGTAATTAAAGTATTTCTGTTAATAATTTTCTGATTGTACAAAGAGGTAAGTGTTATTAAATAAAAATATACTTCAATAATGAAAAAAATTATTTATTAAATGTGATATTTATAAATATATTTTTCAATAATTAACGGGCTTTATACGTCGTGTTTTTGACTGAGACTACAGATTGAACGTGAATGATACCGTACGTAGTGAAAGACTGAGTGTTCACCGCCCTCTATCTCAAAAACGGTTTGAGGTATAAAAAAATTTTTTGGAACAAAAGTTGTAGAGAATTTTATCCCCTACAATATTTATAATAAATACAAATAGCGTAAATTTAACAGGGAATGAGATATTTGCAAAAAATGGGCAAAAAATCGATTTTTTGACCTTTGACCTTAGTTATCTACAAGTCGCGTACATGCTATCGTAAGTAGGTTTTGAGACAAATTTTAGGATGTTAAAATAAAGGTTTATACAAGTTTACAGCCGGTTATCTTTCATTCCGAGGTGAAACCCCGAAGATGACTGGACTAAGAACACCCGGCCAAAGGGCGTCGTGACAGCCACCTATCCAGGTGCAGATGGAATTGTTACAACAACTGACGTGCACACTAAGGGAGGCACTTTAAGAAGACCTGCAAAGAAGTTAGCGATCCTACCTACCGATAAGTTTGCTCTCCACCGACAAATAGATGCGGCGTTCAAAAGACGATGCATGGCAAGAGAGATGTTGCAGACACATTAACCAAAGCGATGGTCGGACGGCCGCGGGTTCGTAACCCCTGGCGTTACAACCGGCGGCCGCATAAAGGGATCACTTAGCGGCATATAAAAGGGATTACGATGCTGCAAAACCATAGTCATCGGAAAAGTCAAATGGTTGGTCATTGAATAGTCATCAGAACAGTTTTCGAATAGTCATCAAACAATCACAGTTTGAGTTCAACTTCTAGTTCTAGTAATAATATATTTTATAATTAGTAAACGAATAATAATGAAATTGTCTTACAACGACGACAAGTATTCATTGGTAATAAACTCAGCAGTTCTCTCTTGACTACATAAGCAACAGTGACATAGATCTGGTGAATGTCGAATACTCCTATCCAGTAAAAGTCAAGTGCGGGGCTCTGATTACTGCCTGACGTCCCGCACATTATTTTTATATAAATCTCACCTTGCCTCTTGCTCTTAGATTATAATTAACTCTTTATATATATATCGCATATTTCCTCGTTTGCGGTGTTTGTTTACTAAGAAAAAGTATTTAAAGTATATTGAAAAATTAGGTACTGACAAGTTTTTCCTGCAAAATGTATGACATACACGCAGACAAGTGGTGCGTATTGGCAGATTTCGTTTTTTAAATAGAAATGAATTGGATGGCCCAAAATAGCAGAACGAAGAAGTAAAAAAGGATAATAAAGCAATCACTTATGCTTTCAAATACAAATATTTGTAATTTTATAGTATGTATGCATGAGGATATATGATATACAGTACGCATTAAAAAAAGTATAAAATGTCATTGATGTATGTACTTAAGTAGGTTTATTAAAATTTATTTCAAGACTTGGCAATTACACAATTTGGTTTTTCACCTTGGTGTGTGTACCTTTTATATGCACATATCTGGCCCAAAGCTGTTTCTTTAACTGTGGCCTTTCCGCAGAACTTATCCCAAGTATGTGAGAGATTAACGAAGTAAAAAACCCTGTTAGTACTTATGCTGGTCGTTCCAGAAATCAAACTCAAGCTGGAAATGAGGGATATGCCAGCTTGTGACAGTTTTCGGAAAAATCAGAAAAAATCTAGGTCATGTACTTTTAGAATCATAGGTATTTTTTTAAAAATCGAGAAATTTGTCACCCTGCAATGTTCTTTCTTAATTCTAATTTTTGTTACTTAATCCAGAATAACCATTATATTAATCACAGTCTAATAAAAATAAACTGCCTTAGTTTTAAAAAAATTATCTTTTTTGCTCAATCACCTAACTTTGACTGCTTGTACTGAAAAAAAAGCAACACGAATATGGATAGATACACTGTAAACAATGGAGCATATCATACTGCAGTATTGCAGTGTGCAGACATAGGTCACTACTCGGCTAGGGTGGCGTCACTATCCGTCGCACTTAAACTTGTTAAAACAGCATCTCTATCTGTCCATTCATACTTTGTAAGTTGCATCACTATCCATCTCACTCACACTTGGTAAAAATGGGATCACTATCCGTCTCATTCATGCTTGAAAAAAGTGGTATCACTATCCATCTCACTCAAACTTGGTAAAATGGGGTCATTAAAATTCTAAATAAATTAAAATTTTTAACTTAGAAAAAGCATAGTGTGTATTAGTAGTATTATCACTACTAGAATTAATTTGAAATCAGGATTCTTTGGAAAAAAATTATAATTTTTTTTAAAGAAACAAACCAGCAAGTTTTATACCATATTGGTATTTGAACTAAATGTTTCAACTTTTAAAGTAACATGCCAAAATAGCGTAGTACATTTTTTTTTCAGTACCAGCAGTCAAAGTTAGGTGATGGAATATTTTAAGTGCATGATTAAGCAAAAAAAAGGCAGTTTTGTTTTTGTTTTAGACTGTGGTTAATATAATGGTTATTAATGATTAAGTAACAAAAATTAGAATCATGAAAACTGAAAATTTAGTCACAGTACTTCAAAGAACGTTGCAGGGTGGCATATCTCAATTTTTTAAAAATTACCTATAATTTTAAAAGCACATGACCAAAATTTTATTCTCATTTTTCCTAGAACTGTCACAAGCTGGCTTATCCCCCATTTCCGGCTTAACATTTATTTCTGGGACACCTTTATACCTGTTTAAGACAATAGATTAAATCGTTATTTTAAAACTTTTGCTGCTGTGTATCACTTTTGATGCCAACTCTCCCCATGGGTCATGGGTATTAGTTTTAATGCATACGGGTATCAGTGTTTAAGAGACTGTGTATCATTCTTAAATTCATTCCTATGTATTGCATAATATTTATATATGCTATTAATCATTAATTATATGTAATAATATCTAGGGTACTTATTGCCTTAGTATTAAAAACAAAATAAAAATCATTTTGTGGTTGGAGGCCAGGCAGTCAAACAGTTAAAAAAGTACAAAGCATTAGAGGTATTTATTAATGGAGATATTTCATCAGTATTGGGAAAATAAAACTTGAAGATAATTGAAACTACCATATTTTTTAAAACATGTATATTTTGTCCCGTTTAACTTATTTAAGTATAATATACCTCTCAATGATAATTATTATTCTCATAATATACAATATACATTAAGAATGTATACATTTACAAATCAAATTATATTTTATTTTGTAAATCATTATGTATTTATAATATATGTGTATATATATATATATATATATATATATATATATATATATATATATATATATATACATATATATATACATATATATATATATATATATGTATATATATATACAGTAATTAATTTTATAAATTTAACGACAGTTAGGAATTAAAAAAATATATTTTAAGTGTTTACAATCTACATTATCACTTTGCAACAGCACTCCCGGTTCAAGAGTCAGATTCTTCGAATGTGCAATGGCATGGTGTTATTTCTCAGTGTCTTTTGGAGGGTTAGACGCGGCGCCGTTTGTCGTCGGCTTTATGGGCGGAGCTGGTATCACCTGAAATGTTTATAATGGATTTGCTTAGGCATGTTACAATTATTTATTGCATATGGTACTGGTGTTTTGACACAGGTATAAGTAACGAGGTAATAAAGTGAATACATGTTTTACAAATTTATTTACATAAAATATTAGAACAATTAAGATTCTTTTTCTTAGAGTAATTTTCATAATATCAACAAAAACAAATCAAAATAATAGACAAAAACTACATCGGTGTTGTTAAATTGATATACTGTCCAAGCTGGCTTCTGTTGGCTCCTACAAAACAAGACGATAATAAAATAAGTACAAAATAAGATGATTAAAATCAAAAAAATATTCTTGTTCTTCAGTTGTTTACCTCTATTTTTTCAACGTAAACACAAGTGTTAAATGTCATACAATTGACTAGTGCTTAATGAGTCCAATAATACAAATACTTTATAAGCCCAACAATAAAATAAAAATATACAATTTCACACAAGCAAAATGTACATTTTGAATATTCAGCAAATACAAATAATATTTCACAGAAAGAAATATTGATAATTATACTAGTAATTGTGTGTTTCACCAAGTTTTTTTCATAAAGGTTCTGGTTATAATAATGCAAAATTTAATTGTAGTTATGATTAATAAAATGTTATTCAACAAACCCATACAACTCCGGCTTCCGCTATTGTTTTTGAAACATATAAATGCTGTTGGACGTTCCTAAGAGTTAATCTTTGCTAATAACCCACCCGAAGATGTTGTAATATAACGAAACCTAGGTCGTGGTAAAGAACTTAAAGAAAGTAGAAATAATACTACATCACGTAGTTTCATTTAATTGGTAATATTTTAGCATTAATGTAACCGATGCTAAATAGCACTGAAAAATATTTTCATAATTGTCTTTGGAAAATTTTTGGAATAAATATTGTAGAGAATATATATAATATGAACCGTGAGAGATTATGAAATGATTCGAACGTAAGATTATGAAATAAATTGATAATTAGTACAGAAAACTGAAACTAATTATGAATTTATAGATAACATTCTCCAATAAAACAAAATTTGAATTTAGGTTGATCCTGTATTTGTTAGGTTTATTTGAGAAATCTTGAAAATATTTATTTCGAAATATATCAAGCGTCTGTTGAGAGCAGAATCACATTGATTATACCCAGCTTGTGTATCCTGATCAGGCATACTCTATTGAATAGAATTGTGGAGCATATAGGAAATATTTCACCATGTTGGTGATGAAGAGAGCTAAGCAATCCCATTTTAAAGTTAACCATATTAAGGTGACACAGAACTGAAAACATTTAAGTGATATTCAGTGTGCAATACACAATTTAATCAAATGTGGTTTAACATTTTTTCTTGTTGCCTAATCAATTAGTTAAAACATTCATTGGCAAGGGTGAAGACGAGAAATAAAACCTAGCAGCCAGAGAAATCGACATTTGAATTATTAAACAATCTGGTGTTTTCTTGGTCCATCGTCTGCATCATTTTTTGTACATAAATAGGTCTACTTAAAATTGGTATTTGTAATTTATTTTACGGATACATAAACAATAGGAAACCATTTTAAATTAAACAAAATACAAATAACAAACAAATTAAAATAAACTAAACACTGAGCAACAATAAAAATAAACAATATTTCAAGTCACCCCCGCTTATTTTAAGCTCATACTTTACCCAAGTGGCCAGTAGCAAAAGAGATAATTGAGCGTACGTGGTTCCTGCTGCTTCCACAATAAGATAACGATTTTTTTCTTTAACATGTTGTCAATACGAGGATTTGTTCTAAAAATGTTCAAGAAATCAATTGATATGAACCAAGAATTTTATTGACTTTTTGAAGTATCAAGCAGTACTTCCGAAGCGAAGTTGTTCCCAAAATACAAGTTATATTGTGATATATAGTATATCATATTTACAAGTTGCGGTTATTAGGAACTAAAATATATATATATATATATATCTATATATATATATATATATATATATATATATATATATATATATATATATACATATATATGCATGACCTCCATCTTGATTTGTCATTGAGGTACTGAATAAGCTGCGATGATAAGTTTTTTAAAGGTACAGCTTAAATGAAACTATTAATAATGAATTTCTACTAGATACGTTTCATATCCACTCTGAAAAATATACTAGTCTTTGTATTTTCTAAAATATTGAGTTTTGTTAAAGTAGAAGTGATGTAAAGTTTTGAAAAATAAATTAAATGTAAGTGAACGCACACCCGACGATTTCCTCATTATGTAAATTTAAACTCATTTTACTCATACAAATAATTGTTACGAACGGATTGTACAGAAATATAAAATTAATACAATGATCGATATCAATATAATGTGAACAAATTAAGCATAAACATCGCTGTTGTGTATATACACTGTGAAATACATTTTTAAACATAGAAATAAAAATTTACCGATTATTTGCTATTATTTCGATTCTTATAAAATTTACACTTTTCCTTTGTTTAAAAAGAATATTGAAAAATAGGTTCATTTTACAATTTTATTTTATTGAGCCAAACATACCAATTTTATTTACAAAAGCACTAATAAGCAACCATAAAAAATTTCATATTGCATTGATAAGAGAACGATTATATTATAATAGACAACAACTTAGTTTTATTCAAAAGGGTTTCTGTTAAAGTTTATACTTGGATAATTATGAATCTTCTGCCTGTTCAATACCTTTGTCTTGTAGGCGGGCTGTGAAAATTATTTGTCAATTTAATTCTATATTTATAAGCTGACACAAAATTTTACCCCTTTATCCAAAATCAAAGACAAGTCTTTTTTTTTTTCAAATATTGCTATTTATATTCAAAATTTTGCTTTTCAAACTGTAACACATGTTGTTTTGCTTTTTTTATGATAATGCATTTTGTTGTTGGTAATGTTTGATATGAGCTATATGTAGCTAATATCAGAATTTTATAGTTAATATACCTTTGATAAAAATTGTTTATTTCTTTGAAAAAATAAAATTTGTTGTACTTTTCTTGTGAGCGCAGTATGAAATTTTGTACGTATGTTGTGAACGTACTTCATTTATTGATTTTGCTTTGTATTATATTTCACATAACAATATGTTCTAACCTAAAAAATTTCATTTATACAATTATATACATGACTTGTAACTTCATTGTAAACAGCTAATAATGTCATAAACAGGAAATTTTAAATTATCAATATTCAGTAATTCATATTTAACCCATTCTATTTTCT
This sequence comes from Druceiella hillmani, assembly GCA_039881145.1. NCBI lineage: Eukaryota > Metazoa > Arthropoda > Insecta > Lepidoptera > Hepialidae > Druceiella > Druceiella hillmani. Next base: position 5,933,759 of record JAYKKI010000079.1, on the reverse strand, counting down.
GAGGTTTTTCAACTTTTATATTACTTTTAATAGTTTCCAGTTTTATAGTTTACATTGTACTCAAATAATCCAAACCAACAATTTTAAAAAGTAATATTAGTGCATTCAGGTGTCCCCAAAACCATGTCACACGAGGCTAGCAATGAAAGTTCTTAGAACTGGCCATTTATAATAATCATCTGGTAATCCACTGAGGCATTTTGCTTGAAATTGTCATTTATTTATACAAATTGGTGGCAATTTAAAAGTCTTGTGTACCATGTTGAGATACTTGATGTTTTTTTGTTATAGTCTCAATCTCTAACAAAGTTACGATCAACTTCAATTGGCATTTTATGATGAAGCCCCTAAGCTACAACTAGCTACTTTTCAAAGCTGGTTTAATGAGTTAAATTGTGGTGGTATCAATTTCTTTGATGATCTGTATGAGGGACGTCATTCAACAGCGACAACTGAAGGTAACATGAATGGTGTGTGGCTTATGATAAAGACCGAAAAGAAAGTAACCTTTCAGTAGATTTGGGAAATATGAGTAGAGTACAGAAAATTTCACATAACATTTAGGAGTAAAAAAACTTTGTGCTAGGTGGATCCAATGATTTGACAAGAGCTCAAAAATAGGTTGCAATGATTGGTGTTACGAATTGTTAGAAAAATTTGACTGAGGCCAGTCATACATCATGAGGACGTCATAGAAATTAAGAAGCAGCCTGCATAGTGTATATTTCCTTCTAAAGAGTTGCCTACAAAGTGAACAAAGGATGAAGTGCTGGAAAAATTATGGTCACCTCATTCTTTGGATGGATGGGTTATTATGTAGCAATTTTCTGGAAAATAAAAGAATAATTACCGCAGACTGCCAGGTAAAAATGGTTTGCCTGTTGTTTTGGAAGAATTTCAAGAGCTATACTCTCGCAGTTAAAATCTTCCTCCATTACGATAACATTTCCGCACATACAAAACATTTGACTTCGTCGGCTTTAATCGTATTTATGGACCATTTTATCCATCTTAGAGCTCTGACTATGCACCATGCGTTTATTGTTTCTTCCCAAGAATAGAAGTTAAACTGTGAGGAATATGATTTCCAGATGGCAAAGAAATGGTAACTGTCTTGAAAAAGCCGTAGCGGAAACTTCCAATGAAGGGTGAGCCGACCGCTTCTCTCAGTGGTTTTATAGAATAATACAATGTAGAGTGCCATGGAGATTATTTTGAACTTGCTCTTTTTTTCTTTCTGATATTCTGAAAACTTTCATTGCTACCTCTCTTATTAGGATCCAAACAATAAATTCTACATATCAATTAAGATGATGGTAAGTGGTGGTGGTGGTTATTTATTACTTATAAACGTGGTATGTCTCTCACAAAGAAAATTCCAATTTTTAACTAAATTACCTTAAGAAATTTTTTTAATTTTCAAAGGTTAAGAGAATAGGAACTACATGCCACATGCCATCAGCCCCATATGATTTTAAATAAATAAATACTCTTCGACAGTAATGTAGGAAAAGATTTCCTGTGAAGTCTCCATATAATATATACCATAACCTATCAAAATTATTTCTAAATATGGTGTAGTGTTGTATAAAGTATTTAAATAATCCACTAGAACATAGTGTTTTTCCAAAATCTTTTCTAGCATCCATTAATAACATAATCTCTTTTTACGTTACTATTTCAAGTAACATACATACATGTCTTGTATATCAAAGCCTGTATTTCAATATAAATTACTTTTCAGAATAAAACCTCGTCTTTTTCAGCAGATTTTAGATAAGTAACATGTATTTTGAAATTTTTATAATCCACAAGAAATTCGTTTTAGGTTTAGATTTCAACAAGGCGTTTATTGCTGACATTAAGTAACTATTTGGTCATAGATTTTCATTTCTATTTGAGAATTAAATTCTGTCAATAATGACCTGCATTACATAATTTCTTCAGTTACTATTTCTTATTTCGCTGATAAATGGTTGAAAACTGTATAATATCTATGTCTCAAAAACAAAAAATATGGCATTTTTATCACTTATTACTCTATGAATATTTTTTGCCACAATTTTACAAGACATTATTATTCATTAACTTCAAACATAGAAGCCTATGTAAAACAAAATAAAAATAATATATTTCATATATACACACATATAATTTATAAATAAATATACATAAATACGATAAATGGATATTATTTGCAATTTACACGCTATTCTAAACACTGTTAACGACATAAAAAAAAATAAAATTCAACATGAACAACTGCACCTATCATAGACAAAAAAAAAATCAAACAATAAATTTTGTAGGCAACAAAAGTCCCCAAGTGCACAAAATTTTTAGTGAAGAATGACGAACCTGAAGAGAACTCTTAGAAATTGTATACGGGATACTGGCATCATGGCTCCTCATTCTGAAGATAACAATTATAAAATTTGCCTGGTTAATTTTGATAGTCCCTAAGCATATTGTACAATTTCAATATATTATCACTCCCTTCTGCAAAATGCCATTAAGTTAAGAAAATAAAGCGAGAAATAAGGGTTATGAAAGTGTGCCGTGTTTGTAATCAAATTTTCTGTGTTGTTCAAAAGTGTTGATGTTTGTCGAGTTGAATATATTTTATTTTTCTACAAATTATCATGTAGTATTATACACATATTGACGATAGCTAAATACACTTAATGTTATTGTTATAAAAAAATTATTCTTGTCAAAAAAATTATATATTTATTTAGAGAGATAACTTTATTTTCATTTAGTTATCTTAATAGTTTATATTGATAAGAAGTTGTTAAAGCTTCGTTATAAATCAACATTAATAAAAACTTAAATATTGTTCCACGCTTAAAGTCTTTTTTCTTAAGCAATGCTTATATTTTTTATTTTAACATAGTACCAAATTATTATAATTATATATAATTATTATAATATTAATATTTTGGTGCGAGTTCGTGTTTTTAGTTTTTACTAATTTTGAAAGAAATTAATAAAAACTAAAATTAAAGATTAATATTTTAGGAATATTGACAACTGGAACCGATATACTAATGCGAAATATAACGAATTTAACTTTCTCTTGGTATCAAATTGAAAGTGATTATTATAGTATTTATGGTACTTTATAAGCTTTGGTTTTATTTTGTATAATCTCCAATTTTTTTATATATCTACATTACTTTCAAAATGTTTGCAGTAATATGAGTTTTTAATGATAGTTAAAATATATATCACATTGTTTGTCAAATGATTAACCACATGTGATATGATGAACCACATTGTTTGTCAATCAGCATAACAGTATTCAAACACAATATAATGGTATTAGATTGATAACAGTAATGTTTCAGTAAGAAGAACAATATACAATTACATACATTGAATAATCGAATACAATTACAAAAAATACTTACAGATGGTTTCGGCCTATGAGTGTCGACCGCTGGAACGGGCAGCTGTATATGTTCGACACGACACCCGTACGCGACTGGTGTTAGCTTTATGACTGTGTGCAGAGGCACATGTAGATAGGGCAACTCCTCTGCAACAAATAAGGGACATTTCAATGAAAAGAAATACAGTTTATTTTTATTTTCCATTATCTTCAATCCAGTAAATGTCGTACTTTTTGTTAATGAGCTTTTATCTGTTGTCAATTTAATTGCAAAATATGGGATCATTTAAAGTACTTTAGATATGATATTCTTATATCATAATGATGAGCTTTACGTGATTTTAGTACTTCATAAAGTTTACTGCATTTAATGAATATTATTGTCGCTTTGACAAGTATAATAGTTGGAAGACACGCATAACCCACTCTCATTAGATATGCTATATGTACGAAACCTTGCATAGGTGCATGCGCACTAAGCAATATAAACAGTACACTAACTTTTAACCTACTCACAGAAAGACCTTATGCATGATCGTGTGCGTAAAAATCCAGTGCATGTGTACTCACACTTTCTTGCTTGAAGTGTGCATTTGCACAGTTCCGTGACAAAATGTTTGAACAGAATGTTTGAACAGACATATCTAGTAGAGAGCGGGCCGCACGCGTCTTCCAATATATTTGATAATAGTATAATAACTAGTCATACTTGTCAAAGTTTCAATCACATATAATTTTTTTAAATTGTATACGAGATAAAAGTAAAGTAATATATAATCTGAATTTTATATTTCAGTCATAGTGTATTAAAAAGTATCGTTTCAGTAGGGAAAAATAGGTACAGGATGCTATATCCTTTGTAGCTATGACTATGAAATATAAATATTTCCTATTCCAGTACTGTAGAGGACACAAAATCTGTATAAAATATACTGAAAATTCGGCATATGAAGTTCCACTTTTTTATAATTTGAGTACTATTAAAATATTTTTAGAATATAATGAAGCTTGAGTTATAAACATGAAATTTGTTAAGTTGACAGAATTTTCAAAATGGTCTCATATGTCGGTATCTCACCTCTCAACTTAATATTATTTGAAGGTGTAGGCTCTGAGAGTTATTAGCTCTGAGCAGTATTTAGTTACACTTTGCCGAAAAGTGTTTTGACATAATTGAAAACTGAAGCCATGAATATTGACACATTTGACATTTCAATGACCTTCTTATAATTCATTAAAGGCTGATGGTTGGTACTTCTTGGGACTGATTAACTCTCAGACTGAGACTGAAAGCTGAAAGAACCAAGTTTACATAAAGATCATCATAAACCACTATTCTCAAATTGTGGTATGCCCAGTTACTGAAAGTGGTATGCATACAAATAACATACAATGCAAAAGATACTAAAATATTGTATGGTATACGCACAAGTATTTTACCATATATTTACTTTTCACACAAATTGAGAAATTTACTTATGTATATCAACAATAAGAATATGCGACTGATCTTTTTTTATATGAGTGGTACAGGAAAAAAGTATGAGAACTGCTGTTATAACTTAAAACTCCTACTTTATAAAATAGAATGTTACCAACCTGCGGATTTATCCAGAAAATAAGCCAGCAGACACCTCATGACTGCCTGATGGCTGACGACGAGTACATTGCCCTGCCGTTCAAGCTCCATGATGACCGGTTCCAACCGGGCGACCAGATCTTCATAGCTCTCACCACGGGGGTAGCGATATGCAAACTTGTTACTATCACGAGCATTGAAGTCTGATGGATAAGTGCTCTGGATCTCGGCGTAGGTCATCTCTTCGCAGATGCCCTGCAGTCAAATGAATGGTTATAACTTTTCGAAACAAAAGTAATAGTGATTTATTTATTACACTAACATGACTGAATTCTGTTATTCTAGTTATGATATAAGTATATTTTAAGCTGCAAGCAAAAGCAGTGGTAGACAATTGGTAGTTGCATAAGAAGAAGTATGTTGCCCTGAGAAAGGTTTTTGGTGATCCTTTTAAAACTGCGGTATTTTCAGGTTAACTATATATTAATCTGTTATATTTTTTATTATGTGCAAAATTAGTTCGGGATCAGTTCTTTCCTTAAAAAGAGACATTAGGTAATAAAAAAACAAATAAAACCACTTCATAATATTAGAATAATAAATGTGACACATTAATCGGCAAGGAAATAAGTTAAAAGTTAGTAAATCATCTATTACCATTAATTTTCTGGCAATCATTGAAACAATGGAGACTAGAAAAAAAATTTATAATGAATTTGTAGACATGAAACTTCTCCTAATAAAGGGAAAAGAAACAGTCTCACTGAGATTATTTGGAAACCTATATTTAACTGGGATTATTTAGAAAATAAGAAATAAAAATGTTACAACCTTTTTATTTTTTCCCACTAGTAACACTATAATTTTTTTTACCGTACTAACATTTAGAATAAATTATATAGGTTTTAGGTTAATGAATAAAATCAGTCAATTAACTATTAATCGTGAAAAAAATATATAGGGGCAAGCTTAAACTCATTCAACTAAAATGATAAGTTTTTTATTCATATTAAAAATATATATAATATATAACCAAGAAAATGTGCAAAAAATATGTTAAAATTTGTTTGTGAAGTATAATGCTAAATGTCTACTTATTTTTTATGTGGCTTTCATTATATATTTCATTTCTCTTAGGATTTTGAGTCAAGGTAACTTGAATTTCCTAGTTCAGAAAAATTTCACATTTATCCTAAACACTATGTTGTTGTGAAGAATAAGTGGTTAAAATTTCATAATCTTACAAATACCAAATTAATTTTTATAAAAAATTGCATCTGTAGTACAAACAGATTAGAAGTGAACTATCTTAAAATATACATATTCCCTCATATTGTTTTCGTGAGGTATACATTCAAATACCGACTGCATTTGACATTACTTAACATAACTTGATAGCACAATGACAGAGAAGCTTGATTTTTGACTCATAAATTAGTTTTTTAAAATTAGTATGTTGCTGAAACAGATCACACACTACACAAATATTCCATGATTATTCCAAAATCGTAACTTAACCTATAACTACTTAAATTTTGCATATATATAGTCTGTGTCATCGAGATAAAGAAAGTATACTTTTTATCAAGGAATATAATTTAATTTTTTTGGGTAATTAAGAAAACACCTGTTTTCCACCAACACAGTAAGTGGATATCATCTTAATCTTAAAAAGTAATCATTTTGATTTATCTTATTATTTAAGAAAAGATATAATACGCTCATGATCCTAACTTTAGTTTCACAAACGTGAAAGTGAGTTTATGTGCTTACACTTAAAGTAACTATACTTTCAATGCAAAAATGTGCAATATTTTCCATAAGAACATTATTTTTATATCACATCATCATTTTTTTTCTTTTCCATGTAAACAAAGCCATCGTCAATTCTAGTTACGAATGAGTGAAAACAAGTAAAAAAATAGGTTAAGACTCATTAAGGTTAGAAATGTTTAATATATAGTTAAACTATGGAAATGTATAAACTAATAAAGATCAGATAGAAATTGGTTGATATATTATAGACGGATTTGTTAGTAATGATATAAAAAAACTATCCATTTCAACATAGTTTTCAGGTTCACCAAGCTGATTTGTCGTCTATTATTAAGTCATCAACATAATTTATCACCTATTTGAAGAAATTATATCTTTATTCATCCACGACATACAATTTCATGGACCGGTAGAGTAACATTATAAGAAGCAATCAAAACTCACTGCATCAATTTCATTCAGTGCTTTCCAGCGCTCCTGTGGGGCGGGCACATCTCGTACAGATTGCACTGCTCGCTTCATCCATGACGTCCAGACACGAAGGCCTGGTATCTGCTGGCGCTCAATGTAGGCAGCTAGTGAAACAGCATATGCGCGGCCTCTCTCTGACAGTTCGCTATCTCCGCCAATGCGGCCCTCCAGGTTGTGTAGACTCTCGCCGTGCTGAAGGAAGTATGTTTGGAAATTTAGATTTTCTAGTCATAATTCTAACATATTGGGATACTGACTCACAGAGTAGATGCATAATCAAAGGAGAACAATTAAATGTAAGAAAAGAAAAAAAATATATACATTAAGAAACAGGTGATGCAAAATGAATTCAAAAGAAAATCAAGCGTAATTAGGACACTCCTCTAACCTTATTAATAAAATTACACTAAATAATGGTTGAACATAAATTTTTAAACACATGAAAATCGAAAGAAAAATTTATTTTCGAATTTCAGGTGTTTTAAAATTGCATCTAATAATTTATTGTAAATAGTTTTGGAAAGTTTCAATTTGAAACTTTCCAAATAAAAAATTTGAAAAAAATATTTATAACTTGACGTATAAATATTTTTTAAACTTTACAAAATGTATAACATTTAACAAACAATGTTTTAATGTCTGAAGCTGTGTATGCTTTTTTGGATATACAAATTTAGTTCTCATGGGAATGATTAATTTTTTCAATACCTTGTTTTTATTTTATTGGTGAAAAAATTATCCTTTTTTCATAAAAATCAATTGGTTTTATCTTGAAAGTTTGCAATTTTATTCTAAATAACTTTTTTTTGTTAAAATGAATTTAATGCTCTTGTTTAGACTATTTTTCGAGTCCCTATGCAGTCCCAGTGTACAAAACTTTAAATGTCACAGATGTGACCTGTTACGATACTCGTATTTATTAAAAGAATATTATTTTAGTTTGCAAAAAAAAAAGAAAATTGCAACAAAGGAATATCCGACCTAAAGAGGGCCCGTTTTGAAAAAGTAATAAAATTAAAGAGAAAGGTATAAAAAAGTTGTATAATAAGGGCGGACTCAGTCGCAATTTTTTTGCTTTTGTTATGTTGCATACATGTCGCAATAATGTACACAAAGTTTTACCTTGATCTATTAAACAGGTTACCTTATGCACAGTTTCTTTATTCCTTTATCTTTTTTTGTTATGCATGTAAAATATATACTTTTTAAGGTAGATGAATTTTATGTAGTTTCTTGGAATGGATATATTGGAATATCGTGCCGTTATAAAATTCTTTATTTTGTACGCTCTGAGGCTGAGGTCGTAGGCTCAGCCTCAGTTGAGGTCGTAAGTATATCATAAAAAAGAGCGCATTATATTTTACATTAAGATTTAAATATGAGAAAGTTTTATCGCAAATGGGTGTCACATTCGTTAAATGTTGACCAAAAACGAATATGACATCAATGTTTGGGCAATTATAAAAAGAATTCAACTAATTTTATGCACCAATTTGTTGTTACGATGTGGATTCACTATTGCATGTCAAAAATGAAACACCAATTAAAGTGGGTGTCTCTGCATCAAAAAAGGAGTTTGATTCGTCTGTCGGAAAAGTCATAACTAGTATTTTCTTTGATGCTTGAGGAATTTTTTTACTAGTTACCTTGAAACAAGTGAAACAATAACTGATAAATGCTATCCAAGTCTTCTGAAGAAGAGGACTGAATTGCAAAAGAGAAAAAATACATTCTCAACAGTTTTTTTTTGAGGTGTTTTGGCAATGGCGAAACTGAGGGTTCTGAAGCAAGAATTATTGGAACTTCCACTTATTCAGCAGATTTGGCACTCTCTAATTTCCATTTATTTCCTAATTTAAAGAAAGTTGTAATTGGAAAATGTTTTGTGTCAAATTAAGAGACAAACCTTCCAGTTTCATTTTACAATATGTGATACTTCATTTAAGTAGATTATTGTGTTAACTGAATCTTGTTAAATTAAACAAAAAAAAGTCATTTTTATCTCTACTTGAGACACACATATGTAATGTATCATTACATACCCTATTTCTAATGAATATTTTATTATTATAAATAACTCTGACGTTACTTCATAGCGACAATTTGACTTTTCACTAAGTGGTCTTTTTACAAACCATTATAAGCGCGTGCTCTGTAATAATGTGAATATTGGTCATTTATAGGTGACAAATAATTTTATTTTAATTTAACTATGTAACTTAGCGAATACTTATATGAACACAATGCTACGAACGTTTAAATACTTATAATAAATGGCAACGCTATGAACGTTTAAATACTTGTAATAAACGTTTAAAGCATTAGTGTTAACAAATTGGTTAAAATTTGAATATTAACAAATAGATGTTATTGTAAATTTAACATTACTGTGTTGCGCGCTCATAGCACAAATTATAAAAATACATATTCATGGAGTGTTTTTAGATTTAGTGACATAAATATTCATATCCATACTAAGAAAACGTTGCAATAAAATGTGAATTCAATAAACCTTGGAACAAAATAAGGAAACGATCTGTTATATTTAATATCCCCAGTAATTTTATATATGGGAAAGTGTTATTTAGGTCCTGTCTTATATTTAATATCCCAGTAATATCCAGTAATATCCCCAGTATATATGGGAAAGTGTTATTAAGGTCTATACATCAAAAGGAAAAATGGAACCATTATAAAATTACTCACATATCTGCTTGTCTCTCGGTCAAAGCTAATTTTTTCAGAAATTGTGTGACTCAGAAACTTGAAATGTAGCAAAGTAACAGATCATATTAATTTGCGTATATTGCAATAGTTAACACTTTAAAATATTTATACGGTAATGGTAGACTACGCAAATTAAGTTCATGAAATATTATTTTTAGTTCTATATATCGTTTCAAAGGACCAGTATAAGGTGTTCAAAAATATTTGTGTATTGTAAGGAGCATACCATCAGAGGATATTCATGAAAATATGCAAAAGTGTATTCCATTCTCCTTATTTCCGAAACTACTGAATCAAAAATCATGATAAAACAGTGCTGGTAATACAGCGTACCACGTTGGGAAAGCTATAGCAATTAACCTAGCTCCTAAGGTTTTTGAGATATTCATGGTATTTTTACTTTATATATTAACATGGTAAAAAATGTTATTAAAAAATATAAATAGTTTAATAGAAACATTTTTTATATTAAAATGTGTAAATTTTTATATGCGTAGATTTAAAAGTAGTCAACTTTTTTTGGATCAACATGGTTATATAAACAAATAAAAATCAATTAATTATCTTATATTTGTTTATAAAACAGTAGAGCTTAGGAAGAACACTGGATTATGCGAGATAGATTTTTAAGAAATACTTTGATTCCTGACAGATAAAATGCCATTCGCAAACTGTTAATCATCAGAGAGTACACAATATTATCTCTTCATCTTATCAAGTTAGTAATAATTAAGCAATGTGTCAACGCTTTTATGTTTTAATTAAGTTGTAAAGAAATTTTTGAATTTGAGTTCTAAGAAGCTGAATTTATGTGGATGGTCTCTTGATAATTTTGATATTTTGGATTATCCTTCTATAAGAAGTCTAATGAAGGATGTAATTCATGAGTCATATAAATAATACTTAAAAAAATGCATGGAAATTATTTGTTTTGGTGGATAAAAACTCTCGAAATTTCAGAACAAAAAATGATTCCCAATTAATTAAAAAGAGAGTGATCAATGAGCATTAAGCTTCATTTTTGCTTTAATCATTTTGCCAGAAGACTGGTGGCGATTTTAATGAAGAGCAAGGAAAGGTTTCCATTCAAATATTCAAACTGTTGAAGAATGCTGGAATACTCATGGTATGGCTGACATTGTAGTTTTAAAAGGATTGTTCATAACTAGTGAACTTGTAAAAAGCTTTTAAATTAAATTATATATATTATTTGTTTCAATTAAAATGTAATTTTTAATATCGGGTATTTTTTGTGAAAAATATCCCTCTCTAGTATCTCAACAACTAGAGCTAATACAAAAAAAATTGCTTACATTCTTTAAAACAATGCCGAAAATTAATTTAAAATTATATAAAATTATGCATATATATGATTTAATATGCTTTTAAATAATCTTGAACATAAGGGGATACATCACTATAGAAACACAATAACGACATCAATTACTAATATTCATCTGATGCGTTTCATTATAATAAAAAAATTTTTAATCATAATCACAAAGTGATTTAATTACTACCGTAAAAAAGTAGAGTAAAAAAGTCAGAGTTACTGACGTGCTTAATTTTATCAACCAAGTTAAGCCAGTATTGTTTTCTTTTCGAATTTTGAATAGAAAAAGTAGATAAAAAAAAAGAAATAGTCTATAGAAGAAATTTAATTTTTCATAAACAAAAATGTTTGCATAACAAAATTGTTTTAATTTTGTTATTACCTTGCATTTCAATTACAATCTGAGTTAGAAGACCACGCAATTAATAAAGACATTAGCCAAAAATAAATAAAAAACATTTAAACTCACCCTAGTGAGATATATCGTCCTCGGTACAATATGTATATTCATTAAGTAATAAACGATCCTGGATTGTATGTGGCCCTCGTGTTTGTGCACGACAACTTTCTCGCCAGTGTCGTAGATCTTCATGAAGGAGAGTTCGGACTCCTTCTTCTCGTCTAGGGGTTCATAGCGCTCTTTGTAGTGCTCTATTCGAAGGAGGAAATCACCAAGTACAGCCTCCGTATTGATATTGGTATAATCGGGACTGCTGACTTTCACTTCCTGAATAAATTCAATAGGTATGTTTTGTATTGAACAATTTTATCGCCATAAAACTGGAATATAGTTTCAGTTATGTAGAGCCTTTTTATATAAACATGAAGTTGGTAAGTCTTGAAGTGGCACAATGGAACAAATAATAAGTCCTTTCCTATGCAACTTAGATCAGTCAACACAGTTGTGGCTTGAGTATTCGAGTGTGAATGTGGTACTCAAGTACTTAAGTCTCAACTTTATTGGCCTTTTTATTACCTTTAGGTTATTCATAATCTAGCATTTAATGTCAAGGCGTGTATAATCTTATATGACACTGGAACATAAGGGGATACCTCAATTCGTATTATTGTAAGGATAATGTGACATTAAAATTTCTTAATTTAAATTGTATATATTTATTTGACTGGAGTCCATTTGTAGATTAGAACAAGGATGAATGAGAGCAGTATTGAATCTTATACTTTCTCTGTCATACCATTTGAACATTACTATTGTTTTTAAACACAATATTATGGTTCTTGCAATTTTCAGAAAGTTCAGAACAGCAGTAAACACTGTGCTTCAGTTGTCAGTCGATTTGTTTTTCTCCTTTGAATTTTTTTCATGTCAATATTATTAGAGGTTTAATGATATGGTATATATATTTCCCCGTTCTTATTTTATTCTGTTTCAATATGAGAATTTCAGGTTTAAAAAATTGGATTACGTGAACGTCTACCATTTGCATCAAGTGATAAACACATTGCAGTGATCACACCACAGATATGATTTGTTTATTGTGGAGAAAATAATTCTTTTTAGTGTTTTGTTTTTATTTCTAATAAGTATCAAATTAGTTTCTTCATTAAAATAGTTTAGTTTCTAACTGTTAATTTTGTGAATGTATGTATGTTAGTATCTTGGATATTTTACAATTACATATTGAATAATTTAAAAATCACTAAGAGTTAATTTAGTATTAAATGTTCACTACTTTTATATTTTGTAATTTTTTAAGCATTTTATTGTAAAATGTTACTGGTCATTTCCATATTGGTAGTACAATATAAACATTTAATAAAAACGATAGTAATATGTCTGTTACCGCAATTGTTATAAGCCAAGTTTGAATGAAGAAATCTGAAGTAAAAATAAAATGTAACCTAAACTTATTTAATAAATTAATTTTAAACGAATCATTGATTGCATGACGCAGAAACAAAAAGGTTCTATTAATAAATTTGAATTTACCATAGATAACATAGAAAGATGGTTGTAAAAATGTTTCTTGTGGATAGCAGATTTGTGAATAACTTGAATTTTTTCACAGAATTTCGATAAACAAATGTAGGCTGCCAAAAACAACATTCCTGATATATTAGTCTAGTTTACAGATGGAAATTATGTTCTTGCACAATATCGTAACTCATTTCAAGTTATCTTGTATTCTTCCTAAGTGTCGGAAAATAATATATAATAGCAAAATATAAATTACCACAATATTCTTACTACAAATAACAAAAAGTATCCAGTTATTTTTTCATTCACTGTAATTTGACAGTGACATTCATCACTGTCAAATTACAGTTGATGAACAAATTACAATGTCGTCAGTACAAATCAGTCAAATCAGTACAAATCAGCCAAACAGTCAAATTACAGTCGATTTTAACATATTTCTTTAAACCATTTGTTGCAGACTAAAAAAATAATTTTTTAAACATTTTTTTCCATACAAACACAAGATTTGGAACAATAATGACATTTTTATTTTAGCCTTCTGCTGACAGCAATATTTATCATAAAAAATGCTTATTACATACATATAATAGGACTAAGTAAGATTTTTAGATGTTCCATAAATTGTTTTATAATATCTTTATTTAAAACAGAAAATATTGGTTTCTACACAAGTTTCAGCAATATTAGTTAAGCGTCTTCAGTGATTACCGTTTTCTAAGTAGCAAATAGATATGATTATTGACACTGCTCAAATATTTATTATGACTTATTAAGATTTATATTTACAGAAGAGCTAACCATACAATAGCATCTTAAACAAAGGTGCTTGCCAAATTTTTTGTATGTCTAAAATTGATTAACAACTTTGATATAAATTAAAAATTTAAAGCAATTAGGGACATAGATGTGAAGACTTTCACACAATGTGCTAAGTATGTAAAAAAAATTAAATCAGAAGCACGAAGTAAATATGACTTCAAAGAAAAGACAATCAAAAATTACATGAGGATTTCAATTCACGCATCGGTAAAACATCTTAATCCATTTTATAGCAAGCTAGAGGAGATTTTGTAGGTTTGACATATAGCAAGCTAGAGATTGTTCTTTTACTTTTTGGTCAAGGGAGACTGCCAGTCTAATGGAATCATTACATTAAGCGACTAAACAGGTCAAGTCTGTACTAATCTTTATACTGAGTTAAGATACTAAAAGACATAAAGAAAAGACATATAAGATAGGTAGTTAAGAAAATATATAATGACCATCGCTTCTTGCATAAAAGACAGAACAAGAAAACACAATTGGAATCACCATATATTTTTGCAATAATTTGTAATATATCAAAAATGACAGAGATATTATCATATCTCGGGTATACTATAACCTAACAGCTCAGGGTTTAATATCGCTAAGCTATCGTGACTACATTTTAATTGTAAACAATTACATTTTTGAATTGTAATCATTAAATGTAATAACGTAATCTTTAAATATGATGGTGTTTAAAGTAGGTGCTACATTTGAATTAGAAACTCACCATAATATTTTGCTCAATAATGAGAGGATCATCGCATATGGACTCAACGAAGAACAATTTGAAACCCATTTTATTAACTACTATATTCCTAATCATTTCCCGCCTCTCCATCGTCGAATTGGTTGCATCGAAAACCTGAAAACATGAACAAACAATTAATCTGTTAAGTTAAAATATCTTGATTTTGAAATCTTGTTAATGGTTCTATTTTGTATCCCACTATGCAAAAGATGGTATTATGGTTAAGTGTACCATTCATTAGTTTTAAATTATATTTCTATGACTCCAAAATGGGTAGCTAAATTGATAGAAAAATAAATGTAATAAATGTGAAATAAAAAAAGCTAATGTAACAGTACAGTTGGTACATATAAACGTCACTTTATCAACGAGTTAACAAATTAAATAGATAATTGGTATTTTTATTCTGATCATTTTTCTGAGGTGATCTCAGAAGACAGCACATAATGCACGTAATAAAAGATATATTACCGTTTACACTTTAAAAGTTTCTGTTTGAAATCACTGAAATATTTTGACAAGTATTTTTTTTCTTTTCAAGCAAAGTGAACATGGCAAAATGTTTAACAAGACAATAACTTCAGAAGTTCAATGGCCTATTTTGACTTGCAAAAGTGATTTAATATTTTTTTGTACATCATAAATATAAAAAATAAGCTATTAATGGAACTTCATATTTCACATGTTTAACTTTTGTCTGTATTGTTTTAAAACAATGGTAAAACTATACAGCGTGATAAAAACTATATCATCCTTACAGGTTATAAACAATGGTAACATAAAAATGAAAGTCAAATAATAAAAATGTCGGGGAAAAATTTCGTATTGCAAATAATGCTCATGTGCGTTCCTTTCATGTCAACTCATTTATTAATTCTGTTGCAAGTTAAAAAGTCAGCTTATATAAATTCTTATAATTTTTATATGCTTTAAGATGGTAATAGCTTTGATATTAAATACAATTTTGATAATTTTCTTATTGCAAAATTTTCAATAATTCTATCAACGATCAAAAAATTCTTCCAACTTGTGTAAGTACATATAAATTTAATAAGAAAATACCAGCGTTCCTGAAATTAAATTCCTTCTTCTAAAATTGAAGTTATATTTTTACTTAAATCAATAGGAATGTTAAATCCAATATTTCAGCTTTACTTTCTGATGAAATAGTGAGAGAGAGTTTGTGTGTACATTGTATATAATTAAAGTATTAATTGTGTAATTTTTGATAATTTCTTTTTTTTTTAATTGAAATAAATTATTAATTATTATTAAATATTTATTTATAAAATTTTCACTGAACTATCAGGACAGGGGAAGATTATGTAGAGAATGTAACTGCTATATAGATGAGTGCCCAGAGCAGTCACACACACATGTCCGAGAATAGACATAGGTCAAGCCGTCAACAATGACTGACCTGTGCAGTCATCGGCTAGTAGCAAATTCTCATTTTAGTCTCCTGCATCGAAAGTATTGATAACAGCAAAGAAATATGTGCCAAATAATGAATGAGATGAAAGAAATTTTTGTTATGTAATTGGCGTACCACTGCCCAATTCTTGAAAAGCTTGAATGAAAATTAGGTACAACAGTGAATGTGATATTGTAGTAAAATAATAAACTGTAAACTCACAGCTACTTCACCTCCACGTGTCATCAACCAGGCGCAGACGTCATCCAGTGCGTCGAGTGCGCATTGTGTCCTAATTGCCATTGCTTCTTTGTTGTCAGGTCTGAAAAACTCGTGGCTCTTGTAGGCGGTGGTAGCATGCCTTCTGTACTCGCCCAAATTAAATACTGTAAGGTTTAAGAGCTCAAAATAATTAAGACTGTAAAGCCAAAATAATAAAATTTGAATACAAATCTCCTATTATATATCTTTTAAAACTAAAAATGGTTTAACTCGATTACTAAAGACAATAAGTCATTCTAACATATTTTTTTTTATTACGTACATCTTATTACATAATTTTACGTAAAGGCAAAACAATTTTTTTTTCCTAATTTTTAGAAAACCAATCAGTTGTATTGTCTGTTTAGATTGTTGTCTCAACACATCACCAATCCAGTGATACGAAGACTCTTCACAAAACTAATGTCTACTCTATTTGGTCAAAAACCATTTCTTTTTAAGTAAATAATTTTTGTTTTCAATAAAACTAAATAAAAAAGCCTTCTGTATTTACAGGAATTTCATTGCAATATAACTAAGTAAAATTGCTTAGTGCAATGATCACTAATGACTTCTATACGTTATCGCTGATAAATGACTGAAGCTCTTTATACTTATTTAAATGAATTAATATTGTGTGATTTTTGAAAAAAAATTACATAAAGCGTAGATCTGATTGAGCTAATAAAAGTGTTTGGACTCAAAAGAATGATAGTGGCTTCAACATTATGAGAGAAAAGGAAAAGAAGAATTGATCTTTATCCTACGTCTCAGCTCTTTGTGGGATGAAAATAAGGTTTTAATATCTTAAGTCACATTCAGGTATTAAAAACAGCTAAATATAGATGTAAAAACTTACGTATAATTTATTTCCATAACAGTTTGAACAGTTGTACAAAACAGAAACAATGAACTAAAATTGAACATGTCTATGTTGGAATAATGACTACATTATCAGATATTTTAATTTAGATATTCATACATTAAAAAATATTAAATTAAGACTTTGTGAATCGTATTTCAACCGTAAAATCCTAACAGTAGTCAAATTAAAACTGTGAACATACACTTGTCTAGAAAAATTAGTTCAGAGTGCTAAGAGTCGTCGATTTCTGAGTTATACATCTGCACATTTTTGTTCGATCGATTGATTTCAAAGTCAATAATTTTTCATTGCATTATGTTCAAGTCTAATCTCTCCACCGAATATTTCTTTTTTGCATTATTTAAAATTTTTCTACGTACTATTCTAATAATATACTCAACCTATTAATTAATATCTTAAGGGATAAAAAATTTGTTTGGACCGTCACTGGCAGTTAATAGGAAAACCATGTTTTTTAATCAATTTGAAGTGACTGGCAGTTAATAGGTAAACTATGTTTTTTAATCAATAGAAGAAGTTAGCTTGTGTAGGGCACTGGATGCAAATGTATAAACTATGGTGAATAAGATTGTATGATAAATAGATTTTGCCTTTCTTATTTTTATATATATATCCACTTGATATTTATACATTGCTATACTTTGGATTGTGTTGGAAATCCTGCTAATATTGTTGTATAAATATGAAGGGGACAAACAAAAACTAGGTTAACTTTTTCTTATACCATAAGCAATTGTGTTTAAAAATCTACATTTTAGTAACTTTACGTTTCATAGGAATCACATCGAATTAATAACCTTAGAAAGACAGACTGAGGTAAACATTTAAAACAAATAACTTGTGAGAAGGAAAGAAGCATAATAATTTTATGTGGTCGTCGCTTATTGCTTATTGACAAATATTCTGTTTAAAATGCTCTTTGTAAATAGAAAAGAAATTTTAATTAATTTTTATTATTCTTAACTCACAACAAATGTAAT
Source organism: Druceiella hillmani (assembly GCA_039881145.1). Classification (NCBI taxonomy): domain Eukaryota; kingdom Metazoa; phylum Arthropoda; class Insecta; order Lepidoptera; family Hepialidae; genus Druceiella; species Druceiella hillmani. The sequence goes on along the minus strand of JAYKKI010000079.1, from coordinate 5,915,438 downwards.
AGGTATTTATAATTTTAAATTATACAAAAGTGGTATGAAAATTAATATAAATCTTATATAATAATGACAAGAGCGTAATCTTTTGTATAGAATTCCCTTTACAGAATCTAACTGTTATTTTTTCATACTTGTATAAGTTAGATTGCAATTCAGTTCTTCCATTTATTTGTTAAATATTTACTTGATGTGTTTTTATCAACTTATTATTCCTCAAATTAGGGATCATTATGTATCAAGAGAATCAGGAAGATAATGCATTTTTGTAGAGTTGGTAATAGACTAGATTTAATTTTTTTATGTACCATAAGGTCACGGGGTGGAAAAGGCTTCCTTTAAATTATACTTTTTTCATAATACTCTATTTCCAATGCAACATACGATTACAGGACATGATTAAGTGTGAAAAACAGGTAAAATTTTTCTTTTCTTCATTTTCTTAAGACTTTAACATGGAATATGTTATTTAATCTGCAATTATGTATAACAAGACAACTATTTTTGGGTATTTTGGAAAAATTATTTTGAAAACTTTAATTCTCAATTTTATTTTGGTACTTGCTTAATAAAACATGCATTTAATTTTAAAGTGTTAAGAAAGGGAATTTTTATTACTTCCTACTAATGCGTAAACCATATAGTATGTACATTAACAAATTTTATAAAGAAGGAATGTCTATCACTGGGCACGCCATCTATATAGTCAATGTTTATCCAAAAATCTAGAAATGGAAGGCAATATATTAAATTGACTGTAAATATGACTTACCATAAACAAATTTTACTTATAGATCTAAAGTATTAGAATATTTTTAACTATCGAAATAATTTAGATAATTCATATCAATTTTTGAATTTAGTAAAAATTTACCAGTCAACCAAAGCAAAGTAATTTAAACAACCGGTTATAAGTGTGCTGTAAATATTTTTAGTGACTAGAAAAATTAACAAAACTTGCAAAAAGATGATAGTAATAAGTCTTTAGAAAAGAATGATTTGAATTTGTCATGCTAGAGGGAAAAAGAAAGCATAAGGGAAACGGGACAGAGGGATGACAGAATGAATGAAATTAGTATTATTTTTGGCAATGACTTTTGAAAGCATATTATACTCACAATAGATTTCTAAAGACCGTAAAAAATATGACGTAGTTGAACACAATTTTTAAAAAATAATATATATATATATATATATATAATTAATGAAATTAATTTATATAAATGAATATAACAATGTTTATAAATGACATAAAAAACACAAATTAATAATAACATACCTCTAGTGTTAATCCCTATCCAGTTGAGGTACCTCGAAAGTTTTTTTGATATATATGTTTTTCCCCTAGCAGGTAAACCCACCATGGCTATCACGTGTGGTATATTGACATTGTTTGCTCGTTCACCTGTAAAGAAAAAACGCCTATAGAAAAAATTCAGTCCTTTAACCTCCCATTTGGCTTCATTACCTATGAGAAAACTTATTATTTTATTTCATTTTAATTATATCAAATGAAGTAGAAATTTTCTAAAAGATAAACACATTTTTATAGTTTGTTGACAAAATAAAGAAATGTAGGTCACATACTAATGCTGATAAGTGTCAGTCGATCTTTTTGATAAGAATGAAGGTCAAACTTATCATAAAATTAATGTGAAAAATATGAAAATGAAATAAAGGCAGTCCCTGAATTACGCGGAAAGTTCATTTGCAACCAATAAAAAAATAGAAGATAATGCGAAAGGACGATGTGCAAAGACAGCGCATCTTAAAGTTATCAAAAGAAAAATTAATGTAACAGCAATGGAAACGTGATTACTGAAACACATATGACAAGGAGTTTATATGATAGTATTCAAAATGAGTTTAACTGTTGAATACATTTGGCGTTAATTTTGTAGAAATTCATTATTTACAATTAAATGAAACTACGTGATATAGTATTATTTCTACTTTCTTTAAGTTCTTTACAACGACCTAGGTTTCGTTGTATTCTTCAGGTGGGCTGTTAGGTAATAGCTAATCTTTGCTAATAGCCCACCTGAAGATGTTGTAATACAACGAAACCTAGGTCGTGGTAAAGAACTTAAAGAAAGTTGAAATAATACTACATCACGTAGTTTCATTTAATTGTAAGTTTAACTATTGACAAAGCAAAGTTTTACTGCTGAAAAATGAGAATAATTGTGACTATAAAATAACAATAGATTACACAACTTTGTTTATATTGAATGTACTGAAAAAAAAAACTAGTTAAAGTATATGTGGAATAAATAAAAGGATAAGAATATGTTTTTTTTAATTAAAAAAGTAAGGGTCACAAATATAGAACTGTATGTTTTGTGCAAAAGCTGCAAAAAAAATGTTTATGCTATTCCACGGAAATCACATTCCGATTTTAGAATTCGGGATACACAATATGAGTTAATTCATGCTAAAATAAAACTTACAGAATTTTCCTTACAGAAAATTTTGGTGAATCTAGCGAACATTGTAAAAGATGGATGCCATCCCTCAGGAGTTCATATTAATAATGTAAAACTAATTCATATTTTGAGACAAAATATCTGTATTATCTAATCTAGGATGTAATCTACAGCCTATGCCAAATTTCGTGTAGATTTGTTCAGCGATTACGGAGTTATAAAGCAACATCCATCCGAACTTTCACATTTATAATGTTACATATTAATATGTAGCTACATTTAAAAGAATGCACAGACAACTCTTTGATAATTTAAAACATAAATTTGGAATTTTGTTCAAAAATTGCTTTCTTTTAATTGAAATGACATTTACAATATTAATCTGAATTTTTAGAATGCGGTCTTAAAATATTAAAGTGAAAGGCAGCAAAACAATTTTTTTTAAATTATACTTGGGCCATCTCTTTAACATAATTGCAGTCTTTATTTAGTAGTTTTTTTTAACTATAACAATAAAAACATTGAAATAAATACGTATATTGGATATACCATGTATAAAAAATTGCTTTTTACCAATAATTTTAAGGGTATTAACAGTTTCTGGTCTAATAAGAAACCAAAACTTTAAAAGAACAGTCGCATAGAGAAAATACCCGATTCGAAATATTTTTTGCCAATGTTAGGCATCCGCAAATGACTCGTTACATTATAGCACTTAAAAACTTACACTTTTATCATCATATTCATCAAGTTGCTATGAAATTTATAATAATAAAAAATACAGATAACATCAATATGTACAACATTGATGATACAACTAATAAAATAACAAAAAAATTACCATCTCCGAAAAATTGCTTATTAAGATATTTCCATCCTTCTCTACGATTCAAACTAGATTCCATTTTTTGAAATAACGGCAAATATTAAGTTTTACTTCACACTATAATCCAATTAGTTTATTTTTGAACACTGTAATTACAATTTAACAATCCTAACCTTTAAATGTTTAAAATGCCACTGTCAGACATGACACTTTCTGTCACACCACTGATTGATAAAAAATTGTTTATATTAGAAATGTTATCCGTTTTTGGTGACCAGGAATACTATGCGTATTACGTATGTGTTATAATTATTGTTAAATATTAGTGAGATTCTTGCTAACACAATACGGTCGTAAGTTTTGTAAGCTCTATTCTACACGATTTTGACCATATAGGTACATAGATACTAGACAGATATATTAGTTGAAAAAAATATTTCTACATAAAGTCCCAAAATATATTGGACCTAATAACATAAACTGTATATGGATTTTATTTTTTTTTATCATAAATAATTTGCTAAGAAATGTTGCTTGCCTATATGTACACAAATAATATTTTAATATTAGTCACCACTAATACAGGAAAAAAAATAATAATGTCATTGTTCCCTGATTAATAAATGGAGCTATCTACTTTAAGTTATAATAAAAATATACAATTTTGATATTCATCATTCGATTTATTAATTTGTTGTCAAGAAAGACTAATTATATTGTTCTTTAACTGTTACTTTTTATGATAATGTAATAATATTAGCTACTTATTTAGGAAATGACAAAATAATTTTTTACTATTAGGCGGATTATATAAAAATTACATTTTTGTGGAATATTCTGAGACGTGTTTTTAAAAACATTCCTATGTAGAATTAAAAATATGGGTACTAAAGTGTAATAGACACAGCTGAAATTATTTCGTTTCCAATTGGAGTGTAAAATATTGTTTTTACATTCGAAGAAATCGTTATTCGCTTCACAAGTTTTAAAACTACACGATTAAAGAGATTATAAGAAATATTAAACCGTTTTATTAATATATCGCCATCAATAAAATTAGTCTTTTAGTTTTCATATTTCCGACGTCATTTTAAATTTTCATTCTGCATATAAATGTGTAGAACATGCTTATTGGAATGCAAAGACCATAGACAGTTTGCTGGAACCGCATAGTCAGCAACTGAAATTTTGTCCAAGGTTTTTTTTTAATTTTAAAAATTGCGAAGGTAATTCCTTGGTTTGAGAATGATAAATTAGCTTTTTATCTACTCATTTAACTATAATTTGAAATACCATATTTACACGAGCATTTAATCAATATAGATAAGAAGTAGTTCCCATCCGATATAATGTCAAGGTTAGATATTATACAAGACGTTCTGTCATTGGAATACTTACCGGTTTTTTCGATCCGATATTACCTAACTAAGTTGTTACATTCATTTTAACGATATTATAATGACAAGTTTCTCACAAGCATGCATGTTTAGAGGCCGCGGTATCCATAATATTATAAGGCGAGGAAAAAATCTGTTCGATTATAGGGTTAGGATTGATGTTAGACAATAATTCCAGTCACGTGAATAACACAACTTAAAGAGGCAATACAAAGTTAATTTTATTCGTAAGGTAATTTTTCTTGTGCAAGAATCAGACAGTGTTTATAATATCCGCGACATAGACAATAGGGTTGACGGATATTCACATTGAAGCCAACGTCGATAATTGCTAATAATCAAATTCAAAACATCGATATTCATTGACATCGGGTAATGCATTTTGCATTTTAATTAATATTACCAATTCTATATGATGGATATCAGACATGTCACCTAGATTAAAATTTAGTGTTTTACTTAAATTAGTATTTGGCATTATTTTTTTATGTCACAGCAATGAAAACCCGGAAGTTTATAGACATACAAATAAACGCAACTACACGTTAAACGAGACAATTTGTCTTTGTTTGGTGATTGAAAAAACTGTCAGTGTGATGTTCAATTAAAGAAACGAACGAATTAAGTTCAAGGCAGTTTTTGAACCGCCTTATTTTTTTTTTAAGTTCTGTATAAATACAAATATGGACATGATACACTTTTGCTTCGCGTCGCTTTAGCCTGATAGGATTTAAAGAATTTCATTAAGATAAAGTGGGAAATATTATCATTCATAAAAGATTATTTCTAGATATTGTACACATTTAGTAGTCTCATCTAGTCTAATCTTAGATACCTATCTACTATAAACGGAGTTATTTAGAAAATCATAAACATTTAAGTCAGGGTATTAAGATAACTAAGACTCATTTCGATGATGATGACACCAACAATTTTGCAGTTCTGAGATAAAAGACATTGTTCGTAATATAAATGTGCAGAGGTGATAAACTGGTATAAGAAGCTGACTTTTGTGGGTTCATAAGTACACAATAAGATAATCATAATGCTTTTTCTTGCATCACATCCCATTATCGGTATACATGATTTCAACGCTAACGCAAGGATTAAGCGCCGTGCAGTTCACTGTACATCGGGAGTGACGCGACAATATCAAATCAATAAGACGCGACGTGGCGCACGTAGCGCTTAAGCAGGAGATATAATGACTCAATACCAAGAAATAGGTACACTTCAATGGGTAGAACCACCCAGTCACTGTGGGATAAAAAACACGAGTAAGCAGGCAGACTCGTCAAGCGGGTTACTCGATACCTCAAGAAACACGACCTTATCATATATATGCTGCAACCTACAGCCTCATCAGCTTTACTACAAAGAAAACCGTTAGCAAATTTTGGAATGCAGTTGCTGTTGGTCAAATATTGTAGTTGATTGTTAGATCAAGTGCCGTCTGCGACAACCAGAGATAATGATATAGGTATTTTCAAGAAGGCTATTAGCCACAACTACGTCCAGAGCCACCTGCACCGGTCGGAATTGCCAACTATATTCTAAGCACCCTGCGTTTAGAAGATAAAGGTATTCCCGACCACCTCAACTGCAGCACTCTGATTATCGAGAATAAAACAGCTTGAAAAGATGGCCTTGGCCAAAACATTCATTCATTTAGGCAACTGGACGTTGGCTAAATGAATGAATATTTTTTGTAAATCTTTCAGCTAGTCTCTAAGTTTATTAGAAACGCTGGCTAAAAGTGGAGGAAAACAGAATTCGTTTAGATCTATTTGATATTTTTTGTATAACAAATATTTGATGATAAAAATATTAGGTTACTGAATTTGAGATATTCCATTTAGTATATTATATCTAAAACAAGAAACAGTACCTACATTTAATCAAAGTACGAGCACAGTACATACAGCTTTAACATCTCAAAGATATCGTGCCGGCAACGACAAAACCTGGAGACAGGGTGATGATGAAATTGTCAAAGGTGGTTTCAAGAACTCATTGAGGATTTAAAACTTTTCCTTTTTAGAAATATTCCATACATTTTGAAATAGTACTTTGTTGGTAGAAGATTCAATTAATACTATGAGTAACAAAATGGGACCGAGTCAAGTTCCTTTAGTTCCAGCAACTAAGCTGTAATATAGCACCATTTAAGCCTCATTCTGTCATTGTACCGAACACTTAGAACTGTTGAAAATAATTGTTTTTCATTACTAATAATACGACGTAAAAATGGTTGGTTTTTATATCGATTAACAAAGGAAAATTTTGAGGTTGTTTCTCTTCTGGTTTTCTTTATCTTGTTGACGGATTTCAAATAATTAATTGTTTGAAATATTGGAGAATTTGAAAGCAATCGGTATATCGGCATTAGCTGCTGCAAGCTTAATACCGTCGAAATTTAACTTTTCAAAACATTTGTATTTTTCGCGCAGTGATTGATGGTATTATGGCCAAATAGTTTTTTGATATTTCCAGCTATCTCCGTAGTTGATTTCACAACGGAACTTATATTCGAAAAGTTATACAAATAACACGAATTATTTGTTTATCAATCATTTTACATTCATTGCACCACGAAAGACAATTACAAGGATAATAATAAACCACTACTTACTTTTTAGATGGTATGAATGTTACTTTAATTTTACAATTTTAAGAGAGAAATGATGTTAGAAGCAATACGAAACGTTAAAAACATTAGACTTTTGATTTTAGTACCCACTTAAGAAAATCAAACATTTAAACAAGCGGGTATAGTACTAAAATTTACAGGCGGAGAAAATAAACAGAGATAAAAAGGATTAGATTCTAAAATTAAAAGTATTGGCAAGATATGGAAAGAAGTTAAGATGCTGATAGAAAATAGAAGAGGGTGGAAATCCTTGAAGGAAATCCTTTTTTATTTACTAAAAATCTTAACGGATTTTTAGTAAATATGTCGATGGAGACGGTTTTGTTAACAATCACTTGTTAACTTTATCGTCTGGTCAATAAAATCACTCGGTAAAAGTAAGGCTGAGTTCAGACTCAGTTGCCGAAAACTAACTTCAAAATTTAAGCTAAATTATAACAAACTCCATAATTACTTATCACTAATAATTGTCATTCTTTAATTTTTCGCTCTCATTAATATTTTGATTGTAATTCAGGTTAAAAGAAATAAATTCTTTACAGCAAAAAAAAAATCAGGAATTGTGGGTCCCATAATTTTTGGTTAATACAGACTTCATCGCCAACAATCTTGATTCTTCTAAATTCCTTTTTTGCGTGGCAATATCTTAGTTAACAGTAATTAACATGAAATCATATCAAATATAGAGAATAGAGATAAATAAAATCACTCGATAAAACCTATAGAGCTTGTTAACACGCGCCTACGATGGTACGCGTCATAAGAAGCAGCAATCAAAGAAGTATTTAGTGTTAGCAATAACCACATTAAAAAAAATAAATTTAAATTTAGAACAATAAATGTAGTTAGCAATAACCACATTAAAAAATTTAAATTAAATTTGGAACACGAAAAAACGCGGCTATTCTAGGTTTTTTTCGACAATTGAGAAAAATTACACTTAAGAAAAAAATATATTTTAGAAATGGAGATGAAAGGAAAATTCTAATAGTTCTTAAAAAAATCTTCTGTCTTATATAGTTTATAAGAGAGTTTCCCTTGGCAGGTTGATGTACAGATGTTCAGTTAATAAAGTAAAATTTTTATCGAGTTCTCCATTATAGAATGTATCGCCCACTCTCTAGGGATTTAAAAGTATTAAGTATTTGCATAAAAGCAAATGCTTCTTCAAGGGTAAGTGCTCGTAACTAGGGATATAAAAGTATTATTTGCATAAAAGCAAATGCTTCTTCAAGGCTAAGTGCTCGTAGCTATCGTAGGACTTCTAAAAATGATACAAACGTAATGACATTATGATGCTATTTGATTTGAATTACTTTATTGTCTTTTATTGCAACAGTGAAGTATTTTCTTTATTATCTTCTTATAGTTATTTATGACATTTTATTAATAAAAAGTTACTAATAAAACCCTTAGTTTTTAATTTATAGTCATTGCAATTCATAAACATAAATGGTGGTTAAAACGCAAAGTAAAAATCGGGGATATATATATATATATATATATATATATATATATATATATATATATATATATATATATATATATTTCAACAAGATAAAAAATACTTTTTTGAAAAAATAATTTCTATGTACAATAATTTATTTAAACTTTAACATCGGCCATCAGTTGTTGTTAGCAAAAATAAAAGAAAGAAATTGAAAAATTTGCCTTTTGCAGATTGGCAGATATTAAATTTACAAAAAAAAAGTCGCACAGTACAGTTCGAGTGTATGATAATTGTCTATGTATTTATACCGCTTCTGAATAGCTTTTAATAAATTTTATAAAAATGAATAATGGCCTTAATTTCACATAGTACGAATTTCACATAATTGAACATAGTACGAAGAATATCAGATAGATGGTGTCAATTTCTTAAGCCGTAGTTTATATAGTAGTTCATATTTAAGATTTAAAAAGGGAAGCGTTAAAACGTTTTCTATTCACAATTAAATGGAACTTCGTGATGTAGTATTATTTCTACTTTCTTTAATTTCTTTACCATGACCTAGGTTTCGTTGTATTACAACATCTGCGGGTGGGATATTAGCAAAGATATCGAGAATCACTAATATCCCACCTGAAGATGTTGAAATTAAAGAAAGTAGAAATAATACTACAACACGTAGTTCCATTTAATTGTGAATAATGAATTTCTACAAAATTAACGCCAAATATATTCAATATTCAACGTTTTCTATTATAAATTGGACTCGACTATCTGTTTGATGGCATATTTGTTTGTACTACAGTTAGTAGTTTCTTAGTAAAGTTATAGAAGGTATAAGTGCTCTAGACATATTTTCGTTGCATCGTGCTTTGGAAGTGGCTCGCAATCTCATCCTGGTAAGAAGGAAGTTCTGTTGCTTTACGTCAAAGGGTCAGTACAGTTTAAACTTTGAACTTGAACTTTGGGCCGAGTATATACGTTGTAGTATGACGTATAGAAACATTCTAGAGGTCGTAATTCGTGATTAATTTTTATTATTTTCCCTCTTTATAAGGATGTTATCATTATAAGAACTCTTTTGTATTTAGCCTTGTATATTAATCTTGTAACCTGTTATGTAACAAGAATCACATTTGGCAAACTTCTAAGGAGCTACGTTGATATGACAAAATAACTTTTCTGCCAGTATTTTGGCTTGTTGATTTATTAAAAAAAAAAATATTACAAATTAAATGTAATAGAAGCGCATTGTCTATGGATTATGTTCCATTTCCGAATAACATTTTTTTCTCAATAAAATACACCAGATTTAGCTTTTTAACTTAAATAATCTACGTACTTATGTGTTGTGACATTTAAACTTATATCACCTAAGTAGTGTGTTGTGATCTAAAGAATATTGCTAATAGGCTTAAAGAAATTTAGGACTATTCATTCTTATATGTTGTATCGTTTTGAATATTTCGTAGTCACAGTTTATTAGTTTTTAAACATCTGAGAAATTGGTTTATAAAATATTTATCTTATTTGATCGTATAAGAATCCGATTCGAAATTAAGTATCATTTGCAATGTAGTTCAATTTCTGTGTTATAAAACGAATGATGAAAATTACCGCCATTAGAATTTTGACAAGTTAGTACCGAAGTGGGACATAGGACCGATATCAGATGACGTAAATATAATTTTGATGTAGCAAATTTAAAAATTACGAACAATAAGGCAAATGGAAAATTCAGCCAAATTAAGAGAGAAGTTGTTTTTGCTGTAATCTGTGCAAATTTCTTTACCCAGGACTATCATTTGTACGAAGTTGTGATTTTTGCGTTAGATCACATCACATCACATTACAGTTATTTGAGCTACGTCTGTCTGTGACGAACGACACGAATTCGTGTTGGACGTTCGACAGTTACGAATCACGTGTGTTTTATCCTATATAGCTTCTATCACATTGATCTCAGTTTTCAAGTCTTTATTATATATTTCGACTACCAGAAAGCTTTTGATTGCGTGGATAATGATATCCTGTTAAACTGCCCTGAAGCCAGATTCTCTCTTCAATTCTTACGTTTCTTCTCTTTGTGTCTTGCGGACAGAAAGCTATAGACAGGTGTGAGTAGGTAATTTTATATTTGAATCTTACTGCACGAGATCAATTGTCAGCCAGGATTCGAATCTTGAGCTCATTGGTGTTCACTATCCTGGTAAATAATTCGGTAATGCGATTAAATTTGCATTCTGCGCATTATTTGCGGATGGCTTAAAGGTCTTTTTTTATTTTTGTGGAATAACAGCCTGTAGTAGCTGCAGAGCGATATCAATGCTGTTTTCGACTGGAGCGTTACGAGCAGTTTGCGGTTTGATTCAAGCAAATACTCTGTGATGAGCTGCATTCGAGAACGCTCCTCTCAAGTATCAATATACCACTTTCAGGACACCTTTATAATAACGTATTGAAAAAGTTCATCCAGGAGTTAAATTCGACTCGCGTCTGACTTTTCGTGGCCATTTGACCGATATAGCAAAAAGTCAATGAAAAAGTTTAGATTGATGTAGCATAACGCCAGAGTATTTTGATTCGTTGCCTCAAGTAATGTATTGAATACGACTTTAGTACGAAGCAAGTTAGAAGCCAACTCTGTTATTTGGAGCACACGTTAAACTAAGCACAACCTGATGCTTGAACGATATGGTTACTACTCTTTTCTATTTCCTACCGATTTTCTCTTGAATATGCTGGATTACTATACGTTGCAGCACAGAAGAGTAGTTTCTTTAGTGAAATTTATTTTTATTAAATGGAAAAATGCTCTCTTTAATGTTTCGCTCTCTGCACTCGATAACTGTTTATGCTCGCTTAGTCATCTTCTTGCTATATCGACATCTAGAACCGAATTTTATCGAAATTCCCCGCATTCCCACGATATAAAATTGTTCAACCACTTAATTGCGATTGCACCAGAATGTGGTATGTTTGTGATGAGCGAGAATAAACTTATTGAAGGGTATAATTGTTATAGCTTTTAAGGTCATTAAATTCATTAAATGGTCTTGTTATCGTTATCGAAACGCATTGGTTTAATGTTGTAATATTTTCATAACTACGTAAATACATAAAAATAAGTAACTATTATTACGGTTTACTGATTTGACGTTATCATATAATAAGCAAGGTGTCTTCTAATTAAATCACAAGAAATCTTTTCCGAGCTGCTTACCAACTGCGGAAAACAAGATAAGAACTAAGTAATTCCCTGCTTTAGTCTCTCTGATATGAATAAAGCAATAACATTCCAATCACTTTTATTATCAGAGGGTAATGATATAAGCGAGTAAGTGATATGAAATATTTCCTTCTACCGCTTCGGTATTTATTAACCGGTATTTATTTCAGGTTTTTATTAACCGCTTCGGCTGCGATGTCTTCTTTGTTGAAAACTAATAAAGAAGTGAAAAATCCAACTAGTTTTATGATGCTAGACTAATGTTCAACAGATCTTATACATAGTATCGTTAAAAAAGAAAAAAAAACCTGTCGCTACGAGGGTTCCGTACATATTTAGGTATTTATAAACATTTAATGTTACATAGTATCTATGTTAAACTATTTAAAAAAATTAAATTTTTTAGAACGAAAATATATTGCTAACTATATCTTTCACAGGCGCATATTTTAAAAAATGTACGTGATGTAACTATAAAATAACGATTTTATGATTTTTTCTTTACTTTTGCTCTGAGACCTTGTTTATTGCCAAACTTCATGATTCTAAGTAAACGGGAATTACCCTATATATAGATTTTGATTTGTTTGCAAGTGTCAATATTTGAGGTATAAATGGCCGTATTTTTAGAGCCTTTCTTGATTTTTTGACAGCTCATACATACAAATATTTTATATTAATTTCAACTTGTTACCTTCACGCGTTTCTGAGAAAAAGGGCATTGACAGACCAACGAAGTCGTCCTATAAGGGTCCTTTTTTCCTTTTAAGGTACAGAACCCTAAAAGTAGTAGCCAGATTCTCTCTTCAACTCTTAAGTAAAGTAAGTAGTTATAGATAATTTTAGTAAGAATAAATTTTAGTAGTCATACTGAAGATATTATGATCCGTAATGAGAACATCCGTAGGAGAACTAAGGAGATATGATTCGTAAGATTGGCAGGTAAAAATGGCAATGGCCAAGCCATACGGCACGCAGAAAGGACGACCCTTGGGAAAGAAAGGCTCTCAAATGGCAATCACGTATCGGAAGAAGCAGAGTAGGACGCCCCCCCCCCGTTAAGTGAGCAGACGATCTCGCAAAGATAGCGGGAAGCCGATCGATGCAAATTACACGGGATTGATATTCGTAGGAGTCTAGGGGGGATTTCTAGGAGTAGATATTCGTAGGAGTCTACTGTTCAGTAGTCAATATGCATTCTTGTTAATGATAATACTACAGTATTATTATGAAGTATAAAGTTTATAGTGAAGTATAAATTTTATAAAATTATCTGCAACTAGCTGTAAACGATTTCGGTCGCGTTAAATTACGAACATCATAAGAAAATATGCCAGGTTTTTTTTAAATTTCGGCCGCGACATGTGCGCTTAATTTTTAAATTGATATTTCTATGAAAATTTATTATACGGAAGTCTTTGCAACTGACGGTTATTCAGAAAAAAAATAATAATATTTTGACATTTTTCGTGAATAAAAACGATTTTAATTATTTTCTAAGGAATTGCTCGATTTTACGAGTTCAAATTTGTAATTCAATCGATAGTTCGTGATTTATATATTTTAGTACGTAACACGATATACACCGCGTCAAATTAGGTAACGGTTGATAATACTAATAGTGAACAACTTATAATAAATCATACTTATAGTAAACAAACATTTGCACTTATAATATTGATAATAACAAAACTAGTTTTTTTTCGAAAATTAATGAAAAAGCACCCATATTCTGTGTACGATTTAAAACAAATTGTGAAATCAATTATAACACGACCGGATTCTTTTTTTAAATATTACGTATCTCGAAATACACCTGTCTCCTTAAACCTGAGCCAACCTGAACGATTTACCTAATAATTCATTCGTTTATGCCTAATGTAAATTAGAGAAAATTATTAATAATAATGTAATTAGTATATTCTTTTATTTCAACACAAAATTAACAGAAATAGGCCCGCGTATTCTGTGTTCGATTTAAAAAAAAAAGAAAAAGAAAAGAAATCTATTTATAACGCGTTCGCATTCTTTTTTTTAAATTACGTAACTCGAAAATAATGCCTATCCCCTCAAGCATTATACCTAATAATTTAGTCGTTTAAGCCTTTGTGAATTAGAGGGAATATTCATTTTTATTACTCAAATTTTCCGATTAAACATTTTATTTACCTATCGACATTAAACGATATCTCAATGTTCTTATACATGAATTTAAAAAAAAATCTCTGGTGAAAGAACTGATGGGAGCAAACTATTTCAAAAAGCAAGAAAAAAGAGGCCGTGTGGCCCCTTTATTTTAAGGGAAGAAATATAGAGATTAAGGTGGTAGCTACCGTCTTCCTCTGTAGAAACAGGATCAATATGTTTTCGGGTTACTAATTCAGTAAATAAAAACACACAATCGACATGTCAACCTTCAGACCGGAGAGTTAATTCGAAGCGTACCATAGACGTCATTATAACTGTAATGTTGGCAACGCGGAATGCAGTTAGCTGTACTGGCGCAGTCAAAATGAAACGCGCGCGGCGGGAATATTATCTCGGAGGGCATTGGCAGGTCGGGGCCTGTGGAAAGTTCTACTTGAGGCGACAAACTCCAAAGTCGCACTCGTGCAATGTTATAAACTTGTACTTTGACATGAAGCAGAGGAGCTAAACATTTTTTTATAAATCAAGGATATACAATTCGAATTTTATTTTCATAGGGGTTTTATTGTCAATTAGAATGTACTCACAAGGACACAAAACATTATAGCAATAAATGGTAAATGGAACCTTGTGAAAAATGGTAGTGGATCGTTCCAATGATAATTCACTGTACGGTGTTCACGAAAAAAAAATCGCCCTTGTATATAAGAGGAAGGGCTTAAAAATATTTTATTGCACATTCACTGAAATTTGAAGTGTTTACTTGGAAAATTTCACGCATACAATTAGGTCTAAAACTATAGAAATTGTGAGCCGGTGACAGACGGACTAATGTTTTTTTAAAAGGATTAAGTAAGATTATTAATTTCAATAAAATTATATGATTGAAACTTAATCAGATGCGGTGAATTTAAGGGAAAAAGCTAATATGTATTACTAGTTGGTTCGTGTGAATAATTCACAAGTCACCAAATGGTAACACTCGTTAATTAAACATATTTTAGATGGCGCTGCTTACGATATAAACACCTTTGAGAAATAATATATAGAGAATTAAAAAATGAATTCTGAATTGTTTGTTTATTTTCCGTCATTAGCGGTGAAGGTAATCTTCAAAATGAAAACTCAAACATTGGTTTTGATGAAGTATTAAAGGAGATACGACATACTGACAAAAACACCTTTAAAAAACAATTAATATATATAGAGATTATTAATGCATGACTATATAAACGTGTCTATTATGAAAAATTACACCGTGACTCCTATTTTCAACTGCATATTTACCTCAAGTGGCGATATAAATCTTAAGAAAATTATATATTTGAAACTAAATGGAATGCGGATGAAGTTGTGGGCAAAACTGATAAGCTATATTACTAAAATGTAATTGAAAAATTACACCGCCAATTTTATTTTATTTTCCATATTTATCGAAGCGGCTATATCAATTTTAATATAATTAGGTAATTGAAACTAAATCGAACGTGGGTGAAGTTGCGGGCAAACGATAATAATATAATTTATATTATTAATACATAACTCTACAAAAGTATTTATTATGAAAAATAACACCGTAACCATCATATACCTTCCCTGTTTAGCTAAAAAGAATTTAGGTAATATATTGCATTATGGTATATTTGATTACTCGTATATTGAGATCAAAATTCAAGAGGAGTTGGCGCATAGAGAATAAGTTAACTCACTTAGGTATTTAAATTTTTAATAAATAAACATTGTTACAGGTTGCCTATATCCAGTAAAATTAACGTCAAGTACAATGAGTGAATAGAGGTTGCATTTCGTCACTAAAAAGATTTAAGAAATGTTTTAGTGAAGTATGTTTAATATTTGTCAATCGGTAAAAAGTTGGTTACCCCTGTTGTAAACAATTATAATCGGTCACATGTGTAGGAAGAGTTAGGGTCGACATATAATAGTTTCAGAGATAAATCGCTTTATCTACCTATGTATACCCTCACTCTGTGTCATACCAAATAGGGAAATGAAATTAAATGCTAAGTTTACCCTGAGACTTCCGCGTATGACCGACAGAAAGGTTACGTTAATAATGTCTTTCTGGTATGATTTTTAATATAAAAGTTATTTTAAAAATGCTCTTAAAATAAAAAAAAAACGGCTGTCAATTGGCTATTAAATATTACATTTTTTGATATCTATTATGCGATCCTTTTTGCTTATTTCCATTTTCATATTTTTTGGATTTGTTTTTTTGTTAAATATTAATCCTTGTTCGTATTTAAAAATTCAGTGTTTCGTTTACTAAAATGGCAATTAAGTCGAAAATCTTATAATTACCTTGATGGGAAATATTTGAAAATAATTTTTGATAAATAATAATTTTTTTGATAATCATGTGCGACCCTTATTTTTGTTAATTACTTCGTTTTTCGTCTACATTCGTCTATTTAAAATTTAAAAAAAGGGGAAATTTGCATTTAATCTAAATTAAACTTATTCCCTCTTTCTTACTATTTTTGCGATGTGGTTTTAAAAAACATTTCATTTAAATACACGTGCGTAGAATGCGTGTTTTTATTTTTTCAATAATATACAGTAAAAACCTACGTATTTCAGTATTCAATTACATTTGACCCACGACAAGAGGTTGCCAGACTTATTATCAAGAAATGACATAATTTTTGTTGGGGTCGTTAAACAGTTGAATACATTTAGTTGGAAATGGACGAAATGCGATATAATTGTATTCTAAAGGTGGTATTGAGAAAAGATTGTGGCCAAAAACTGATGGAGAATCAAGAATTAACACTATTCAGAACAATAGCTCTCTTCAACAAGACTGACTATTACAAATTTTCTTTTTAATAAAAGAAATTGTTATTTCTTATATTGATGAAATAAATATAAAGAGAATTAAAAAAGGACGTTCTATTATTTATACAGTTCATAATTCTGTGCATCAAAATGAGTAGAAAATATTATTCAAAATTGTCAACCTTTTAATGTACTTCTCTTTGATGATGATCTTTAAATGTACTCAATTTGATGTACAGAGTCACCTGTATGAAAAACACACGTTTTTTGACACCTTCTTATATTAACTATAAATTTCTAGAGTCTATAAATTACTAATTTCTAAAATACTTTTAAATTCGAAGTTGATTTATATAAAAAACTAAATATACTGAACTGAATAAAAGTTGAACTTAGTTAATAAGCTGTAACTAACAATTGGAAAGTTGTTGGTGAACAAAATCCTCAATTGCTTGAAATTAATGTCATAAAGAATAAAAGAAAGAAACAAAAATAAACATTATAAAATAATATCGGTTGTTTTTTCTTTTTTCTTCCATAATTTCCTTTCCTCAAGTTTCGAAGAACATACACCCCATACACAACTATTCGTGAATATAAATTATTTACTCTATCTGCGTCCCGAACTAATCTATATCGGATCAGCTTACCGTATATACATCTATATTGATTAAAACGTGTTTAAATACGGGTCGGTTTGAAAAAAAAAATCGTAAATCTTTTCATATAAGTATTAAAATATTGATAAAACAAAAGTAACGAAAAACATATTTGCGCTTTATGAGCTTCGAATAATTTATCGTTCCCTTTTGTCATAAAAAATTTTAGAAGTCCATTTGATAATCTATCTAGATTTTAATTTTTAGCCTATTTTATTTTGCAAATTATCCTGTGTTAATATGTAACCATTGGTGAATCTTTAAATGTCTAGTTACAATAACGTAAAGACAACGCAGTCTAATCCTCAGTGTTCTCTTTGTACCGTTTGGGATAAGTATCTACATTCAACAATAAAGATGTAATCATGAGGAGCAAAGAAAAAAAAATTAGTTGTGTCAGCAATCAGAACATGAAGTGAATAATATCCATGAAAAAGCTATATTACACAGAAACAAGTTTGTTAACTGAGGGCATTGGAGTGAATTCATCAAAAATAACAGTTTTATATATCTTTTTTGTTTACAAAAGCAAAAACCATTATTTTTTATAAAAGAATTAATTTTTACAGCTGAGACGAATGGCTTTGAAAAACAAAACCATGAAATGCATGCCGCAATACCCATAAAGTAGGATCTCATAGTTGTCTATGTGTCTTGAAATTAACGTTCAAGTTAATTAAAATAATTTTAATTGAAAGTTCTAATTTTAAAAAATTTCCAGATCTTTCAAATCTGCGGTGGATAATTAGAGGGGGAACGATCATATTTCACGTCACTTTGGTGTTGTGATTGTAAACTATGTTAAAAACGAAAGACGTTAAATGAAAACTGAAATACATTTTGTTAAAATATACATTTTGTTAATAAAAAGCTTTTGAATCCTACTCGCCTCAATGGGGTGTGCGCTAAAACACATTCTCCCAATTTACAAGTAGTTGTCATGTTTTTATCAACTTCCCCCTCTGAAGCAGCTACTTGCATATATGTGTAAAACAGTAGAGATAATGACGTTGTGACAGACTGACAAACAGACATAACGAAATTATAAGGGTTCCTAGTTTTATAACGGAACCTTAACCCAGAGTTTATAATAACAATTCATTTTTAATCGCTTTCTTCTAACGTCTCTACTGCACAAATAAAATTCAATAACAAAATATTATCATATATATATATATATATATATATATATATATATATATATATTTATATATATACACATAAATACATATATAATTGATTGATCCGCGTATCAACGCCCAGCATCATTTATAATGCGGGTCGCTTACTCTAAACAGTTTGATGTTTTTATTACAGTACGAGCATGTGCAAAGTGCAAAGCAAGGTTACCATCATTAAACCAGGTATATGCGAAATTCCGCCAATAAAACTTTTATCAAATTCATGCTATATGTGAATCACGTTAATAAAAATATGACATAGTCACAATTTAATACTAAATTGGCCAAACCTCATCTACGTCACAAACGTGGCTGGATGATTTCGCATCAAGAGTAGTGTATTCCATTCCAATCCAAAAGAGAATGTTTGTAAACAAAGCAAAATGACAATACAGGTATTGTAAACCTTCTGATTGTATTCGTATTAATAATATAATAGAGATTTATTTGTGATTAAAACAATCCTTTGTAATAAAACAATACTTTGCAATAAATAATTCATAATTACGTTAATAGCATTTATGAATGTTTAAATACCCTGCCAGAAATTGAATTCATAACCTTTTAGACGGGCTCTAGTGTCGTAACCTCCATGCACGGCCGGAATATATACGAGTATGCCGGAGTACGAATAAATAATGCCGAACATTGACATTAATGTTTTTTTAGTGTTGTTTTTTTTAAATAAATATGGCTAACATTAAAAATAATCACCGAAAATATAAAAGCAAAAGCTTATTTATTATAAAAAATAAAACTTGCCAAGCACGAGTGGAACTCGCACTACGAGGGTTCCATATACATTTAGGCATTTATAAACATTTAATTGTATATAATATTTTTATTAGACTATTTACAAAATTTTAATTTTTAGAACGAAAATATATTGCCTACTATATCTTTCAAGGAGCATATTTAAAACAAAAAAAAATTATATGATATAACTACAAATTTACGATTTTCGGATATTTTCCTTTACTTGCGCTGTAAGATCTTGCCAAATTTTATGATTCAATGTAAACGGCAAGTACCTTATAGGTTTTGATTTATTTGCAAGTGATGAAATATGCGCCAGAATTGGTCGTAACTGTAGGGTTCTTTATGACCTCATTGATTTAGAAGCTTGATTTTTTTACAGCTCCAAGGGACCGTAGACTAGGGTATTTGATATTAATTTCAATTTGATACCTCCACGCGTTGCTGAGAAAAAGGGTCTTGACACAAAGATAGATGGACAACGAAGTGATCATATAAGGGCCCTTTATTCCTTTTGAGGTATGGACCTCTAAAAACAGAATGCCATATAGTGCGTTTAAAATATGTATTCTATATTGGAAAATCAACACTTATTTTGAAAAGAAAATATATGTATAAGTTACAATATAAGTATACACTTTGTACACGTCAAAATATTGAATATTTTTCTAAAATGTTTTATACTTCTGAGTTTTGCGTGATCGACAGCAAGGTTGTCCATTTTTCTTCTCCAAATTTCACAATTCATATTAAAACAACAATGGTATAATATTAATATTTCTAATATTTGTTAACGTGACAGTTTATTAATTTAATGTAATCATTATAGTATATTGTTTAATAACATTATGGATTTATTACAATGAATAATTTTGTAAATAGTCACCGACTGTTTGAGTTTTGTATTTGTGTCAATCTTATTTTAACTGTCAAATTGGTTTGTTCACAAACATTCTCTTTTGGAATGGTATAGAGTACAGACTTATCCGAGTTATACCATCAAACAACGTAACTTTAGCAACAGCATTAACGTGGTATTTTTTTACTGCACGAGCGCGGTTTATCAATAATTTTCTAGTGCATAGAAGAATAATTTAGTTTTTTGCCCCTGGAAATACTTTTCCGATTACAATAAAAAAAACAATATTTACTATCTATGGATCAAAACGAAGAGCCTGTTATTTTTCCGGTTCTAATAGAATTATTTTTTTTAGTTTAGCTGTGAGTCTTTAATAAGTTTGTCAAGTTTAATTTTTGCTGAGCTTCTGTCAGGTAATTTTTAATTAACAATATGTATTTATGGGGTATCCTATTTCTATGTAGCATTCAGGGTCGGACTGGGCCGGAAGGGCCCGGGTGGCTCTCCACAAGCCTGTTAATAGGGTAGATGGGAGAGACTATCGGATAATAATGAAATATAAATATTATTAATTTTCAATGATATGTATTATTAGATAAATACAGTTCTTAAAAAAAGTACGTAAAACTGCGTCGAAGGCCTCAAAATCAGTTAATTTATTTAGAAGATATTGCCATAAAAAGTATTAAAAAAGTGCCTTTCAAATGTCTTGATAGAGCAATATTTTTGAATAGCCATTATTTCTTGTACAAAAAAAACAGCATCGAATGCCCCAATTCAGTTAATCGCAATATTGTTTTTTAAAATCATCAAAAAGCGCCATTATTATTTTTCGAGCTCAAGAAGCTTGAAAATGAACAAAAAAGTCATATCCTTGACCTAGAGATTCAATAATTGCGATCGGAAATATTTTTTTGAGCTCGAAAATAGCGGGAAGTTTCAGAGATGGCCTCATGGTCAATAAGTATGCATGAACCATTTTACATATAAGTCGTCATCCAGGGGGTAAGTAGGGTCGGAGCTCAGCGCAGGCTAGGACCCGGTTGGCAAAGGCCATCTCGACTATATTGTCAGTGCGAAACTGGTAGCGTTTGCCATAGAAACCGGTGTTCTGTAGAGATGCATCCTTTTGTGAAAGACAGACAAAAAGTGTAGAGATGCATCCTTTTTCGAAAGACAGCTTAATCAAACGGTTGTCGATGACACAACGCTTAACCGTATTATATATTATTAAATATTTATTACGCTTAGGAAGTCCACGTTTATGATAGTTTATTATTAAATATTTTTTACGTTTAGGAAGTCCACGTTTATGATAGTTTATTATTTAACATTTATTACGCTTAGGAAGTCCACGTTTATGATAGTTTATTATTTAACACTTATTACGCTTAGGAAGTCCACGTTTATGATAGTTTATTATTTAACATTTATTACGCTTAGGAAGTCCACGTTTATGATAGTTTATTATTTAACATTGATTACGCTTAGGAAGTCCACGTTTATGATAGTTTATTATTAAATATTTATTACGCTTAGGAACTCTACGTTTATGATAGTTTACGACATATGAAATAATGTCACTTCAAACGAGGTACGAAATTCCTGATGCACGAGCTAGACATTTCGTCGCATTTGGCCGTTTTTATTACTATCGGTCTGTCTGTCGGTATGTTTATTTGTTTATTGGTACTCGCATCCCTTTTAAACTATATAGCAAATTTATGAAGTGTTTCTACTGTTTTATTTTCTAAAGTCTTGGAAAGAAATTGAAATAACTCAAGATGTCAATTAAAAGTAAATAATTGCAGAAAAAAGTGTCGACGTACTAATGACCACGACTTGATTAACTATTGCTTGCGTATCTCACTGTCACTAAAAATGGGTTAATCTAGTTTATTATAACCAAAATAAAATCAGAAGTATTTAGGTGGACAATACATCCGAGACATTTTAATACAAGGAGGGTAACAAAAGAAGCTACACGTCAGAAAAATAATCTGTCAAATAGGAGTAAAGCTCACAATACGTATATACTTACGTACATATAAATATTTAAGTATACGCTTACGTACACATTTACGTACATATAAATATTTACGTATACGCAAACGTACACACTTACGTACGTCTAAATATTTAAGTATACGCTTATGTACACATAAATATTTAAGTATACGCTTACGTACACACTTACGTACATATGTATAAACAGTTATGTACATACTTTAGGTCTGGAAGCGTTCAACAACGGTAAGAGTCATACAACAAATAACAAAAAAACATTTATGTACTTACTTCGGGTCTACCTTATGTACATAACGTTTCTATTAAACTGTCCAGAAAGATTAATTTTTGTTTTTCACAATATGTTTACATTGCCTAGCATAACTTTTATAGGGCGTTAAAATATCGTGACTTTGTTATAAATAGTTTTATTATGCATAATTTTTCTTCGAAGCAAAACTTCTTAACGGACGTTTGGAATGGTGCGTAACGTTTCACTTTTTCTCACTTGGGTACTGAGAAAAAGTGAAACGTCACGAACGCGGTTATGAAGCGCTCCTCATCCCTTGTCTATATTGTTGCCCATATGAGTGAGCGAGATGGAGTATATATATATATATATATATATATATATATATATGTATATATATATATATATATATTCCCGGACACCTATATATATATATATATATAGGTGTCACACGTGTGTGTGTATATATATCCGAACGAGCGAATGTACGTACTCGGTACTACACGCACGCGCGTGTAGTGTAGGAAGAGGAAATCATTTTCTCACGTGGACAGTTATTTGGTATAATTAACTTCTTTATGTATTTTTGTTTTTTGTTGAGTGTTTTTTTTTACGTGTGAGGGATAATTCGAAAATTATTTGGAAATATCTATGTTATTTATTAGTGTATCGATATATTATATTAATTAATAATTAAAAATTGAATTTTATCTACGATGTGTAATCGCTTCTGTTGATTGTACCGCGACACCTCATATCTTTTTTTATTCCCTGACTCTTTTTAGTATTTTTTTAATACAAGCTATGAGAAATATTCGAGTTGAATAACAGCTTCCATAGAAAGCTATTATTATAATGACATTTTTGAGATAAATCTGGTAATAAATGTTAACAATTTTGTAAGCCTAAAAACGACTTACAAAATTGTTGTTTTTTAATGAACAAAAATTAAAAAAAGGGATTTGCTTTCTCCTCAAAGAACTCTTTTCAATAACACCCCACAAGATCGTGTGGAAACAAAATAACATTTTTAATTTTTTTACGCTCTCTACACTACTCGCGAAGTTACCTCGACGAAGTGCTCGTCGAAGTTGATCGCAGTCTGAAGTACGTCTGATATACAGTCTGAAGTACGTCTGAAGTACATTCTGAAGTACGCACAAAGCGAATCGAAGTACCTCTCTACACTATTCTCTTCGCCTAACTTCGATCAACTTCACGAGTAGTGTAGTGCAGGTTTTAGAAACAATTCCTAGATACAAGTAGTATTGAATGTGTCGAAGAAGAACGAAAGTGACTATGGCGTAGTTTACACCTCGCATCAGTTGTTAATTTAATTACTTCTTATTATCTTAACGTAATTTTAGCGACTACTATAGTGATTTGTTACAAAACTAAGGTGCTTGATATTTATTTTTTTTTATTTTCAGGACTAAGTTAGCTATAAACTGGACAGTTTAATATGACATATATTAAATCATCCAGTTTAATGTATGACCGTAGTCTTCTATTTTTCCCGGTTGGTTTATCAATAGCCTCTGTATGAAATTAAAGTGAGACACAAATAACATTATTGCCAATTACTCTAAAAATCTAATTGATTCATTTTATAGAACAATGATCAGAACACGAAGGACACATGGGTAATCTTATAAGGGTTCCTTCTTTTCCTTTGAGGTACGGAACCCTAAATGGAAACAAAGACGCATGGAGACAGATGTTGCCAGTGACAAAAAGTTGTGTGATCTGTGAAAAATGACATCGATAAAATAGCATAACCAACATCCCCGTTCGTGTAAATCTATAATCTATGCCCGCATCCGTGTTCACAAACGATAATATCAATTCTTTCGTTCGTTACTAATATACGGACGATACACCAGTGATAATGAGCGTTGCTCCAATAAATTGAAAAAGAAACTGGGACACTATGTAACTAAATCCTATTGGACGCACAGATATTTGACATATTAAACTGTCCAGTTTATAGTTGTTTGACGATATTATGCTGTTATCTTATCTATGAATTGTTGTTTGAGAAGCGAATATATTGTACGAACTTTCGGTTGCTAGGTCGCGTACTGCTCGGCTACGTCACTGCACATGTATGTGTCTATGCACGCCTCTCGACCGTGATAGAATGCAGTTTGCGCCGCGAGACATCGTGCGCGACTGCAGTCAGGTGGCTGCGCCGACCCAATAAGGACTCCCGCGTTCACTATATTGACACAGTTGCAGGTCACTTAGACATGGCACAGGCAATCATAATTGCAGATATCAAACGTCAATGAACGATTATATTTTGAGAAAGCCGGCATTAGGCGTTATCAGCGGCAAGGGGATTATGAAAACTAAATTTCCTGAACCGAGTGTTAAATTTTTAAGTAAATTTAAATTGGATCTGTTGATTTAATCAAATAAAATGCTGTAAATTGGGTAGCTATACTGTTCATGCAGTTATACATGTATAAATTTAGTCCAAAAACAATTGAATATCTCGTATTTTTCATAATTTCATTAATAAACTCGGTTAATTATTATATTACTAGCTGTGTCCGCAGCTTCGTTCGCGTGGAATAAGAAGTTATTAGAAATAATGAACATTATCGTTTCTCTGTTTTCTTTGTGTTTTTTTTATTTTATTTTTACGTGTTAAATACTTTTTTCTGATAAACTCAATAGGGTAACACTTAAAATATACGTTAAATATTTACAAAACTTCTTTGTCAATAGGATTTGTTTTGCCCATAGACAAATAAATTTATTGAACTATATATATTGTATATAATCGACCTGTTGAAATTATT